>CM026218.1:8833174-9185674 GCA_014839995.1 Xenentodon cancila
TTATCATATATCAACTTAGTTATATATCAAGTTTGGTATATCAAGTTATCATATATCAATTAGTTATATATCAATTTATCATATATCAAGTTTATCATATATCAAGTTAGTTATATATCAAGTTTGGTATATATCAAGTTTATCATATATCAAGTTAGTTATATATCAAGTTTATCATATATCAAGTTAGTTATATATCAAGTTTGGTATATATCAGGTTTATCATACATCAAGTTTATCATATATCAAGTTTATCATATATCAAGGTTGGTACATGTCAAGTTTATCATATATCAAGTTTATCATATATCAAGTTAGTTATATATCAAGTTTGGTATATATCAAGTTTATCATATATCAAGTTAGTTATATATCAAGTTTATCATATATCAAGTTTATCATATATCAAGTTAGTTATATATCAAGTTTGGTATATATCAAGTTTATCATATATCAAGTTTGGTATATATCAAGGTTGGTATATATCAAGTTTATCATATATCAAGTTAGTTATATATCAAGTTTGGTATATATCAAGTTTATCATATATCAAGTTTGTTATATATCAAGTTTATCATATATCAAGTTTATCATATATCAAGTTAGTTATATATCAAGTTTGGTATATATCAAGGTTGGTATATATCAAGTTTATCATATATCAAGTTAGTTATATATCAAGTTTATCATATATCAAGTTAGTTATATATCAAGTTAGTTATATATCAAGTTTATCATATATCAAGTTTATCATATATCAAGTTTGGTATATATCAAGGTTGGTATATATCAAGTTTATCATATATCAAGTTAGTTATATATCAAGTTTATCATATATCAAGTTTATCATATATCAAGTTAGTTATATATCAAGTTTGGTATATATCAAGTTTATCATATATCAAGTTTATCATATATCAAGTTTGGTATATATCAAGGTTGGTATATATCAAGTTTATCATATATCAAGTTAGTTATATATCAAGTTTGGTATATATCAAGTTTATCATATATCAAGTTTGTTATATATCAAGTTTATCATATATCAAGTTAGTTATATATCAAGTTTATCATATATCAAGTTTATCATATATCAAGTTAGTTATATATCAAGTTCGGTATATATCAAGTTTATCATATATCAAGTTTGTTATATATCAAGTTAATCATATATCAAGTTAGTTATATATCAAGTTTGGTATATATCAAGTTTATCATATATCAAGTTTCGTATATATCAAGTTTATCATATATCAAGTTAGTTATATATCAAGTTTATCATATATCAAGTTTATCATATATCAAGTTAGTTATATATCAAGTTTGGTATATATCAAGTTTATCATATATCAAGTTAGTTATATATCAAGTTTATCATATATCAAGTTTATCATATATCAAGTTAGTTATATATCAAGTTTGGTATATATCAAGTTTATCATATATCAAGTTTATCATATATCAAGTTTGGTATATATCAAGGTTGGTATATATCAAGTTTATCATATATCAAGTTAGTTATATATCAAGTTTGGTATATATCAAGTTTATCATATATCAAGTTTGTTATATATCAAGTTTATCATATATCAAGTTTATCATATATCAAGTTAGTTATATATCAAGTTTGGTATATATCAAGTTTATCATATATCAAGTTTATCATATATTAAGTTTGGTATATATCAAGGTCGGTATATATCAAGTTTATCATATATCAAGTTAGTTATATATCAAGTTTATCATATATCAAGTTAGTTATATATCAAGTTTGGTATATATCAAGTTTGGTATATATCAAGTTTATCATATATCAAGTTTATCATATATCAAGTTTGGTATATATCAAGGTTGGTATATATCAAGTTTATCATATATCAAGTTAGTTATATATCAAGTTTGGTATATATCAAGTTTATCATATATCAAGGTTGGTATATATCAAGTTTATCATATATCAAGTTAGTTATATATCAAGTTTATCATATATCAAGTTAGTTATATATCAAGTTTATCATATATCAAGTTTATCATATATCAAGTTTGGTATATATCAAGGTTGGTATATATCAAGTTTATCATATATCAAGTTAGTTATATATCAAGTTTGGTATATATCAAGTTTATCATATATCAAGTTTGGTATATATCAAGTTTATCATATATCAAGTTTGTTATATATCAAGTTTTGTATATATCAAGTTTATCATATATCAAGTTAGTTATATATCAAGTTTATCATATATCAAGTTTATCATATATCAAGTTAGTTATATATCAAGTTTGGTATATATCAAGTTTATCATATATCAAGTTAGTTATATATCAAGGTTGGTATGTAGGTCCACACTCACCATATATGGTCACCTCCCTTGTAAAGTGTTAAGTAAATCACAGCTCTTGCGTGTTCCAGCGAAGATCCCACGTCGGTGACACCAGAACTCGCTGGCCGTCACGTTCCTCTCTCCAACAGCAGGAGTGTGTGTGTGTCCATGTATCTCATCTCTGAGTCCTCATGTATCTGTGTCTGAGGGAGAAGGACACTTTCGAACCAGAACCAGAACCAGAACCAGAACCCAGCTGCCTGGCTGGATGTTGAAGGAGTGCTGGCTGGACAGACTCACCTGTCACTCACACACACACACTCACAACTCAGCTGATGAAAGGATACAGCCCCCCCATTGGAGGAAACCTGCTAAAGAATCTCAAAAGGACAGAGGTTTAACTATGACACAAATGATTTTTACTAAACTGAAGAAATCCTATCAGTTGTCGCTGTGAAGATCAAAATGAAAGTGGCTGCTATCCTTCCAGTGTGCCCTCTTGAAACCACACCGGGGCGGGAATTGAACCAGGAAAGTTCTTGCTGTGAGGCAACAGTGCTGACCACTAAGCCACCGTGCTGCCACACTTTATATCGTGTTAACAAAATCATCGGTCACTTTAAGTTTATTAGAATTAAACAAATCTATATTGAAATCACCACAGATGAAGATTGTTTTGTGACTAATGTTCGAATACACCTCCACCATCCAGTCTGTAAACAGCTTGGTAACTGTTCTGTAAATGTTGGTGTCTGATATATACAACTAATAATTACATTTTTCTTTTTTTCAATTGTTACGCATTCCAGCATATTGTTGACAACTGTTGACATATCGTTTAACACCCTAAAGTTTAAGTTTTTCTCCACAAAAAGCACAACTACTCCTCTACCTTTGTTAAGTCAGTCAATGTGCAAACAGCGAATCATCCTGCTGTGAGGTGACAATGCTGACCACCTCACCGCCGTGCTGCCCTGACTTTTTCTAACCTGTACGTTGCAAAAAGAAAAGTGTTTACAGAAAGGCTGATGATCTTCTCATTGTGTGGCGCTGATCGAATTGTGCATCTTGGTTTTATATTATTTCTTCTCCCAGAAGCAACAGGGCTTGAATAACCTGGAGAAAAATTTACGAATGCCCCTGAAACGTTTCTTGGCAGGTTTAACTTCAGGCTGGTCATTAACGTTGTCCTGTGGGTCGTTTGCCACAGATCTCAGTCCTGATGGTAATTCCTCTTCACAGGAAATGACTTCATCGGTTTTGTGATTGCCAACCACGTTTATGGATGTGTCCTCCTCGGCTTCTGTCACATTTATAACAGGCGTTTAGCAGCCTCCGTCATACTGGTCTGTTAGTAAAAATAACAGCACAAGCGTCCGGGGGTCTTGTGCTACGGTGGATCCGGGGCAGCCAGGGAGGATGGTGGTGGTGTAGGCAGTGATGATCACAACTACCCTTGTTACTGTTTGTAGTTCTACTAATAATTATAATACCAGCAATAATGATCTCTCTCTTTGACACACACACTCTACTATTTGTCCTTTTCTTTTTATCACTTACTCTAAAAGACAATTGTTCTTGGAGTATGGGAGGAAGCCGGAGCACCCGGAGAGAATCCATACAGACACGTGAAGAACCCAGCTGGGATTCAAACTGGGAATCTTCCTGCTGTGAGGTGACCACGCTGACCACCACACCGCCGTGCTGCCCTAACCTAACGTTTGAGAGTGCGCATGTGTTGCAAAGAGACAAATGTTTATAGAAAGACAGATGATCTCCTCAGTGTGTGGTGCTGATCGAATTGTGCGTCTTGGTTTTATATTATCTCATCGGCCAGATGCAACAGGACTGGAACACCCTGGTGAAGAATTTACGAATGCCCCTGAAACGTTTCTTGGCAGGTTTAACTTCAGGCTGGTCATTAACGTTGTCCTGTGGGTCGTTTGCCACAGATCTCAGTCCTGATGGTAATTCCTCTTCACAGGAAATGACTTCATCGGTTTTGTGACTGCCAACCAGGTTTATGGATGTGTCCTCCTCGGCTTCTGTCACATTTATAACAGGCAGTTTTTCAACTGTATCAGAAACTCTGCTGTCACAGCTTCCACTAGTTGTGCTTTTCATTTCTTCAATCGGAGTAGAAAAGCTTTTTTCCTCCTTGATGTTGCACACTTCCATCAGTTTTTTTGCATTCATCAAATAAGGGTTGTTATTGTCAACAGGCAAGTGTTTCAAAGTGAAAAAACTGTGATTGAGAGCTTCACTTGGTGTTATACGATTTCTTGGATTCACGTCTAACATCTGACTGAGGAGGCTGATAAATACCTTTGTGTCTTTATAAATAAGGCTGTCCCCTCTTCCTTCCTGCGTCCTCATGAGGCTATTCATGGAATAAAAATTGCGAGCAGGACCTTTGTGTTTCACTATTTGTTCTCCTGTTTCCAGTGTGTATTGTTCTGGAGATTTCAGCCACCACATGCGCTCAGGATCCTCCTGCACTAGATCAAAATAAAATTCTGTGTCTTCTGCCTCGTCGAGGAGATCATTGTCAGGCATGCCATTCAACTGGACAATCATCCTCATGGCCTCATACTCACTCTCATATGGATATAGTACATTTCCAAGGTACAAAGCGGCCAGGGTACAGGCAAGAGACCACATATCGACTCCTTCGTCTAACGTGGGATGGTTCAGTAGGACCTCGGGGGGCCTGTAGGCAAGATTCTGTATGATGCCTTTTTCAAACAACTCTGACACCTCAGTTGCTTGACCAAAGTCGATGAGTTTGACTTTGAAGGGCTGTGTCTTGTGGTTCACCAGCATTACGTTGTCTGGTTTGATATCTGCATGGACCATATTGATGCTTTTCAATGCTTTTAGAGCCACGAGCATCTGGTGAGCTATCACACGAATTTCACTAATTTGAAGAGGTTTGAAGTTCCTACTTTCCATGAAAGTAAATAAGCTGACATCCAACAACTCATAGACCAGATAAAAGTTGCTGTTATACATGAAATGCTCACTTAACTTGAGGAATTTATCACTGTCAGGGTCCAACTCTCTGATTTTTTCCATAGTTGCAGCTTCCTCTTCACCCTCTTCAATACCATCTGTTCTCATTACTTTAACTGCCACACGTTCTTCTCTGCCTGGTATTCTGCATTTGGCCACTTTTCCATATGTCCCATCACCAAGGAACTCTTCAACATGGTATTCACATGTGGGACCAGGGATAACTTCATTAAGTTCTACAATAAAAACAGGATTTGAGTCATTTGATGGTGATGATGATGTTGATGATGATGTTGATAATGATGATAATGATGATAATGATGATGTTGATGATGTTGATGAGGATGGGGATGCACAACTGTTGTTCATCATTTTTAACTGTTAAAGGTTTTCTCACAAGTTAAAACACAACCGGACTCTGTCAAGATTCACAATTATATGAGTTCGTTCCTCAAACTGCGAGTTTTATAGACCCAAAGAACGTTATCATGATGTCGTCACAGCTGGCGCGTGACGTCAATCCGTAGTCCCGCGCTGCCACACACTGGTCGAGGAGCGTCCGAGCTCATGGCGATCACGTGATTACTGTAAACAGTTACAGGTCTAACTCGTGTTAAAACGACGCACGAACCGTTACGTCACGGGACCCACTGGTTTCCGAAGACCGGTTTTGAAGCGTCTTTTTCTAGTTGCCAGGGAAACCGACGGCAACACGCCCACTTTGATTGACATACAGTGGGCGTGTTCCCGTCGGCTTTGAAGCTTCTTGTTCACGTTGCCCGGGAAACCGACGAGAACACGCCCACTGTAAGTCAATCAAAGTGACAATGCACAGTTTTGTTGGAATACAGATATCGATGTTTGTGATATTGTCTATTGTTTTAAGATCAACTGTTGTTTAAAAAATATGGTTTCAAAGTCTTTAAATAAAAGAGTCGACTTGTTAAAAAATGTACATGCCACCAAATTAAAAGTAACAATTCAATCCAAATTCTTATAAAATACTGATTTATATCACATATCAGAATTATGCCTGAAAATACAGGGATATGCATTTTGATCCAGATCACCATTCATTCAAAAGCTAGACATGATGCCATACCCCCACTCATAAAATAAGTCAAGACAGTTAACTGGTAGATGGTAGATGTATGCTGCATTGCTGGACTTGCATAGAGCAGGTACAGCAATGGTTTTGGGTAAATGAAAGACTGTTGCGGAGGTTTGACAGCTTTTGTATTTTGCATTTAGAGGCTGGCATAAACTATAAAGCAAGGCAAGTTTATTTTTATAGCACAAATCAACATTAAGGTGAATCAAAGTGATTTACAGAGACATTAAACATCACATGAATAAAAAGCATGAAAAGCAAGAAAGAAAAAGAACAAGTAAAACAGTGGGGATTTGGAGCTTTGTTTAAATGCAGCTCGGAACAACGCGAGTCTTTTTAAATAAACGAGTAAAAGAGTGTTTCAGCTGATCTGAGATTTTCTGGGAGTTTGTTCCAGACATGTGGAGCGTAGAAGCTGAAGGAAGCTTCTCCATGTCTGGTTCTGACTCTGGGAACTGGTAAAAAAAGAATAAACAGATCCAGTTAACCTGTTGGGAGGGGTCTGGAAGGTTCATACTGGTTCCTGTAAAGATGCTGTTACAACTAAATAATAATAATAAATCTGTAGATTTGTAAAATAAAACCATGAATGTTTTGTGTGCATTAAAATCATGCAGGCTACTCAAAAGCAGATAGCAGTTGTGTTCAAGTTGTGGTTTAGTTTTTTGTCCACAGCTCTACCCAGGTGCTTACAACGATCCTCATTCTCGTCCGGTATGCCCTTAATATAATTGGAGCAGTTGAACGGGAAGTTTATTTTTGAAAGTCGATAGCCATGTGTTTGTTTTTATTATCATTAACTTTATGACGTGACTGTCACATCATTTCACACGTTTATATACCACTGGCCCATTACAAAACCCGTTGTTTGTACATTTTAAACACTATAACATAGAGAGAGACAGCTACGGTCGCTGAATAAAAGAGTCGGACTGGTCAGTGTGGTGTAATCGCAGCAGAACAACACTAGATGGCAGCAGAGTCATTCAATCCCATTGTTGAGGTTTCACTGCATTTTAGTGCGATATGATTTCAACCAGATCCAGCTCAGAAACCACGGTACTTTTTGCTGTCTCAAATATGTTGTGTACCATTTTTTTTTTCTTGATTGCCACTTGGTATGTAGCTGCCAAACCAGAGTGAAAAGACACAGGTGAGCATATTTCCCATACATCTCCAAAAAAGTCCGATACTGTGCGTTCTCCATGCGTCATCCATATGTGTCGATCTTTACAGCATCCTACCCGTGTACCATGAACTGACCCTGGCCTTCTTCCTAAAAACCATTATCATCGCTGGTTTTAGTTTATTTAAGAACCAGATCATTGTCACTAAGGTCAAGTAATTTCATCAAAATGTCAGTGAACGAACATGTATTTCTTACAAATTAAACGCTTTTAAAGAAAAATTAGACCGGCTGCCTAAACAATCCCCCTCAGCTCTGACTCCACGAAGCATTCATCCATCCATTTTCTATACCTGCTTTATCCATCGCAGGGTCACGGGGGTCTGCCGGAGCCTAACCTGACTCATTACAGGGCGAGAGGCAGGGGTCCACCCTGGACGGGTCGCCAGTCCATCACAGGGACACATACAGAGACAGACAAACAAGAGTGCTCACACTCACACCTACAGGCAATTCAGATCAACCTAATATGCATGTCTGTGGACTGTGGGAGGAAGCCGGAGAACCCGCAGGGAACCCACACAAGCACGGGGAGTACATGCAAACTACACACACAAAGACCCACCGGGCCGGGAATGGAACCAGGAACCTTCTTGCTGTGAGGCAACAGTGCTAACCACTAAGTCACCACCATTAAACATATAGAAACATAAACAAATGAACAAACCAACCATAAAAAAAAAGAATACCCGACAAGACTCATTTGGCCACTGACGGACCAGTTACTGACTGTGAGCTGCACAACAAATTTAAAAATCAGTTGTGATATCACGCTTACTTAAATTAGATTATTTGACCAATTTCAATGAATCTTTACTCTAAAAGCTGAACTCTGTCATACTGAGTGGATGACTACAAATTACAAGTATTTTATATTTTACTTTCCATTTCCTTATAATCATCAGAACCATGAAAATCAACTCATCTGGTGATTGTGGCATGAAAACATAAACGGCCTGTTATGGAGTAACAATTGCTGCTCTAACTCTAATCATGTTTTCATCTAATGTGTCGACAAGCGCCGGAGACTGGAAAGTTTCAGGAGAAAAAAAAAAGCAGAATAAGAGAGAGAAACAATTTCACAGAAACTTTCAGGACGCTTCTGTTAGAGAAGACGGTCAGTGTTGGCCGCAGGTGGAGAGGCGGTTGGAGGACGTTAATGCCCGAGACAGTTCCAGAGCCAGCCGACAGACAGGCGATCTCTGCGGCGTGTACCGAGTCGGTCTCGGGGCGTCCTCCCAGTTGGACATGCTTGAAGCGCGTCCAGAAGGAGGCGTCCGGCTCGTCTGGCTCCGTTTTACGTGGAGGAGCAGCGACTCTACTCCGAGTCTCTCCCGGATGACTGAACTTTTCACCCCGTCTCTAAGGCGGAGTCCAGCTACGAGCACAGAGAAAAAGTCATCAATGAAGTTATCTGTATGTAGTCAGTGTGGTAAAAGCTTTAAACAATACGTGAAACAAGCCCATCTTTTCTAACAGCGTACAGAAAATCCCGAGGAGCGACTGATCGGCTTCACTGCTGCGAGACTTCAGACGCGTGCGCGACGCCTCCTTGTGAAAACAGATCCTGTCTGCGGCTGCAGGTTTGTCTGTAGTCCCTCTCCTTCACGTGGGCCACGTCGTCCTGCAGCTTCAGCCGAACGGCCTCATTCACAGACAACTCAAGGGTGACCTCCCTGAACACGTCGGACACCGACACCTGCAGCGGACGCAGCGCAGACGCTTCATTCCGGGTTTGGAGTTCAACTGCTGTACGCAACAACGATCGGCTTCTTTACCTCTTTAAAGTGAAGCTTCTTGAACATGGAGACGCTGACCTGGTTGTCCAGACCGATTTTTGCCTGAAACCTTTTGATCCCGAGTTTGTTGAGTCCTGGGGGGGCGGAACAACAACAACAACAACAAACAGTCACACACTGAACATCCACGGAATAGACAGGAATAGACTGTTGTAATATCTAAGCCTCTGGGTGTTCGCCTGAACAACAAACTGGACTGGTCCAATACATTCAATTTACTCTTCACATCCAGAAACATCGTGTGCAGTAATACCGGCATGTGAAATGTCTCATTGGCTGCAGTGCGCTGCCCATTCTCCACCTTCAACCTACTGTATAGTTGGCGTTTTACCATTTAGATGCACTGTGTATCCGGAACGTCAAATAGTCAAAGTGTGATATTTTTCCTCTTATTTTAAAATGATTTTGCACGCTGCACTTTTTCCCTAGTTTTATTTCATCATTTATTTCATACTTTTGTACTGCTGTTGTCCTTATGTGAATTTCCCCACAATAAGAGGAACATCTTTTCCCGTTTTTCCTTATACATTTCGGAGCAGGTAAAGGAGCACAGTCGTCGTTCCCGTCTATCTTTCAGCTGTAAATAACACGTGACATTAAGAAGAGGTCATTACTCTCCTGACAGACGACGACAGCTGCTCACCGTAGCACATCATCATCCGTGTCACCTCCTTCCCGATGCCCCTGCCTCTGTAACTCTGCTCTGTGAGGAAACAAGTGTAAACACGTATAAACCAAACGCAAAACTGGCTGCAAGAACGTGAGCGTAAACGGGCGTTTTGTGACGGCACCTGCTATCATGACCTCCAGCTCGGCCAAGGACGGCTCTGTGGGGTCGGTCAGGAAGATGTTCACGTCTCCCACCATGCACTGCTCCACTTCGACACTGGGGTCCGCCCACCGCTGCTTATCCAAGATGATGAACGTGCACTCTGTGAAGGTTGAACAAGGCTGTGCGTAACTTCAAATACTGAGGGCGGATTTGTGAAGCTATTTAGAAGTCGTTTATGAGTGAAAAGCACAGACTGTCGTCATCTTCCCGCCAGCTCCTCTGCATGTCGTACTCCTGCTGCAGGGTCAGCGGCTCTGACGCCGTCAGCTGCTGCAGTTCTGCAGACTTCATCCACTCGTGATACCTGGAGGAAGCAGGTGGATGCACAGACTCGACTTACAACTTCATGCCGGTGCCAAAGCACTAGAGTCGGTGTGTTTGGTGAGACCGGCATGTTCATCAACGGCCAGGTTGCTTGCATGTACTTAAACTCTGCACAACTATTTGCTTTACACCAGTTACGTGGCAGCTTCAGTGATGCCGTTTTAAGTTCTGGATAAGCTCAAATGTTTTGATTTATTTTACTCCTGTTTGATTTTTTTTTTAAACAACTGACAGATACTTAACTTCTTTTCTCCTTGCACCAAAAACGATGTGCGCTTCTCGTTTCTCTTTGAACATTTTTGACATTTCACAAGTCTGGTCTATTGGTTGGACAATTGAAGTCAAGTTTGTTACTTCAGACGTGCCAAATTAACAGTTAACTGTGAAAGTAAAAAGGAGATTTATCCAGTAAGCCAAATAAACATTAGTTAACCTCGCAGAAGACTGGAACGACTGGGTTTCACTACTAAATACTGAATAAAAACAGCAACAACAATAGGAGTAAATGGCTGTGACGTGATCCGGAGTGCGTGCGTGTTACCTGGGCACGTGCTCGCTGTTGTAGGGAACCAGCAGCACGTTTTGACCCTCCAGTAAAGTGTTTTCGTTTATCCTCATGTCTCCTGGCAGGTCGGCGTGCTTTGGTCGTCGCCGTAGGACTTCCGCTTCCAGTCCGTCGACGGGTCCAGCTGCAGCGGCGACAGGCGCCGCCTGCTGTCCAACACCAGTAACTGCACATGAGCGTCACATGAGCGTCACACCGCCCTTTCTGACCTTTTTGTTTTGCGTTTAAATGTAACCATTTTCAACTTACAAATCACGATTGGATTAAACTTTTTGTGCTTTTTTTTGGTGCATATTCACCATATTGTGTATAGAAGTGGTCATTTGGAAAGCCTCATTTAAAAGAACCACATACATCGGTAAAGACTGAATCTTGGCCTAATTAGGACAACATGTTATGAACCTTATGCTGACAATTTGGATAAAATAACTAGAATAACCTACTGTGCAAAGTAATTTACAAAACATATATATTATTAACATTAATTAAACAAAATAAGACTGAGGGACTAGCTTTTTACAACTTGTGAATAGATATATTACCTCTCTTGAAAGAAAATTGGGAACATTCAAACATGAGGTTGTTGCCACATCATGAATAGTTTCTAGAATTGAAATGATCAGTTTTTTCTCTTACCAGCTGTCTTCTTTTATACTTTCTACATTTGCTTAAATGTGTTTCTGTCTTCTAACAGTTTTCAAGGTTTTGATTTCCCATTTGTTATACTTTACAGTTCTGTTTGGGGTGATATGAATCATTCTGTCACTCAAACCTTCTGATTCACACATCATGGCAAATAAGAGCTTCGTGTGTTTTTACCTGATGTGTTTGAGACCTGCGTTCACTTTTTTGGTCCATACAAACAAAGATATCTGACTCCTGAGCTCTGGTAACTGCACCGTTCACACTAGTCTACACGCAGCGAGCTTAAGACGGTTCTGCATCCTCTTTGGATTTCAGCGCATTGCAAAAAACCATTTGCCTTGACATTTACAAATGACAGGAAATGTTTTATTTCAGACTGTTTGAATGAGGTGTTAAGCGGCCCTGCCAAGTCCATGCCACAGCTTGACTGGCTCCTCCGCTGGGTTGACCATGTCCATCCAGTGCTGCAGCTGAGGCCCCCTCGCATACATGAAGGGACCCAACACCAGCACTCCCAGCAGGGTCGGGGGCTCTGGGAGCACAGCGAAGACGGAAACAAGGTGAGGACAGCACATGTTCCAAAAGTCCTGACTTTTACAGACGTTTTATTAGTTTATGAGATTAAATATAAAACAGCATCTTTTTCTGAAAGATAATCGTTTCTACCCAGTGGCAGGCGACTGTCATTGGGTTAAAATCTTGAGTCAGTGTCAGAGTCAAAGTGTTCAGGAAAGTTTTTAATGATTTATTTAAACTCAAACGTCACAGTGGTGTTTAGTAATATAAATAAGTATAAGTACAAAAATATTCGACAACGCGAAAAACGGAATAATAAATAAATAAGAACTGCAAAAGCTTGTTATAAAAATTGAGAAAACGACTGAATGAAAGCGTCAGAAAAACACCTGAGCGGCTGTTGTTCAGCTGCTGGAGCTCGAACCTCAGACAGGCCTCGTCCAGGTGCTGCGGTCGCAGTTTAAAAGTCATTCTGTAGCTGAAGAAGAGGTCTTTTTCACCTTTCACCACACAGCTGCGTTTCACCTTCACCGCTCGAGTGTGAATCTGTAAGCTCACCTGGACACACACACCTGGGAGACAGGCAGCTGCCATATGAGGACTCGGACCCCTTTGACACGTGCTCATACTCGTACACAAACCTCCCCCTGAAAAACCTCATACCTACGTCTGGGCGCATCTGGAGGCCTCGCGCTCTCAGAACCACCACTGAGAGGCGCTGCAGAGATGAACTGTAGCTAAGAGATATCTCCAGGTCGCCCAGCTCTGAGCACTGAGAGGTCAGATCATGGAAACATCATGAGTTTGTGGGACTGTTTGTTTTCGTGTTATATGCACACGTGTTCGCTCGTACCTGCAGATCTTCCTCCGGCTCCAGGTCTCTCCAGAGCACCCTGCCGGCCTGCACGAGCTCTCCCTCCAAAGGAAAGAGCACCCTTCCCACCGCGTGTCGTTTACCGTCTTGCTGTAAACTCAGCACACACACACTCAGGGTGCTCTGATACACACACACTCCTGACACCTGTAGAAAACAGAAACACACTCTTCCACAACAGCGATCACACTGAATGCATCTGCAGATAAAGTAACATTTTCTTTTACATAAAGAAAGAATGTACAGTATTAGTATTTTAGTCTGCTGCTGTTTCATTATTTGCGATGGGGATGAATGTGAAAAAGAAATACGCCCTCGTTTACTTCTAGAAAAAAATTTAAATAATCTCTTCATCATTGGTGTTAAAATGAGGTAAATCCATCTTCAGACGAGGACAATAAACTACATATTATAGTGTCATTTATTAAATGCAGAGACTGTGCAGAGGAACTAAGTAGATGCTTTGGCAGTTTGCTGGTCTGAGGCATTCAGGTGTGCATTGACACAATGTCAATGAGGAACGACATCAGTAATGACCTTAGAGAAGCAATTGTTGCCATCCATCAATTAACAAAAGGGGAAACATTCAAGTCAGTCGCCAGTCTTCCCAGGAGTGGACGTCCCAGAGTCAAAACGGTCCGCTCCGCAGGTCTTAGTTAACATGTTAAGTTGAGAGTAAAACTAGAAAAAAAAGAAACTGACAAGCATCGTTTGTCAAATCAAATGCTGCCAATATAAAGCCGATTCTCTCCAAGAAGCACAGCTTAAGTTTGCCAATTTATAGACTGACATTTTAACACATACAATTCAGAATCCCAAAGGTTTCAGTTATTTATGCAACTCAAAACTTTATTTTATAGTATTTTTGACACATTTTGGGGAAATACATTGAATATGTGTCCACATCTGGCAACAGTCTTATAAATATGCAGCAAAATAGGCACACAGAAGTAGTGCTGGTCTTGACCAAGGTGTCAGTTTGGAAAAAACAAAACAAATTATGGTGAATAATGAACTGAAGCTTGACTCTTAAAAAAAAATATTGCAATAACACCAAGCTGTGCAGGAAAAAAACTGTGCAGAAAACCTCAATTAACTTAGATGATGTTGTAAAAATAAATAAATAAATGAATGGCTCAACGTCTCATTTGAGTTAAGCTCCTGTAAACTTTCATGTACTTGCCTGGAAAATGAACCAGTCGCTGAACTCAGGGTCAGGCCCGGTTCCCCGGGCTTTTGCCTGACGGGGCCGCCGATCATCCGGGAGAAGCCGGAGCTCTACCAGAGTTAGGTTACCATGGAGACGAGGAGGAAGGTTGCTTAGGCGGAGCAGGGAGACCATCAGCTGCTCGCTGCTGTGCCTATATTCCACGGAGAAGCAGAGACGCGTGGCCATGCCTGGAGGGGGGGCCACCACCTCATGCAGAGGAGATTCAGAGTAGAGGTTTGCCAACACCGACCCTACTGGGTACCAACCTGAGGAAAACAAGTTATGCAGAGGAGGCGGGCAGTATACTCAGACCTTTGTAATTATTAGATTTATGTAATGATTGTAACCACACAAATGACTCACTCCTCACTGAAAGTGACCCACGATGGGCCAGAATGTCACGTCGGAGCGCCACTTTCGTCTCCTGGTCCTTTTCTTTACCTTCCCTTTCATCATTTGTCAAATCGTTATTGTTTTGTGGGCTGAAGCGAGGAGGCAGTGTGAAAGGGATGTCACTGGGCCTTTGACATGCAGCAGAATATTATTAAATTAGTTTTCTGCTGAGGAAAGTGACAGTCACATGATCATATAATTCCATGTTTTCTTGTTTTGTTAGTGTCGGCAGATCTTGGACCTAACACTGCAAATGTTGTATGGTTTAACAGAGCAAAATTGACAATTGACAATTATCACTTGGGCTCAAATTGAAATCACCAATCATAAAAAGCTGGAACAAATTAGAAAATTAAAAAATAAAAAAAGGCAGCAAAGGTATTTCCTGTTTTCCCTGTCAGGTTCATTATGTTTGTTAGTACACAGCATACAGTATTGCATTTGAGACCTGCAGAGTGCCTCGCTAATGTTTTTATCACCTTCTTGCAACACATGCTTAAGTTGTTTTGAAGTTGTTATTTTATTCAGTTCTTTCTTCAAACACGTCTTAGAGTAAGTAAGTTTGTTGTTGTTTTTTTTGTTGGGGACAAGTCCAGACCCTCTTCTTCCTCAGCCATGTCTATGAAATGTGAGAAGACTGAGGTTTTGCATTGTCCTGTTTATGCGTGGATGCATGGATGTCCCTTGAAAACGCGGTCTTAAGCCGGCACCTATTGCTCTAAAATCTCTAAAGCGGTTATTTCCTCAATTCATTCACGTTCCCATCAAGGGTGCAAAAGACCTAACACGAACAGCATCAGACCCACACCCCCAGAGAGCCGGGCTTTTCCCCAATAACAGTCTAGATGAGTCTTTATTCTGGAGCACACGGCAAAAATGGAAAACAAAAAAAAAAAAAGATCTGAAATAGTGATTTTTCTGACCAGTTTATGTTTCCACTGTGTGATGGACAACCCCTGATGCCTCTAAGCCCAGAGATATTTATGTTGCTGCTTGACAAAGTTAATATAGTATATATAGTATATATAGTAAATATATATATATATATATATATATTTTTTTTTTTTTTTTTTGCAGAAGAACTGTACAAAGCTCTTCTGTTTTTTTGCAATGAAACATTGAAACGTGAAACATGAAATTAACTTGAAAAGTATAAAAAGATTACCATCATTCTGTTCATTCTTTGTGGAAGGAAAAGAAATTAAAGTAAATATTAAAATCTTTTTATCCCCTTTTCTTTTGCATTTTTCAAGTTCTTCTGATTTTGAGTTCTGAAAATCTATAAGATTTTCTAAAATCTATAAGATTTTCAGCCTGTAAGTAAATGTTGCGCACTTCAGGGTATTGTAGTAAAATAAAAACATCTACTCTGAGAAAGTCTGCACATGTGAGCATTTGTCTAGAGGCTCAAACACATGCTGGTTTCAGTTTCAGTACTCTGTCATGCAACTGAATGTTGTGCTTTTTTTAATCCAAAAAAGTAAGTATAGACTGTTTAAGGTGAATATTTATTAACGTTAATGTTCAAGTTGAGCACTTATTGTACTTACAAGGTCCAGGAGCCCTGAGACACCAGGACCACTGGAGCGGCGCACGCTGGTACTGACGGTACCGTGGAGACCAGCTCCTGGTACTGACTCTGTCTATTCTTCTTCCTCTGCAGGCAGCACACCAGCAGACTAGGAAGCAGCAGCAGCAGCAGGCCTGCAGCCAGACCCGCAGCCAGCAGCAGTAGCACCTGGTCTGAACAACCAAACAGCTAAAACAACAACTAATACGATATGTGGACTGCAGGTATCGGCTTTGATGTGGGTTTTTTATTTTTTTGCTCACCAGGCATGAATGAGTCAATTTTCAGCTCCAGCAGCTTTTCTTCTCGTCAGCTTTGACTCAGACTGACTGGCCACAGATGAGGCTGAAGTTTAGACTTAGTTATTGAGTTTAAAGTTAACTGTTTGTGACACCAGAGCGCTGTGAAAGTCTGACACAGCTGCTTGGTTCTCACCATGCTATGCTTTTATCTGCGTGGTCGGATTATCCTCCTGAGGGGGCCCCTTGGCAAAAATCAGCCGGGAGGCCGTCGTTGACCCTGAAATTCCAGTTCTGCTAGTTCTTCAAAGACCTGGAAACTCGCTGGTGGCTAAACTGACAGGCAGACATGCAGCTACCGGTAACGGTGATGCCAGAAATGACCTTGTTCCAGACCTCAAAGAGGCGAGTATGAGCTGTCTTTCACAGTGGCCTCGAGGATTAAAATAAAACAAAGCTTTTTTTTTTTTTTTTTTTTTTTACAATTGTAGCTGCTGGTGAGTGGGTTCCTCCCACAGAGACAAACATGCATTTTAGGCTGATTTGTGATTCTAAATTGGCCGTAGAGGTGAGTTTGAGCATGCATGGTTGTCTCATTTGTCTTCGTGTGGCCCTGTGATGGGTTAGTGACCCTAACAGGGTGTACCCCCTCTCTTCTAGCCTGATGACAGCTGGGATAGGCTCTACCAACACCTCCGCCCCCCAACAACAGCTTCCCCACACCGAGGAAGAGAAAGGGTCTTCAGGTCTTCCTATTATGTTTAACTCAAGACATTTCCACAATTTTGAAGAGGTACAGTTATGCAATGAAGAAAAAAAGAAAGAAAAGCAAACAGAAACAGGTCCTGATAATTTAAAAATATGCAGCAAACAGAGATTTTACAACATAACTGTATGTGAGCTTAATTAAATTACGAGGAAGAGTATGGTACTCGCAGGGATCAACCCTGCACATGATCGACGTGGATGAAAGGCTGCTGTACTCTGTGTGATCTGTTTTGCGGTGTGATCCCAGTGGGATCAGTGGGGTAACTGGGGACACATACATTCCACAGAGGGGAGGGAGGGGCGGATTAGTCAACACTGGTGGATAGTACCCCCACCCCCCCCCCCCCCCCCCCCCCCTAAAGTCTCTAACAATTTAATCTGACTGTGATCTAGAGATACAAAAAGACAATCAAATCACTAACCCCTGATCCTGACCGCAGCTGGTTGACTGTTGTCAAAGCGAGAGCTGATGTGGAGGATGGGGATCGTTTTTACCTGTCAACTGTTTACGTCCAGCACAAAGTTCATAAAACTTCTGGATGAGAAAATGTTTTTCAGTGGCTATTAGAGTCCCATTATTATATATTAATAACAATAACTGATAGTAACATAGTGCTCCCATGTTATTCTACTAATAACACAAGCAGCTTTAACAGGCATCAAAAATGCTAAATGCATGTGTACATGAGTGTGATGGTGTTTATTTGTATGTATATATATTTATTGTACTTTACATTCATGCACAACTACAGCTATCTATACTAGTGAGCTAAACACAACACACAATATATAACAGATGATAAATGTAGGACCAGTATGCCCTCTCAAATAGATGTTTACACATTGGTCTTCATTGAGAACTGCACTATTTATTTATTTTTTTTCTTTTCCTCCCACAATGTAAGCAGTTAAAGACACTGGTACATATATTATGTATAAGTCATTTGTGATTGATACGTATCAATACTGCCACTCCACCAAACAGTGTTTCTGTGTGGGGTTATGACCGTCATGTGTAGCACTCGCTTCACGCCCGGCCGTTGAATCCGTCTCCATTCACCACTTCAAACATCCTGGGTTCTTCCCAGGAAAAAAGAAGAAAAAAGAAAAACAAACTAGAATCCAAAAGTATGATAGCAGTCCTGACGGCTGACCTGATCTTAAATCTAAATCAAAATGCTCATAAGCCAACTGCCCACCTACTGCTCGCTCGCTCACACACACACACACACACACCTGCACTCTCAGACTGGATTGGACAGTCGCTAATAAGATGACTGCTAATCCCCTGAGATAAAGGTATAGAGATATGGCCTTCTCTCTGTCATGCATGCGCATGAACATACCATAAAACACGCTCAAATAACATCAGCGCAGTTGGACTGATGCCAACGCCGCGACGGCATAAGGTCCACTAGAGGTCGAGGAGAAACTGCAGAAAGATCAGAACTGAGGGAGAAAGGAGCAAAGACTGGCATATGCGACTGGAAATAACTAACGCAGACTCTTTTTACGAGGGGAGGAGGAAGAGTAGAGGGAAGGAGGGCAGGAAGGAGAGAAGCCAGTCAGAGCACCCTGCAGAGGGCAAAACAGGACACGGTTGGAAGGTAACGGTAAGAGATCAATTTCTCTTATTGATTTTCTGCTTGGGTTGTGTATGTGTGTGGACATCTATTTGTGCTATTGTTTGGTATTTATTTTGCCTTTGTTTCATTTAAGCATTTATATATATATATATATATATATATATATATATATATATATATATATATATATATATATACACACACGCGCACATATATATTTAGTCGTGACTTTTGTCCATGGAATCCAGAAAGCAGATGGCAAATGATTAACAAAATTATCTTCCAACAGCTTAAGCTGCTTATAAAACCAGAAGAACACAGAAAAATGAAATTAGAAACAACATATTTAATGGAAATGATGATAGAAATAAATGTAAATAAAAGGTCTACCATACTCCACTTTTCATGCCTTATCTGCTCATGTCTTCTGTCATCCGATGACTGAGTTTTCTTTTAAATCTGTATCTATTAATCTTCACTTTGTCTCAACAATGAAATAATCTGGACTGAGTAATCTCATTTGGTTAATCTGGGAGTGCCTGTGTGTGTATGTGTGTGTGTGTGTGGAGGCATGTAAATAAGGGATGATTTATTCATCTTCTGATATAGCTTTGAAAACATTTAAGACATATTTCTAAAACAGCTGTGACAGATATTTCCTTGCCATGTCTGAGTTGACCATGAGAGAAACTTGCAGTGACGGACCTGCAGAGAGGCGTCAGCTGTGTGTGGCTTCCCCCGGATTTACAGAGCTTTAGAAAAGGCAGACAAAGACAGTTGGCAACAAGCTGATGGACACAGCAAAGGGTTTAGGCCCTGAAGAGGCGGATGTTTCTCCTCAGGAGATGGAAGTGGCCAAAATCACAGCAGACATAGTGACTCTCCTGATTACATTTTATTTTTTCTTCTCTCCCTCCAAAAAGTCTGTTGTTGCCAAGAGAAAAAAAGCACTTCAATACCACCTTAAGAGTACAATTCCCAGAACGTTGTGATAACGTGAAAGAATGTGCATTAAAAACAGAATGCAAGGATTTACAAATCTCATAAATCCATATTTTATCCATAAAAGAACATAGAAAACATCCATCCATCTATTTTCTATACCCGCTTTATCCTTCACAGGGTCACGGGGGTCTGCCGGAGCCCATCCCGACTCATTACAGGTGAGAAGCAGGGGTCCACCCCAGACAGGTCGCCAGTCCATCACAGGGACACATACAGAGAGGGTGCAAAGATCACAGCCGATATTGATCCAATATTGACTCTGAGTTTGGTCCAGTGCACAGAGATTACTATATTTTCAGAATCATTGAATTACCTTATTTACTATAGATGATGACGTATATTTTTTTTTTTTACATGGGGGAACATTGTTTTGAACTTTTTTCTCAATTTCTAGACAGTTTTTGCAAGTTGCTGGACCTCTGTGGAGACTCTGCAGCTGAAAGATGCTCTTTTACAACCAGTCATCTCACTAACTTACTTTTTCTCCAAGATGTTCCTCCAGGTGTTTCTTTTTAGTTCCACTTTCTTTTTCTATAAATAAGATAACACACACGAAGGGAGTACAGTTATCTAACATTATGTAGACATGCATCACAACTATCTGCATCATAGTCAGCAATGTCTGAAAGGATGAGGACTTTTACAACTTTCAGGACTCACGGTGAGAATCACAAGTTCCTCGTACAGAGAGCAGAGTCTTGGTGGGTCAGCAGAGAGAAAAAGTCAGGGAATTAACCCAACTTACAGGTTATAAATGACCTTGAAAGTTAACTTTATCTGTCTGTGGCTAGTCTTTGGGAAAAATAGGACTTGAATAAATGAATAACTGTATTTTTCCTCCACAGGTTAGCAGCGTTGCCATGGCGAGGTCTGGTCGCCCTGCATCTGAAAGCTATCAGTCGTTCTGTCGCTCTGTCGGCCAGTCCGCGTCCTCCTGGAATGAAGCTGGAATCGTGGGAGATGAGGATGACCAGGCTCCCATTTTCTCCCTCTCTAAGAGCTCCATGGATGTTGTCATGGCAACGGACCCGCCGCACAAACGGGACCCGGCTTGGACTCGACTGGACCTGAGGCGCAGCTCCAGCACTAACACGCACTCTGACCAGAACCCATCGACACTTCAGCAACTGCACCATCGCAAGTGGAGGCACAACAGCCATCATTCGTCATTCACAACCCAAAACGAGGACTTGCTCAGCCCTCCTCCGCTCAGCGAGCGCTGGATTGCCAACATGCACCGCTGGAGCGGGTACAGCAGCAGCACGCACAGCCGCAGCAGCACCCCAGACACAGTTGTGTGGAAAGGAGGAGCCCCATGCCAATACGTTCTCCACCAGGACGCTCCCGACTCTTTCATGCCAGACTCTCCGCTGTCCAAACTGGCTTCTCCACCCACCACGCCCTCCCCATTCATCTCCCCCTTTGACACACCCACTTCTCCATCTGCAAATCTTTTGACTTTGTCTTCTTCACCACTTACACTGAGCACAGATAAGTTACCTGAATCATCACCTAACATTCTGCTCACCAGCACAGAGGAGGACGGTTCCCCAGAGAAGCTTTCCTTCCAGTTCCCATCCCCAGTCCCGTCACCCATCAGCTTACCAGAGGCAGGAGTGTATTCAGATTCTGAATGCTTTTTTGATAACACAGTGAGACTATTTCCCAGCCTAAGCGGCAGCCACTTATTAGAGGACGAGGAAGCCAAAAGCCCATTGCAAATCTCCAGCTACCTGAAGCCAAATTCTCCTGCAGACGGACAAGAATCTCCAAGCTGCCATGTGGTGCTGCCGTGGCGGGCAGAGCAAAGCACTCCAACTGGACGAGGCGGGAGACCGCCACTTGTTTCTTCCTTAAGTGACTCACGGTTAGGTGGCTGCTGTAGGTGCAACTTGAACACCTGGCAGGGGACTACGAAGGCTCCAAAGGTGGAGCTGTCCAGAGAAGAAGCTACAATGACATCACAGCTGAAAATGGTCGACGCAGCCGTGCAGACGGCCTCTCCTCTGGGCTCCAGTTGTGACCTCAGGGGGAACATCTCCACCTCCAACATGGGGTCTCACTCCATCTTGGGCTCCCCACCTGGATCCAGACTGAACCTGAAATCCCCCGTGGGATCTCACTCCAATCTGGTGTCACCATCATCCAGCATGTTCCCAGTGAGCAGCAGTGAAGAGGAGGAGCAGCGAGGTCACGACCCAGAGTGGGACGCGTCCTCAGCCTCCTCACATCAGCTTGAGAGGAAGAGGTCGTGCCTGAAGATCCAAGTGGATGAAAGGGATAAGCTAGGGAGGAGGAGTAGTATGAAGCAGGTGCAGTGGGACGAGGACGGACTGACGTGGGAAATACACGGCGCGTCTTTAGACCCAGAGGAGCTGAGCACAGCCATAAAGAAACACCTGGAGCTCAAGAACACCCCCCAGTTGCTGAATCGTTCCTCGAACAAGGACAAAGCACCAAAGGCTACTGTCATATCCAGCTTGGTAACAACCATGGCCCCTGATACGAGTCCACCTGCCATAAGTATTAAGTGTATGGTAGAAGGTGAAAGTGAGGACAAACCAGAGGCAGAAACAGTGACACCACTGCAACGGGGAGCAGGAGGCACGAAGGAAGAAACAATGGAGACTCCTCATAGAGGACGCAGAACAGAGAGAGATGACAACACGGACACAGAGGAGAAGGTCTGTGGAGAGCATGTCATCAACAACCCAAAGACATTCACAGACGGTACCGAACCCAGCAAGAAAAAGACAGTGCTCAGGTCACTGAGGAGGCCTCGGTGGTGTGGAGGCTCCAGAAACACGGATGACTGATATTGGAAACTTAAACTCGTTTTGTTTGATTATGGTCTACATTTTTGTCACTGGTTTCCAGTTTGGAAATGCAAGGCTGAACCTGCTCTGAAATTTGCCACCAATCCCAGAAGGGTCCATCTCTGGTCCCCAGTCTCTGGTCCCCAGTCTCTGGTCCCCAGTCTCTGGTCCCCAGTCTCTGGTTCAATCTGGCATGAAAAGACACGATGATACAGTTCTGATTAGTTTGTTATGGAAGCCACCAGTTAATTAGCAGCAAACTACCAGGAGGTGAAACATTTGTTTACATAGATGTTCAATTAAAAAACATTTTGTCTGCTGCTGTTTTTTTTTTTTTTTTTCTTTTCTTCCCTGTCCAGATCTGATAAAAATTTCTCTCTTTTTCCCCATTCATATTAAATATTTGCCTCTGATTTTCACTATTATTATTATTATTATTATTATTATTATAGGTATAAATCCATTATAGATATAAATCCATGACATGGGCAGAAACAGGTTTTTACTTTCCATTCTTCTTTACACTGCCTTCCTCCTTCATAAATATTTTCTTTTCTTGGATATTTGGATATTCTCATATTCTTGCATTGTGGAATGCACCATTGTGGTCCATGTTCTTCTCTGAAACTAAAGAATTATTTTTATTGTTGTATTGAAAGTTCATATTTAAGTTCGCATGTTCACACGAAGCAGGTAAAATGAGGTGGCTTTTTATTGAAGCAAAAGTACTGAACGGAAAGTGAACCAACACTCCCTCTCATGTTCTTTGACAGCTGTTCTCTACTGTGGACCTTACACTACTACATTTACATCACTACATCCTGCATCCAGTGATAATGGGACAAACATACTGAAAAATGTTTTCTGCTTATGTAAATGATGGAGGTGGAGAGAAACGTGTCAAGCTGCAACTCGTCATTCAGCCTCTATGACGGCAGCTTCCTTAGGACCTGATTTGAAAGAAATTTATTTATTTATAGATGCAAATAGCATCCCACCAGTAATTTCAGGGGGATTAAAAGGCACTTCCCTTTCCCATCTGACAGCAGATAATTATGGCCATTTTATTCAACATAGTTTGCTTTTAACTAATAATTATTTCAAGTTTTTGTTTGCTTACCATCTCATGTGGACTCTGAGATCTTGGATGGGTTCTTTGAGTCAAATAATATCCAATTTAAAATGGCATTCATTCATTATTTTAACTTTTATCTTTATACTATTTAGTTCACAACACGTATTTATTTAATTTACCAAACATTCAATATTTTCATTTGTAGCAGATTAAATCTCTTGTTAAAAAATTGTTGGAAATTCACCTCAAACCACTTCTGGTCTGAATTCAGCCGTGGTGGCGTCTGCTCGACAGCAAAAAAACAACTTACATTTTTTTTGTTTTTAAATATATTTGTAAGTATATTTGGGCAGTAAGTTAAAGCCCGTCCCCAAACACACCCACACAGTAGAGCTGATAGTGGTCTGCTGGTTCAAATGTGTGACCGTCTCTCCCTTTTTTTGTTCCTTGCGTCTTTAAACACTTCAGGTCGTACGCCCACCTCACGTTCTCACATGATCATTCTATCTTTTGCAGCTGATAAACAGCACAAAACAAACAAAAACAAACAAAAATCAAGTCACACTCAGTGAACAAAAGCCAGGAGATGCCTCAGAGAACCACACAATGTCTACGAATGAGCTTCGATTTAGAAAGTACGCCTCACTCAACTCATTAACCACAGGAAAAACATGCACGAGCGTGCACAGAGTTGAGTTGTACGTAAACCTGGTGAACCACAGTGGTGAGATCTGGCCATTCAGGCGTGCCTATTCAGATGAGCGGGCACATTCTGTTTCATTCAGCGTAGTAAAAAAGCTCAGGTCACTAGTGGTTTCTACTGCAGTTAGTGTTGTTATATTTCTACATGTGTGTGTAGAGGGTTACTTCACAGCTGTTTATTTCAGTTTCTGCTCTGCAAGGATCAATTACATGGTGAATATTGGAGGAAAGCTGGATGTGTTTAGTAAAAATCTGTGTTCTGTGCATTTTGAATACAGAATGTCACAGTTTTGCTGTTACTGATAATCGTATGAACTGACTGTAGTCCCAGTACAGTAATCATTACCAAGACCACAGACGTTTTTTTCTTTGGTTCTGCTGTGACGTTAGGCATTTTAATAGGACTGAACTCAAGTGGTCCTTTGACAAACAGCAGATGTTGCCACTTATTTCAGCCTCCAAAGCAATGAATGTTCATCTGCTTGGTGGGTTTCCATTCGTGGGACTCCAGGATAATCCTTATAGCCAGGAACCAGCCTGTAAAGAGACTTTTCAGGAACCCTGCAACTCTAAAAAAGGATTATTGGGGACTATACAAATGTTGTTTTTTAACTTTGTAAAACGTCTTTGGATTATTCACACTATCTATGTCTACTGAAATTACCATATCGGGTCTTTTTTGACTGGTAAAAAGTCAATTCGGTGCTGGTTGGGTATGCTGTTGGCAGGAGACGACGCTCAGACCTCTCAACGTTTCATCTGAATTCAAGTCATCTTTTCTCATTCATCTCTACAACCACTGTGTATATATATAAAAAAGAAAACCATGTCAAATAGAAATACAGCAACCTTCTCAGGTATTTTTTTTTTTAAAAACACAGATTTAGTTATTATAGTTGCCAAACAAAAAAGCTGCAGTCAAAACCGTTGTAGACTGCTGACGTCACTATCAAAGGCCACTAGATTCTCCAACTCCGTGATGGAGACGTTGAGAAGACTGAAGTTTGTCGTTCTCCCCAGAAGCCCTGCAACTGAAAACCCAACAGAGACTTTGGTCTGGTCACAGTGGTGGACAAGATAACCAGAAACCTTTGGGGTTTTTTTTTTTTTTTTATTAGAGCTTTACAGAATACAAAATGACAACATGGTTTTAAATAAATAAATAGTCTTATGTATTGTGTGTACTGGAATGTCATAATCCAATTTTATTGGATCCCTTTCCTCGGATTCAGTTCATTCATTTCTCGTCTTTGCTCTTACTCCCACAGACATGAATAAATCTTCCGGTGAGGTACGTTTTCACGGAAACGAACTGCGATGTAGATTTTGGACGCCAGATGTAAAGGTTATTTTGAGGTCACCGTGTCACTGCCAAAGATCATGTGATATGACGTGATGTTTGTTTGTGTCCAGTACAGTATTGCCTTTGCCTTGTGTGCCATCAGTGTGCTGTGAGCATAGTATATGTATGTGAAAGTGCTGATGGGACTCCCCAGAATTCCCCTTTTTCTCAGCTGTGGTGGAAACTCAAAGCTACAGGAGAACTATCCAGCGCTCTGCCTTTGTTGTCACACAGCTCATTGTGCATGGAAGTGTGCTGTTGTGTTTGTGTGTGCGTGCTGTACGTGCACCTGTGGATGTACATCTGCGGATGCTTGCTACCTGGTATAAATAGCGTGGGATGTGTGCCGCCCGGTGATTCTCCGGAAGACGATGGCTGTACCAGGACCTCCTCTGCCCCTGCTTCTCTCTCTGTTGCTGCCGCTGCTGTTGAGCAAGGCGCCGCTGCCTGCAGCCGCATACACACTCACAGGCGGACGACAGGCGCAGCACAAAGTCCTCCATCTGGGTAAGGGAAGACGTACGCTTCCAAAGATCACCGCAATAAGCTTTGAAACAAAACAAAATACTTTAACAGAATAAAAGTGTGCTGCCTGTACTGAGGTGGTGCCTCCTGTCCTCCTAGATTGGCCACAGGATTGTGGTATGGCCCACTTCAAGCCCAACATGGTTGAGAGGATTGTGTCAGGGAATGAAGCCAGACCTCACTCTTGGCCCTGGCAGGTTTCTCTGCAGGTAAATTACATTGGCGGGATTCAGTATTTAGACATTAGCCGTACAGAAAAGAAAAGATCTGACTAGTTTATGGTTTAAAATAGCAAGTAAAGATCTCTAGAGGCTCAAGATGACAATCTTCAATGTTGGCCTCAAACTCCCAAATAAGCATAGATATTTTATAACATCTAATGCAAAGCTAAATCTAGAAATAATAAAAAGTCTTACTTGCTCAAAATGTTTGCATTTTTCACGGCACAATTCCTTTCTGAGTTATGTTGTCAGTTTTCCCTTCGTGCTTATCCCATTTAGACAAAAGGCCTTGGTTAAAACTATCTGAGGTTTAATTTATCATAAACACCGTTGTTAATGTAGTACCTGAAGAAAAGAAAAGCAAATGTGATTAAGGCATTTCTTTTACATTTTTAGTGTAGTCTGATTATGAATATTTGAGATATTTAAAAAGGAAAAAAGAAACCTGATGATATACAAGTTGATATTTGTGAACATGCTGCGTTTTAATGCAGTGCTCCAACAGGGAGACTGTAATGCAGGAAAAGTTCCGTTGGTATAGTTTACGGGGGTCCCTTAAACGCCTCACAGCCAGGATGACAGTAACTGAGCAGGAGATCTCTTATTTCAAGCCAACACAGATCAACTACCTCCCCAAAAAACCTGACATTGGGCACTGCAGTTCTTTGGGTATCCTACAAAACAGATGTGATGGACAGAAGTGAAGATAAACTCAGATCACAGTATAGAGTTTGCACAACCGTTTGAACTGACTTCCACTCACTGTAGACCCACAAACCCTAACCAGGACCCACCAGGAAACAGGAACTTGTGCCTCAGTAGCAGATAAATTATATTTGACAGAAGACAGTGTTTCTTTACTGAATAGTTCCAGTTCTGTGTTCAAATTTACTGTCACTTATAGATATATAAGTACGCTTTAATAAACGCTTTAATACAAAGTGATCTTCCCTTCGACTGCGTACATTTTACAGAAACATCTCAACGCATCATGGCTCGTGTTGTGACTGGAGAGCATCCAGCTGTGAATATGTGCTCAAAAAACAAAAAAAACAAAAGATAAGAGTGAGACCAGATGTAGCGAGTGTTGAAACGTGTTTGACTTCTTATGTGAACTGTGACACCAGTGTACGTACGTCACCACTGAAACGCAGTCTGGCTGTCCACCACAGGTTCGTCCCAGGGGGAGTAAACATTACATTCATGTTTGTGGAGGAACTCTCATCCATAAGAACTGGGTCCTTACTGCAGCTCACTGTTTCCAGAAGTAAGAAACCTCTTTAGGACCTTGACTTTTAGGAGAATTCACCGATGGCTTGTGCCTGACTTGTACCAGTTTTTTTTTTTTTTTTTTTTTTTTAAAACTCTTTCAGAGGTAAAGCTGAGGATGCTGGGAGCTGGAGGATCGTCCTGGGGAAGCACCAGCTGAAGCGCTCTGAGACAGCAGAGAGGATTTTTCCTGTCAAGAGGATCTACCGGCATGAGAACTTCCGTTATCCCGCTCACAGCGAGCTGGACTACGACATCGCCCTGGTGAAGGCTGCCACAGACATCCTCCCTTCAAACTTCATCCGCTACGCCTGCCTGCCGCGCAAGCAGACCAGCCTCAAACCGGGTCACTACTGCTGGGTCACAGGCTGGGGAGACACCCGCGGTGAGAGCAGAGCAGCGACAGTACACACACCTGGATGAGAGCAGAGCAGCGACAGTACACACACCTGGATGAGAGCAGAGCAGCGACAGTACACACACCTGGATGAGAGCAGAGCAGCGACAGTACACACACCTGGATGAGAGCAGAGCAGCGACAGTACACACACCTGGATGAGAGCAGAGCAGCGACAGTACACACACCTGGATGAGAGCAGAGCAGCGACAGTACACACACCTGGATGAGAGCAGAGCAGCGACAGTACACACACCTGGATGAGAGCAGAGCAGCGACAGTACACACACCTGCATGAGAGCAGAGCAGCGACAGTACACACACACACACACACACACACACACCTGGATGAGAGCAGAGCAGCGACAGTACACACACACACACACACACACACCTGGATGAGAGCAGAGCAGCGACAGTATACACACACACACACACACACCTGGATGAGAGCAGAGCAGCGACAGTACACACACACACACACACACACACCTGGATGAGAGCAGAGCAGCGACAGTACACACACACACTCACACACACCTGGATGAGAGCAGAGCAGCGACAGTACACACACACACACCTGGATGAGAGCAGAGCAGCGACAGTACACACACACACACACACACACCTGGATGAGAGCAGAGCAGCGACAGTACACACACACACTCACACACACCTGGATGAGAGCAGAGCAGCGACAGTACACACACACACACCTGGATGAGAGCAGAGCAGCGACAGTACACACACACACACACACACACACCTGGATGAGAGCAGAGCAGCGACAGTACACACACACACACACACACACCTGGATTAGAGCAGAGCAGCGACAGTACACACACACACACCTGGATGAGAGCAGAGCAGCGACAGTACACACACACACACCTGGATGAGAGCAGAGCAGCGACAGTACACACACACACACACCTGGATGAGAGCAGAGCAGCGACAGTACACACACACACACACCTGGATGAGAGCAGAGCAGCGACAGTACACACACACACACCTGGATGAGAGCAGAGCAGCGACAGTACACACACACACACACACACACACACCTGGATGAGAGCAGAGCAGCGACAGTACACACACACACACACACACACACACACCTGGATGAGAGCAGAGCAGCGACAGTACACACACACACACACACACACACACACCTGGATGAGAGCAGAGCAGCGACAGTACACACACACACACACACACACACACACCTGGATGAGAGCAGAGCAGCGACAGTACACACACACACACACACACCTGGATGAGAGCAGAGCAGCGACAGTACACACACACACACACACACACCTGGATGAGAGAAGAGCAGCGACAGTACACACACACACACACCTGGATGAGAGAAGAGCAGCGACAGTACACACACACACACACCTGGATGAGAGAAGAGCAGCGACAGTACACACACACACACACCTGGATGAGAGAAGAGCAGCGACAGTACACACACACACACACACACACCTGGATGAGAGCAGAGCAGCGACAGTACACACACACACACACACACACACACACACACACCTGGATGAGAGAAGAGCAGCGACAGTACACACACACACACACACACACACACACACACACCTGGATGAGAGAAGAGCAGCGACAGTACACACACACACACACACCTGGATGAGAGCAGAGCAGCGACAGTACACACACACACACACACACACACACACACACACACACACACACACACACACCTGGATGAGAGCAGAGCAGCGACAGTATACACACACACACACACACACACACCTGGATGAGAGCAGAGCAGCGACAGTACACACACACACACACACACACACACACACCTGGATGAGAGCAGAGCAGCGACAGTACACACACACACACACACACACACCTGGATGAGAGCAGAGCAGCGACAGTACACACACACACACACACACACCTGGATGAGAGCAGAGCAGCGACAGTACACACACACACACACACACACACCTGGATGAGAGCAGAGCAGCGACAGTACACACACACACACACACACACACACCTGGATGAGAGCAGAGCAGCGACAGTACACACACACACACACACACCTGGATGAGAGCAGAGCAGCGACAGTACACACACACACACACACACACCTGGATGAGAGCAGAGCAGCGACAGTACACACACACACACCTGGATGAGAGCAGAGCAGCGACAGTACACACACACACACCTGGATGAGAGCAGAGCAGCGACAGTACACACACACACACACACACACACACCTGGATGAGAGCAGAGCAGCGACAGTACACACACACACACACACACACACACACCTGGATGAGAGCAGAGCAGCGACAGTATACACACACACACACACACACACACACACACACACACACACACACACACACACACACACCTGGATGAGAGCAGAGCAGCGACAGTACACACACACACACCTGGGTGAGAGCAGTGTGGAGCCTGAGGAGTGAACGTCCACGGTTAGGAGAGCACAGAAAGACCCAACACTCTTAGAAGGAATTGGTTATCTTTGTGAGCTTGTGTAGTCCCTGACGCAAGATTCATGAATTTAGTGCTCTATCTATAATAAGTATATATAATAAGTAAGTATATGTAATAAAGAGCCCTGGAGTTAAAAAATAAACATCGCTTAAATAAAAAGCAGGCATAAAACCCAGGGGGCATATTTCACTCTGGCTTCAAGTAACTGTTACCGCCAAATTTCCAAGTAACAAAAAAATAAAAAAACAAATTTAACAAAAAATAAAAAACACCCCAACAAAAACAAGAGCTTAAGGAAAATAAAATGCATCAGAACTGGCAAACCAGACAAAAGACTAGTCTGATAACATCCCAGAATATAATAAAACCAGAAACGTGTTTAAATATGAAATGTTATTTTGTTTAGTAAAATGAGTTTCCTGCAGTTCTGCGTTTTGTGCCTCACTTTGTTCAACATACTTCAGGTGGGAAGGAGAACGTCTCTCTGGCCGAAGCCCTGAATCAGGCTCGTCTGCCCATCATAGACTTCAAAACCTGCCGGCAGAAGAAATTCTGGGGTGACCGCGTCCGAGACTCCATGATCTGCGCTGGGTTCAGGGACACCGAGGACCCGCCCGCTGCGTGTCAGGTGAGACTGCTGTGGACTGATCATTTGTGTCAGTCAGGCAACCCTCCCAACTCATCACCTCACTCGTTCCCTTCCAGGGAGACTCTGGCGGACCTCTGCTGTGCCAGCTGGGCCGGGACCGCTGGGAGGTGCACGGCGTGGTGAGCTTCGGCCCCATTGGCTGCACCGTGGAGAACAAACCCAGCGTCTTCACCCGCACCGCCACTTACATCCCCTGGATCGAGGCGACGCGCATCAGGGATTTCTTCCTGCACTAACCGGCCAACCCGACTCAGAAACAGGAGTTCTGCTCTGTTGAATGTTTCTTAACGCCACAGCTCATTCCTGCTCAAACACTTCACAATGTAAATACATGTTCTGAATGTGCAACTACAGATATTTGACGGTATTATCTCTTGTGGAGGGCTGCATTGTATCCACTGACCTTTTACAAACAACTTAATGAAATAAAACTAGAAAAAAAGATCTTCGTAAGTTGACTTTTTTTATTTTAGTTGATAATACAGCTGATTTTAGTCTAGTAAGCAATTCCAGCAAAGTTTTACAGCGGCGTGTTCGTTCCTGCACTGTAAAACACAGATCCACTGTACATGTCAATAAATACAAGACTCACAACGTAAGGCTTTGCTCTGCGTTTGTGGGTATAAAGAGTCTTTCGGTCCAAAATCAGAACACACTTTTGGTGAAACTCACACCAGGTATCAGAGGTCATATCACGATTCGGCTCATTTAACCCAAGTGACACAAGTTAACAGATTTAAAATCTACCATTAACGAAGACTGACAAGCCCTCCATATACAATTAAAAAAAAACAAATGTTAAACGTTTACACGAGAGCCTCGCAGCTTGTTCTCATTACTGACTGGATCTGATCGCCTGTGAGGATGAAGACGCATGAAGGGAGAGGTCTGGGTTTGCAGTGAAATTTAGTCTGGATTTTCTTAACTTATTCTTCACACATCTCTTTACTCCCACAATGCCCGTTGGTGGGAGAGGTTACAGTGGGGAAGCTGAGACCACCTCCCTCTTTCCTGGAAAGCACACTGCATTTGACCAGAGTCCTCGTGGAGCTGTGGTGAAAGGCTGTGTCCTCGAGATATTTGGCCCCAGCGTTGCAGCAGCGCCGTGGAGAGTCTAGTACAGCCTGCTGGAAGACGAGGAGCCGGTCAGGTGGTCCCAGTTATTGTACAGCGCATAGGCGCCAGACAAGGCTAGACCCGCCAGGCCTCCGCGGGCTGCCCCCTTCAATCCACCTGACAAAGGAGAACAGTCATCACCACCACCTTCTGTGTAGCCGCAGTAGCACTTTCATTCAGGAATGTGCAGATAAATGTGTAGTGTGTGAGCTTAAATTAGAGATCATGTTTACTAAATCAAAAAAAAAAAAAAAAAAGCCGATGCACCAACATCTCGTTTTCTACAAATCAACGTTTTCCATAAATTGTTCCAGAAAAATCCTAAACATTAGCTGAGCTTTCGGTGCTTCGTTCATAAATAAATCGCCATCTTTACCGCCACAGTGCCGAAACACAAGTGTCCACGTGGAAAGATTGAGTTTGGAACAAACACAGATCAGTGTAGTCCAGGAGACTGAAACTGTCGCGCAATGTGATCAGCACACACATTGCTTGATTAATGAATAAAAACAGACAAAACTATATCAACACACAAGATGTCAGAATGTGAAGTGTGATGAGAAACAGTGAAGTCTATAATAAAACCATATATGCAAAATGCTTGAGCCGGTAATAAATAAAAGCAGTGATGATGCACATTTACGTCACTTCTACAGATATGACACTTACTGCCGGATTTAAAGAGCATCCCCGTTAATGTGCCAGCGGCCACTGTGTTGATGTCATCTTCTGCTCCTCTGGCCTTTTCTATCGCTACACCAAAAGCGCTGTACAATAAAGCTGCAACAACATTGAAAACAAACATCAGAGTTAACGTTGGTGCTAGAATGGGCCACCTGGATATTTTAAGCACCAAATGCACATATTTATTCTGTAGTAACATCTGTTTTTCTACAGCAGAGCTGTGTTCACGTCATGTGATGCACTGAGTATTTGTTATTCACTCGTCAATGTAAAGTCGTCTGCCCTGTCAGATTAAACTTAATGAAAACGTGAACGCCCGTCGACTTCTCTACATTTGGGAGCACTCAGTTTGACCAAGTACAAACTGTGAATTACTTCAGAACAGTCTTAGAGGGACAAATGAGCCACGGAAATGGACTTTAATACGAGTTAGAAAGAAACACAAGTGGATTCTGTTGCTCTTCGTGCAGCGGTGTGTAATCAAATTTAAACATTTCAGTATAGTTCAAAAACAAGTCACATCAGACTACTTATATCAGTCTTACCAACGGAGCCCAATGAGTTGGCCCATGAAGCTCCCTGCCGGGTCACCATGTTGAGAATCCTGATGAGGAAAAACAAACAAACATTTAGAGGAAAAGCGATCCAAGCAGTACAAGTGGTTGGTAAACTGAACGCAGTTTGCTTACTGGACATTTCGTGGCTTGGACCATGCCATGTCTCTGGTCTCCTTCAGGCCCATCCTCAGACCATTTACTGCTCCGAGTGCAGCTCCTGTGTTCGAGCAAGGCCAGACTTTAACTGATACTCAATGAAACAACACAAATAAGCACCTAAAACCACTTACTTAGACTGAAAACACTCCCCCAGCAACTCCAGTGTTTCAAATATTTAACATATACAAAGACAAAGATTTTAAAACAAAAATTTGTAGGAATCTGACGGCCCCTGGAGCTCTGCTGTAAAGGAACACCCTCCTATTTTCTCAACTGAAAGCCACCAGAAACAAATCAGTCTGTGTAGGGTCAGTTTTTTAGGATCTGGGTGTTTTCTCTCACACACCTGTCATGCAGGAGCCTCCGATGGTGAAGAAAGCCAGCTCAAATCTTCCTCGTGTTTTGTTGGCCCCTGTTGGCAAAATGAACTCATCTGTGTCCTGAAATACAATAACGAGGACTGTTAGAGACAGCAGACCTCAAAACAAAACGAATACGACGTAGAGAAAAGCTTCGAAATGAACTGCAAACTCACCTGAACCAGGTAACGCGGGTCGACGTTGAGGTACGGAGACAGAGGACTCATCCCGGTCACTGGGATTCAATAAAGAGTCAAATGCGATGTCATTACATGGTGACTTTCACTAAATGGCATCAGTTGTAAATAGTTTACGTGATCATTCGTGAGACCGGCGAGGCCGTGATGCGGACACCGGCCGTTGGCGCGACACGCCACTTACACGGGACACCGGAGAGCTCCGTGTTCGAGTAGTCGGGTGCACCGCCTCCGAAGAGACCCCCGAGGCTGGCTTTGAGGCCCCCGGACCCCTGTGAGTTGTTGTCCATGTCTGGAAGGATCCCGAGGGTCGAGCCGGAGTCCGGAAAGAAGCCGCTGCCGGTCCCGAACCGGTGACGGAAACAGCCGAGAGCCGAGCGAACCCCGAGCGGCCAGACCCCTCCGACACCGGTCAAACCAGCTCCCGCAGCACGTCTTTGACACACGGACGGACTTTGACGGCGACGGCGCCGAGTTTCCCGTCAGTTTCTGACGCTCGCTTAAGCCTGACCTCCAGCAGCACGATGTGCCGTAAAGCGATCAGTGGCGACCGACCATCGTGACGTAGGCAATCGCCCACTGTTAAAATCTGGTAAAACTACGCGTCCCTCGATCATGAACATATGTTTTTTTTAACGTAAATGTTTCACCTTCAAAGATTATTCATAGGTATTAAACAAAAAGATAAACGTTTGAAAGATGGGCAACAACGAGATTTTACGACAGTTCCACAGATCTGGGATCTGTTTTGTTTACTTAACTGAAGGACAAATGTCGTAAATCAAGCACACTGTCACTATCCGTGACGTCAGGTGAACCGGCGTCGGAGGGTGAGGGGCGCAACTATTAGAGAAAATAAAATAAATAAAAATAAATTAACGTATGTCGTATACATACATATCATTAATAAAAAAAATACAATATACATACATATAGTACATATATTAAACATATGTGTGTGTGTGTTTAATTATTTATATATTTGTAACAGTCAGATGATTTAGTAAATTGTTTATTATTCTGTATGTCTTATTTCTGTAAAACATAGACAGAAACATCTTTTAATTACAAACTAAATAAATAAATCACAAAGATTTTGTAAAAATGGGTAGAGTCTTTTATTTCACTTCACTTAGCAGTACTATAAAAAATGAACAAGCAAACATGCTCATTGTGTAAAAGTGTGGCAAGTATATTTTTTTAAGTTTACTTATTTAAAAGAATAACATTTCTTCAACGTTATAAAAAATACATTTGTATGCTTGATTAAAAACTTTAAATAAAAAATAAGATGGAAATCCTGCCTTATTAAAATGATTCTGCACCTCCTATCCAAAAGCAAGACTAAACCCCTAAGATAAAATTTTAAAGTTACAAAATAAGTTAAGTGTCAGTTCATTCATTCAGGTGTCTTTTTGTCCTGCTCACCTTTTGCAGTTCATCATAACTATTCCTTGAATACAAGACGTAGTTCTTCCTTTTTTACACAGGAGGGCAGCAGAGAGCTGGTAGTGCAGATGAGGTCAGTGACAGTCACTTTTGTTCCGGTCAGTCCCCAGTTTTCTCTCTAATTAGGGCCTATTTCCATCCATCTATTTTCTGTACCACTTCGGTCCTTTTCGGGGTAATGGGGGTGTGGGAACCTGTCTCATCTGTAACTGGGTGAAAGGCAGGATACACTGGACAGGTCACCAGTCTTCACAGGGCCATGCAGATGGAAAAAAAAAAGAAGGAAAAAGGAAAACACAACCTACATTCATGTTTTTGGAAGGTGGGAGCAAGCTGGAGAACCTTGAGGAACGGCCACACAGGCTTTCGGAGAGCATGCAAAGTCCACACAGAGAGGCTTGAGCCTAAATTCAAACTGGAAGCCCTCCTTCTGCGTGGTGACAATCACCACTGTTCTGTCTTAGGCATGATTTGATTAACTGATTTAGTTAAATCTGCTCCCAGACACACAGTTACAAGTGAAATCTGTGTGATGTAGGAAGTACTTGAGGTAGCGGTGCAGAGCCGGTCGTGGAGCGTCCACATGACACGTGACGGGTCCAGACAGGCGTGGTACCTACCTTCCCAGGCATGATGCAACACCTAGATAGGACCCCACACGTGTACGCGCACATGCCCAATTGTTGCAGCTTGGCCCGGCCATCTGCTGCTGGTCAAAGAGACAGAGGCACTGAAGGAATTTAGTGTGTTGAATTTCACAAATAACAGGGCATCTTATTTGGATCCTACCATTGTATGTGTGTATTCACAAGGGGCCAAGTGGAGCGATGAAGTTTGCCATTGTCGCCCAGTGTGGGTGTTTTCAGACTCTCTGGCATGATGTGTGAGTTAGTGTTCTCTATGTTACTGCCCAGTGTGCCCACTGTCTTTCCCACAATGCTCCATTCAGTCGTGGGCCTCCCTCTCTTCGTCCACTCACACTCTCAGACTGAGAAGCCACCCATTTTGTGCCTCTGGCTAATCATCATCATCACCAGCACCACCATCACCACCTTTATCATCATCATCACCGTTGGACACTGAACCAAATTCTCCTTGTCGTGGGATAACATATTCGTGATGTCATCTTTGTTGTCTTTTTCAGCAACTTTTCATCCTCTCATTCCTCTCTCCTCTCTCTCTCTCTCTCTCTCTTTCTTTCTTTCTGTCTCTCTGAGCTCCCAAACACAAAAGACAGAGAGGCCGCGACAGGACCCCAGTGTAAGCTGGTTGTCAAGGAGACAAGGAGACAGTGTTGGGTCTTTAAACTGCCTCAGAGGGGTGTGTGGAGTTAGGGGGAGTTGGCCTTATTTACATGGGAAGAGGACAAGGGAAAGAAAGAGAGAAAGAGGGGCTTGAAATACAACTTTAGAGCCATTTCCTTTTAACTCATAGGACTCAACTGTTATCCAGCTAAAATCCGTCCAACGCTCAGCCTTTAAATATTTACCAAGAAAAGGAGATTTGGAGCTGTTCTTTATGCTGAGAATGCCGTGCATACATGGCAGTGTAAATCAACCCATCCTTTCCTCTCACTTTCGCTTATTATATCTCCTCATCACACACACAAAGACACGAGCACACTTTGATTGGAGGCTCTGGGAGTGTTGGGCCCCCACTGCTGGCAATGGAGAAGGCTGACTGCAGAATACATTACCGGCTGCTTTAAGAGAGTTTCATTCCAGAAGAACACGGATTAAAAAGAAAAAGATGAAGAAAAAAAAGACAGCACATAACTTGAGGGAAAACAGGAAAAGCAAAGATACGAGCACACACCCATCCCAACACTCACACGCCCCCACCCATTTCTATCCACAAACATTATCCACACACTATCTCTTAAATGTTCCCTTTCTCGCCGTCTCCGCTCGGTGCTTCCACTCTGCTCCTTCCTGTCCGGAGGACTGTCAGCAGCAGTCACATTATGTCTTTTCACTGTCTGTGATCAGGGGGTAGGGGTTGAGGCCACAGAGCAGGCTCAAGTCCAAGCCTGAAGTTCAATACCCCCCCCCCCCACCACACACACACACACACACTCCCCACCCCCCTTAACTCGACAATGAAAGCAGGAAGGGCAGGGAGAGGACGAATGAGCCACCCACTGCTGCATTCATCACAGAAAAGCCCATGTGATTTTCTTTTTATGTGTGTGTGAAACTTTAAATGAGCTGTTTTAAAGGGAAGTTTCACTTTTAACTTCAAGTGTCAAATGACTCAACTTTCAGGCATTTCTTGAATACATTTTAAACGATAAGTGCAAATGTAGCCTGCACGATGTGTTAATAGCAGTAGTTTTTCTGAGACTCAGGGACAGACTGTGATCCTGTGTAATATTTACTCTGCAGATGTTTGAGGGCGAGCTTGCACAATCAATTTCCCTTCAATTCCCCAGTCATATCGGTCTCCAAACCTGCCCCCCCCCCCTTTTGTGTCTGTTATACATGTGCATGCCTGTGAGAAACCATGGTGAGCTGAGTGTTTTCTTCTCTCTTATTACACACATGGATGTGTGTGTAGGATGACCACATGAATCGCAGAGAAAGACAGAGGACAAGAAAAAGAACAGAGAGGAGGAGAAATGGGAAAAAAACATTGTGTGGCCTTTTCCCTGCATTTTGGCTTAAGTGCCTGCTTGAATTTCTTTTTATTTTTTTTCTCCTCTCTCTGTATCTAAGGACTGTTTGGTGATTAGTATGCAGAAAGGAAGCCGTTTTGCATAATTAAGAGCTACAGAGAACAAGCAACAAAGTTTGTTAGTTTTACAACTAAGAGTTTAATAGTGAACAGTTATTCCTGCTCAGATAAAAGTTAAAAGATCATCGTTCAACACATCTTTCTTTATGTTTTTCATCTTTTTAGACACACAAGAACTTTTTTTTAAAAAGGAATCCAAAGCAGAGACAGATACCATTAAAGTGGTTAATAATCACAGAAGTGGTAACAGTTAGTAACCCATACTTGGAACTGAAAAGTAGATTAATGTTGTACTACACTGTTAATTGTCACACTCATTGTATACAAAAGGCACAGAAGGCAAGCGATGCTCATCTCAGGGGCTCAAGTTAAAACACAGAACATCAGAGACTCCAGTTTGTCAGGACATGGAGAATAATTACTGCTAATACAGTAAATGTAGGTCTGTTTATCAATTTGTTTTCTCTGTAATAAGGCATAATGCTCTCATCTGAAAAGGTCATTTAATGTTATTTTCTGCGTACAAAATAGAATATAAAAATACATTATAAACTTGTTACAGATGTTACGACTGCATGATTTTCTTTTGCATGAAGGCATCACTTGGTTGGAGTGTGTGTGTGTGTTTGTGTGTGTGTGTTTGTGTGTGTGTGTTTGTGTGTGTGTGTGTGTGTGTTTGTGTGTGTGTGTGTGTTTGTGCGTGTGTGTGTGTGTGTGTGTGTGTGTGTTTGTGTGTAAAACTTTACCATCAGAAACAAACAGATGCAAGTGCAAACACATTATGGATGACTTCATCTCCAGCAGAACCAGATACACAGAAACAAAACAAAACACAAAACTTAAAAGATAATACTGTTCTCTCAAGGCAGCAAAAAAAAATATAAAAATTTTAGACATTTTTCAGGAGCTTCCATCCTATATTGTTCGTCCAACTCATGTGAACCACCGTCTGTTTTGGCACTGAAGGAGTTAGGGAATATAAAGTCATAATAGGAAGATTTAGGCTGTGACACAGTGCCTGCAGTCCTAACAAATCAGCGTGAACCCAAAATGATATAATTTCGAGGTGGGGCCGCAAAGCCGTGATGTTGCAGTAAAAAGAGTAAGGTTTGACATTGTTCCATTGCTCTCAATAAATAAAGGCACTGTTGTTCAAGCTCATACAATACTGTAGTGTGATAAAGGCAAAGGCGTTATTGTGAAAGTCCTCTGGATTTTGACGAAAAGACGGCAACCTCCCATCTATGTGTATCTGTGTGGCAACTCAGTATCCAGAGGTTTTTAGCTGTTAAGAAAAAGAAAAAGAAAAAAAAACACCAGAGGATACTTTGGCATTTTGGATTCCAGGTCTTTTTTTAGTCTTTTTCTTTGCCCTCATCGAGCACCTGTCGCTTTATAGTGGAAAAGGTTCTGCGCTGGCATTTTGCTTTCCTGAGTGATGACCTTTTGAGTAGTTAAAATGTGTCAAGAAGTAATAAAAGTCCCTGACACATTTTTTTTAAGTACATGCAGCACAAAACCTTAAAAGTGAGACACGCTCTATGTTACAAAAAAAGCATGTTAATATGTTTTGACACAGTTTAACACTTATAATACAGAATATACTGCAATTAAAACAGAATTACTCATAAGAGAGGTGCCTGCTGAGGAAACGTTCTTTGAGATTTCAACCTTTTTTTCTTTTACTTTTTTTTTTTTTGCAGTTTAGTATTTATGAAGGGTTTCTGTGTGATAAGTACCATGAAAATCAGTATAGTTACCATGTTATTAATAAGGTCAATATTATTGCATCGCACGGCAGCTCAGAGACAGTTTGGCACAGCCTATGGCTGATTTAGGAGCCCTTCACTTGTTTGGAACCCATCCCTACTAAAGTCATGCAGCTGCAGACTATAATTTTGAGTGTTGGATGTTCAAAAGAGATTCTTAAGCTGACTTTGGACTTTCAGACAGAAGGCACATTTGGTAAAGTTTAGGTTAGGATTCGATGATGGGCAGGATCCTGAGGTTTAGTTCCATGATCGCTGTCGTCTGGTTGGCTGGTTAGACAGAGGCAGTCGGGTTGTTCCCAATGTTCTGGTCTCTGGTTGGCTGAGCTGGGGGAGTGGCGGGGCCGTGGGCCAATGAGCGCGCCAGCGGGCAGAGATGGGTGGGTCATCAGTGGGCGGAAAGGTCAGAAGGTCAAGGGGGTCATGGGTTAGTTGCCGTGGCAGCTAGAGTTAGACGGACAGAGACGGACAGACGAGGAAAGGAAACAAAAAAAAAAAAAAGGGCACATAAAAGGGGACATAAAAAGAAAAAAAGATAGAAGAGAGATTAGTGTCAGCTAGTGGCGTCGGGATGACAACAAGGCAGATCTAATGCAGCCACACAGCACGAAGGGTATTACATCAGAGCTGCACAACGCCTTCATGAGCGCCGCACAGCCATTCACGGGAGCTCACATCAACCAGCGGGCGTTGACATAAGGAATGGGCGGCTAGCGGTGCTCGCCTGTGCTCATGAAGGTGTTCGCAGGGTGTCGGGAGACGCCCCTCCTGCTGTGAGACTGCTGCTATAGTGACACTACTCATGCTAGCTGGGCTACGTTTAGCACAGACAGACAGTGAAACCATGGACAGAGAGGGAGACAGCATGGTTTCACGTGGGTGAGAGAGTGACCTTTATGTCCAAAGAAATGGGCCTGGACCTCACACAGACCTTCGCTTACTGACATGTGGAGCTGTTGTTTAGCAGCGGGCGTGAAAACAAAATCGTCATGATTAACAGTTGTGATTAACTGATTATTGATTATGGCTTGATTCGTTTGCTATGAAGTATTAGAGGAGCACCTAGACAGCTACAGTAAGCAAAGAGGCACCATAAAGACAGCGATGAGAGGTTAAGAGATGGTGATTTTAAAGTGACTTCGGAAACAATTTACAACTACAAGAATTTAGAGGCTTTGGTTTCCTTTAGGGGCTTGTTTCAATACTCATCTTTATTGCCTTTTAGTGTTTGTTTTTTTTTTTCCATTGTGTACAACAGGAGCATCACCGCTCACACACATATATAGTAGCTATCTAGTCCATCTATTGCATATAACAGTCACAGGGCCTGTGGATCCAGAAGGTCACCTCATCTTAAATACACAGAGCAAAACACTGCCTTCATTGCCACCTTCACGGTGACTAAAACAGTAGTAGCTACACACTTTGAATAAAGTTTACATGGAGACACTTCATCTATAAAAAGCATATCATAAAAACAAAAATAAAAATTTGAAAACTAAATAAAAAAAGAAAAAAAAAAAAGAAAAAAAAAAACTACAAGTATTTCCAAGCGATCTTGTTCCATAAGCTTCATATAAGCACTTAAATCCTTAAAATCCCTATATACAAATTTATTTTGCAGCTAAATACATGGTAACAGCACCACTCTGGCTAGGAAATAAATGAAATATGTAAACAGCCCCAATGATAAAGTCCAGTGGGCGACCGATAAGACCACAAACAACAGTATTTCATACAAAAGAGCTTGTAACACAGACTTCAGTAGTTATCACACGCTGTGTTTTAGTAGTAAAACCTAAAGATCAGGATGACTTGAACGACCTTTAGAAAATGACAATCAGTTTTACTTTCCTTAAGTGTCATGTAATAAGTGGGGCATAACACAGGTTTTAATTAATTATATAAAAAAAAAAAAACAACAAACAAACAAAAAAAAAAAAACAAAATACCTGCGGAAATCTAGTGGAATGAAATTGAGTATAAATAGAACGTCTCACGGTATTTATGTGGTCAGAAGCAGTACTGAGGAGATAAACAGTGACATAAAGTTTCAGAGACAGGACTCCAGAGTCACGAGGACCGAGTCACATGAATGGAGTGATCCACTCTAATTGAGAGGGAACCGGCCTGTTAGGCTTCCAGTTTAAGTAAGCAGGCGAGCAAAGATAACCGCTGCAGCTGTTACCCCCTAACATGGTTCCTCCCCGATATCGTCGCTTATTTCACTGTCGCTGCGACAAAAACTGTTTCACATTTGGCAGCGAGGCTGCTCCAGCCTGTGACCTTTGCGCCTGATGCAGTTATTCCTTTTCTTTTAAAGGCATGCCGTATTACAGACACATGTAAATTGAGATTGGTCCACTGGTCTGCATGCACACACACTAACACGCACATATACACATACACAATCAGGTGGCTGGTGAGCTAACTAACCTCTGTCTGTGGTCACTACCCTTTGGTAAGGATGGATTCTCTTGTCGTGGCGTCGTACCTTAGTGGTCATGGCACCTGCTAACAGCCATTAACATTCCCAAAACAGAACACAGAAGGTTACTCATCAGAAAGGCATCAGACAGTCCACCCATGGCACCAACATCAGTGAAACCAGAAATGTATAAAGTCTTCAAGGCTGAGGGTGAAAATAAGTAAAAAAAAACTAAAAAAAAAAAAAAAAAAAAAAAAGAGAGAAAAAAAAAGAAAACACCTTGCTTCTAAGAGACAGAATGGTTGTTGTTTTGTGGTCTTCTGTTCTCTACAGAAAATATTAATCCAAACCGCAAATTTCTCACTAAGCTGCACTAGTAGATTCGAAATCAGCTGGAAGCAAAGTCACTCTCTAGCTCTGTGATCAAAATAAGCTTTACCACGTGTTAAATCGCAAACAGCAGCTCTAAAAAAAACTATGGGTTTACTAAAAATGTGTTAAAAATTACAAGCGGAAGCTGAATTATTAAAAAAAACAGTTAAATAGCTGTCACACCACAACGCTAGTCTGCTAATACAAAGAGGAAATTAACAGGAATGGACACATGACTACAGAATGACGGTCGAGGAATCTGTCATCCTAAAGTATCAGCAAACCAAGTGTTTGCTCTCAGGGAAAAGTATGTACGGGAGTGTGTGTGTGGGAGCGAGTAGAGGGCTAGGGGTAGGGGGTGGATCTCTGCAAGCCAGTCCATGTGCGTGCTAAGAAGGGTTGCTATTGCTTAGCCTTTGGTTGGGAAAGCCATACCTGCAAAAACACAGGGAGAAGGGACTGTTAGCCCAGCAATGAGCTTCAGCATGCATCTACGAATCACTCGGATGTATTACAAGAGCTGGATATGGCAGCCAATTTGAAGTAGGTGCTACCTAATTGAGAAAAATGACAACAGAAATCAGCGGTTCTGCTTTGAAAGCAGCTAAAACCAGAGGTTCAGGATTGAGATTTTGTTTTCTTGTTGGGAAGTTGGGTAGTTACCTATAAACGGTAGTCTGTGTTTAAGATATTGGTGCCAGTGTACATGTATTTAGGAAATATAAGCAAACCTTAGACTAAATGCGAGAAATACGGTCAAAAATGTTGGAGGGGAGACGAAGACAGACAGAACGGTGTTACTGTAGCGGGGTGAGGGTGTCAGGACTGGGTGTAAAAGGAGCTTCTGTTAATGATTTAATCTTTCTGAGCATGAATGGGCTGTGAAACTGTCAACCACTGTGATCAACGTACATGATGTACCCACAAGTATCTTGGGAAACTGCTGTCACTCAACACAGTCTGCTGCTGCATCCTGAAAAGTAACCTGAGACCGATTTATGTAACGAGGAAGCTGAAATTCTGTTGATTTCTTTGGCCGTGAGCTCATCACAGATGACAGAAAGGCAGAAGATATGAGCAGTGTTGTCAGGTAAACCCATGTTTCAGGTTACTTTGGTGAAAAGACTGGTGCCAGGTCCTTTCTCCTTAGGATGAGAAAGATCATCCAGACTGAAATGTCCAAAAGCCATCATCTGTGACGGTTTGGGCACGCATCAGTGCTCAGTGGCATGAGTAACTGGTGTTTGTGTGAAAGTACTGATGTTGCAGAGGCGTGTACTGGAGTTTCGGAGAGACTTGTTACAATCAAGCAACGTCCTTCCCCCTGGGTTCCTCTGGGTTCCCCCTGGGCTCAGTGGTTATTTCAGCAGAGCAGCTCCAGACCTCATTCTGCACAACTTACAAAAGTCATAAATGCCTGACTGCTGTCCAGGTCTGCTTCTTAATGAAAAATGTAAATTGTATCACGAAGAGGAAAACCAGACAAAAATGGCCATGATGACCGCTGAGCAGCTGGAATCTAGTTTTCAACCAAGAACAGCATTTTTCTTGAAAAACTTTAAGGATTAGTATCCTTAAATTCTACTTTTTTTATGTTTTTTTTTTTTTACATTTTCTAAATAGAAACAAACCAGAGTAGATGCTGATTATAATTTGAATTGTTTTTTTGTTAAATGATGGTTCCAACGAGTTGACAAATTAAAAGATTTAAAGTTCTCAACTTCCCAACCTTTCTAAAAATGGAGTGTTTCATTTATGTAAAGATAATCTCTGTTCTGTAACCCTGACTACCTTGTCCTCTGTTTCGTCGAAGATTCAAACTTCAGCGTAGACTTCAGAGACTCAAGCTTCACTCTCATTTCACTCGGATCCCCTCGTTTTATTTTATTTCAAAGCTGATTGTCTAAGTGCTTTTACACGACATAGTTAACCACTGTACATTGTTTCATTGGTCTATTAAAGAAAAAAATGCGTAAAAAAAATGTAAAAAAGTGCTGCTTTCGCCTCAGATGGGCTCATTTCCTGTGCAGTTCGGTCGAGTAATGCCTTCGTTTTTGTTTAGATGCTGCGGCTACTTAAACAATCAAAGGAAAGACGAGTTGGAGAGTAGGCTGGAGTGAAAAACAACGGAGGTGTAATTAAACTGCAAGTGAACAGAGACGTTTCTGTTCAGCAGTGAGTTCAGTCATGAGCTGAGTCTGGCTAACTTTTATACATCTGGGGCTTTAAAGATCTTTTACCATTAACTACTTATTTTGGTGTCCAATATCCAGTTTTCATAATACATCCTTTGGCCATGTATGAGAGTGATGAACTGCTCATTTGTATGTACCTAATACTCCAGTTGAGTCAATCGGGTATTCCAATATGGAGGGCGTGAGTGTGTAGGGATACTCGTAGGGCGTGTAGATGATTCCAGATTCGGGCCCTTGCTGCACCAGGGCGGGATGTGGATTGGCTCCTGGCACGAGGGTGGAGCTCTGGATCTGACGGATCAAAGGCATGATGGTAGGCGTAGTGACGGGTGCTGGGTTACGCAGGGTCGGAGGCAGGACGGGCGTTGGGCCTGTGATGATCCGAGGTGCCTGAGGGGTCGCTAGAGGGAAGGCAGCAGTGGCTGTGAAGCACACAAACATACAATAATGCGAGTGTGCACACCCACACGCCAGCACATACAATAGACAGGGATGAAGAGGAGAGGACAAACAGTCTATTTAACAGGAGAAACAGAGGCATTGTTTATATACAGTGGCATCCTGTGCCTTGACCCTTCCTTTGTCACCCACCAACCCTCCTCCACATGTTACTGTGATGTCATCCTTACGCGTCTTGACATTGGCGTCTCTGTAGGTCCCATTGAGAATGGCCAGCTCCATCAACTGCATTTTCTTCAGGTTGTCCTCCCCCTCAGCCTACGACAGCACATGCAAGCAGATCAGCACAGTCAGCTCCCACAGCGATGACATGTCATTCACAAAACAGCGAATGAACTCGGCGTCAGGAAGTCAACAACTTCTACTGTAGGCTGAAACTAACTGCAAATCAGTCTAATGACTTGTTTTCTCCAAAAAGGACAAACTCTTGGTTTGTCTGAGCGTTTGAAAAAGAAACTCTTACGATGTCCGAAGTGGAGTGGACCGGACCTTGAGCACGCAAGACAGATTCAGTGTCAAACACGCTAGCTTCTTAGCTCCAGTTACCGCTTGGTGAAAAGCTTGACTGATTTACATTTGGAGAGGAAGGTCAGCTGGGTTAAACTAATACATATCGTTGACTCTGCCCTCCACACGTACAGACGCACACATGGACAAACATAGATTAACAGGTGTTCAGCTCCTAACTGCTCACAGACACTTCTGACATCTTTTAACGTTCAAACTTGGTGCAGTGACTGAACTGGAAGTGACAGCTGATTGCAGCAATAGGAACCCTCCTGCTGGTCTTTTCAATTTGTTTCCATTGTTGAAGATAATGCAGAGACGAAAAAGGAAGGAGACTTGTGCTTTCAAAACATGTACCTTTGTACTTGTGTACAAAGGAGGAATAATTTAAAGTGTGTGTGTGTGTGTCCTATATCTGTATGGCCATGTCTGTACAATTCTCTGATGTGCTTGTGGTCCGTCGCCATGTGTGCGAACATGCATGGATGTATGTGTCCCTGTAGGGGAGCGGTACGTGGGCTAGAAAATGTGAAATGCAGAGGGGTGCAATCAAAATGCTCTCTTGTTTGGAGAAAAAAAAAAAAAAAGAAGCATAAGGAATACTGTAGCGGCTAGTTGGGAATAAAGTGAGTTGTGAACAAGTGAAAGGAGTGATGGAGTAGGGAGAACGAGTGAACAGACTCACCATTCATTCCCTCGGCCTTTCAAACAACCCGGGGTTACTATGGCAACCCTTTTATGCGTGTTCCCTAATTACCCTAACCCCTTACACATACTCCCTCATACACACAGGGGCACACAAAAAAGGCACAAACACACACACTTCTTGAGCTGACAATCCCCTTCCCCCTTCCATGCATACCAACACAGCCAACACTCATCCAGCCATGCAGTTTCTCCACCAGCACAGGAGATAAAAGTTTATATGTCGCATGACTGATACTCACAGCGGGCACGAGAAGTTTCTTGACCTCGTTGATGGCCCGCTGGAGTTTGATCTTGGCGCGGTTGTGTGTGTCCTCCACCGTGATCAGGACGTGGAGGTCCTCGTTGAGGTGCTCCCAGTTGGGCTTGCCTCGGTTCATCTCCTCCTGAAACACACAAACAGTTTTAAAAGCTCGGTTTAAATGCATGACACAATCTTGGTCCTTTGCTGCAGAAAGGGAACAGGATTTTACTTTTCTTCTTCCTTGGCTCGGTTTTTGGATCGCGCTCAAACTGCACACAAACAGACACAAACAGACACACACAAGGCTCAAGGTTGTCTAATACAGCTTCTGAGGCGTATCAAACTCATGAAACGGCCGTGGTGTTCCTAAGCGGTTACACAAGATTGGTGATGTGTTTTAGTGAAGGTTGTGAACCCTGATTCTTTGTGGAATATCTCACCAAATCGCATCTCTCTATTGCACTGCTCTTTTCCTCATCAATTCCACTCATTCTCTCATTCACTTCATCAAAACTAGTGCCAAATATTAATTCACTACCAACAATAATGATCAAATACTTTTTGAGCAACAGAGTATCAAACAATGTTACTGACTGAAATAAATGACTGTTGCTTGTTTTCCAAATATCTGAAACTGCATTAGTAGCCTTTTGCTGCTGTGGATGATTGTGACACTTATTATTTCAAAGGTCATCAGATAAATCAGGCAAATTTCTAAAAAAGTCTGGGAGGTAAAAAAGATTTTTAACCATTTATGATGGCAATGCCTGTAGTTTGATGTGTCAGTTGATCAGTTTAATCTAGACTTGGATAATTTAGGAAATTCTGAAAATATTGCTATTACATGTAGTTTAAAGGAGACCCCGGGGAGACCCAGGAAACGCTGGAGGGACTGTGTCGCTCGGCTGGCCTGGGAATGCCTTGGGATCCCCCCAGATGAGCTAGACGAAGTGACCGGGGAAAGGGAAGTCTGGGGTTCCCTGTTCAGGCTACTGCCCTCGCGACCCGACCCCAGATAGGCGGATGAAGATGGATGGATGGATACACGTAGTTTAGGCAGCTACTATTCCGAGACGTCCAAAACCACAGGATGGATTTGTATGAAACTGATTCCTGTCACAAATGTGGTGACCCCTCAACAGGCCAAAGTGACATTTCTTTCTGAAGTAATTTAATTTGACTAATATCAGCATGTAAATGCTCCTGTTTTAATCACACATTTGGGTAAATTAGCAACGTAGAGTCATTCAGCAGCTTCATCCATATCTGCACAATAAATATGAATCTACAGTCCAGGAGGCGGTTAGATTGGAAACAACAAGAAATAACTAGTCTGATTCAGTTCTTTACACTGTTTGTACTTGGCATTAACATGTGTCTCTGCAAACCTGGTTATAGTTAGGAGTCGGTCTGTCGCCCTGGACAGGTGTTCAGACCACATTTGAAGGTGGTCCAAGCCACAATTATCCAGATTCTTTTGCCACTGCAAACATAGATGCGTTCGTTTTGACAGCTTGACCTTTGACCTTTCAGGGGGAACAGTACCGATAGGTCGGGGAGACAATAGTTTCAATAACGTGTTAATTCCAGGCACATTACTAGGATGTGTGGTCGTGGGTTGACACGAGTTTATAAAAATTGGACCTGGACTAAGATTTGGTCTCAGTAAACTGAAGTCAAGTCTTTCTTTTCTTTTCTTTTCTTTTCTTTTCTTTTCTTTTCTTTTCTTTTCTTTTCTTTTTTTTTTTTTTACATTCAAGGCAGGGAAGTGAGATCCAATCACTAGTGGTCACTCAAGACAGATGTTAAGATACATTCCAGTGGTGGGTGTGAACTCATGGGGTCTCGAGTGGAATCGTTTTTTTTGCTTCATAAGGTTCCTATCTGAGTGAACTGACCTGAAAGCATCTAAGTCGTAGCTTTGATAAAAGCTGACCAAGTTCTCTAAATGCTCAGGAAAAGAGCTCCAATCCTTTCTTTATTACCTTCTTTAGCATAGAAAACACTGCGCCATCCTTTATAAAAGGAAAGATCACCCCACCCTGCCATTCACTATGGTTACAGCACTAAACCATATGCTTGATTATTTTCATACACTCGCACTAGATGAAATACTTGTAAAAATAAAGTGGCTTGTCATAACATCTTTCCCTTTTGTGCGTTTTTATTTAATTAAAAAAGCAACAACAAAACTTTAGAATTAGTTATAGTTCACATTAAATTTTAATATACAAATATGATTTATATAATGTGCCCTTTGGGAATGGTGATAAAAGCACTATATGTAACGTACCTAATATACTTTTTGTGGGATGCTTTTTGAAAATCTGTAGTTTTGTTACTGCAGACCCACATCACAGCTTAGTTTAAGTATGTTCAGATTATCAGTGAGGTATGTTTGGATTATGACAATGTTTTCCAGCAAGGTCAAAGAAAAGTTAAAAGAAAAAAGGTAATTTTTTGACCATCCAACCATACACATGTACTAAGCTTTGTTCGAGTGTGATCAGATGATGCATGTTAATGCCCAGTGTGAACAAATCCACCTTTCATAACCTCTGAAGCTCACTAATTAATAAAAGAAATTCAAACTGAAGGGATGAATCATGGATTTAGGGAGGATTATGTGAAGAATAATGTTTTTTGACTTTGTGCAGTGACTTTCCAGTCTGAGAATTTATATGCTGAAAGTATGTAAACTTTGTATAGATAAGTGGAAGTAATCTCCAGATCTAACTGAGTTTTCTTTATGCGTTCATAGACATTAAAATATTGTTAGTAAATTAATATCCAGTGAAAGTAATAGTCAGTTGCTGTCTGAGTTAAAGCGGAGGATTATGAATGTTGTATCTCAGTGTGGTGTTCTGGCAGATTGTATCCTCTGAGGCTGTTTTGTCAAGTGAGCTGTATCATTCTGAAGAACACTGAAAGTCAACATCTTTCTCCCTTCTCCCCCAGTTGCCTCCCACTGTGTCTCTGTTTTCCTTCGTCTCTGTCTCTGTGTGTTTCTCTGTGTGTCTCCCTCTGAGGGGCGTGCAGGGTAGGGAATGTTCTGGAGAGAGGGGGAGGGGGGGGGTGGTGGTGGTGGTGGTGGAGGAATGCTGGACTTGCTCCACCTGCCGTTTGGAGCGCTTGAGCCGACTCTGTCCAACAGCAGACACCAGGGGAGAGGAAGGGAGGACAGATGGACTGAACACCAGGACAGGAAAAAAAAGCGCTCAGCAACAAAAAGTCATCTTGAGAGAAGGATGGAAAAGCAAACAAACAGATAGACTGACAAAGAGACTGATAGAAAAACAGAGAGAGATTTATTTTTCCTTCCTAAACCATGTTAATTCAACTTAGTTTCACTTTAAGTTTTTCTTCGTTCATCAATGCACCTCCCTGTAGTAGTTTTATCACCTTTCGTACATTGTGAGTTACATTAATCTTTTTTTTGTTTTAATTGTATATGTCTGTGATTATTTTATAAATCCCGTAAACTCTAACATATCATATTTAATTGAAACATCTTCTCTTGAAATGTATTTTCATCCCCTGAAACTCATCGTTGTTTAATCAAACTTACACTTTAAAGGTCTTTTTTTCAAGCTAAATAATTACTTCATGCCTTAAAATCACACATTTGTAACTGTACACCGTTCCTCAATATTCAAACTAGCCCCGCCCCATTCACCACAGCTCTTCTGGCGTTGTTGTCGAACCGTGACTACGTTAATGTTAGCAATCGGCAAATAACATGTTATTGGTGTTAGAGAAACGTTTTAATCTTTCGCCGGCCCTGACAAGTCCCACACTGCTGTGCAGTTGTGTTTTTGAGCCTGTTGTTGATATGCCGTAGTTCCAGGGAGATGAGCCCCAGCCATGATGATGATGAGTGTTTATTTTGCTTGATTTGTTTGTTTTTTTAATTGAAGAGGGTCTTTAAGGGATCGAAATCTGCCTATCAGCACATCTACAGGTAAGGTTGAATAAACAATATAGTGACTAAAGGACGAGGGATGATTGCAGGGAGATTTTCACATGAATGAATAATGTGAGTTAAGTTGTCTTCCCTTGTTTATAGAATTATCTTAAAGAACACAAATTATGCACCTTCTGCAGGCAGAATTGAAATCCCTGTGACATGTTTAATCAAAATACCACAGGAATACAGAACAACAGCTCTCTTTTAAGTCGTGTGTATATAACTCTGTTCACGGCGGACAGTTTTAGGAAGTGGGCTTGGCATCTCAGACTCTTGAACCCCTTCCTTCAGTAGGGTGCACCTCCTTTGAGGATTTTGTGCTGAAGTAAATCAAATGCAACACAATGTGAAATTGATTGGAGTTAAAGACAGAATCTGGATAATTCCACTCTGATCTGGAGCTGTGATGTTACAGTATCCTGCAAATCAGAGTGTTGGTAGGTACGTCAAACAGCCAAATATATGCTCTCAAACACTTGAAAAGTTTGTTTTTCACAAAATGTCTTCGTTATGCTCAGTTACAAAAATTGCATGTAACATTCAACAAGTTGGAGTATTTGACCATATCTGCTAAAATTTATATTATGTTGCTATGTTGCTTCTAATTAAAGAAGACTTTTAAAAGAGTAAAAGTTAAGAGTGGTACTATTGTGCTTGTTTACCTTTTTCTTATCTCTCATGGAGCCCTTTCCTCGCACCATTATCTTGCAGCCTGTCTCTGCCTCAAGTTGTTTGGCGGTCAGTCCACGTGGGCCCAGGATCCTCCCAACAAAGTTGAACTACACAATAAGAGTTTAAAAAAAAAAAAAAGGTAAAAGGAAAGGTTAGGCATGACAGGCATCACAAGTTGAAAACCGTTGGAACCGTTTTTTAACAGCCTGAGTGTATTTGTACGAGGAACAGGGAATACGCCTTTGAGATTTGTGCATCTGTAATGTGTTTGTGTTACTAAGTGAGACAGAAATAGCTCATTATATGGGTGCTGGCTGGTGTTGTTGGCATGACAGGACAGCGCCGTTCTCTTAACCTTATCTGTCACTACGACTGAGTGATTAACTAGACAGCTGTCCCTCTCTCTGCGAGTTGTTTCTTTGCGGCTATCGCTCCGTCTCTTTCCGCCGCTCTCACAACTGCCCACCCTCATCGACCATGATCACTTTTCTGAATCTACCTTAATGTTTACTTCATTGCCAGCTGCAGCACATCGCGACCTCCAGGACGACCACCCCCACTCTCAGCAACACACGCATGCACACAAATCCAGACAGGGGAACAGCTCTCTAAATTTAACCTTGATCTCAACTGTTTTCCAAAGTCTTCGTGTGTGTGTGTCCTGTTAGTCTGCTGTCATGTGAGTGAGGACAGCCCGTCATTGTAGTGGGTGATTGGCGAGCTGATGCATGGACAAAATCATGTGAGCCATGCAATCTGGATCAACACAACTCATATTGGAGTGCTTAGCTGTACTTGGCATGAGCACCGATGTGCTGGATTGTAAAGTCTTTTCACTGCAGTACTCTTATCTTTATATTTAAGGGGAAAAAAAACTTAATCCAGCTTTTCATATTCATACAAATATTTATGGTGTAAACTTTGGCTTAAAGGTAATGTCATAGCAGGGAAATTTGCATCATAATTTTCCTGCGTTTAAAATATATATACTATTTATTCGAGGCTTCACACATTACTGGATTTTTTTTTGTTGTTTTTTTTAATTCATTTTCATTTTTTTGTGTCACTGCCACAGGGTTGAAGGCATTGATCTATTTTAACCTCAGATTACATCACTGCAAGGGTGTGAGCAAAGATGATCTCAGAATGAAATCAGCCTTTAGATAAAATCCAAAGCTGAATGTCCCCGTGATTAAGAGCCGTACTTAATTTCAGGCAGCCTTTCTTTAACTCTGAAGAGATAAAGTCAGAACAGGTAAACAACAGGTAAACAGGAGCTCCTCTATAAAACCCAAGGGTCTTTGGTCGGACCACTCACGTCGGGGTACTCTTTGACGGGCACGTAGAGCTTCTCCTGCAGCTGAGCCACGGGGCCGATGGCTTCCGGAAGCTCCTCCATGTCACGGCCGTTGAACATGCCGCCGTTCAACGTGTCGTTGTACATGTCTTTGCGCACCCTGCCGATTTCTTGGAGACAGAGAAAGATGGAGGAAGAAGAAGAAGAAGAAGAAAAAAAAAGGAGGTTAAAGTTGAGTGAACTGAATGGAAAAAGAAGACCATGGGGGACAAGAGGTTTCACATTTCTTTCGTCAGACTGTCCGTTCGTGAGGACGATGAGTCACCGTCACCAGAATTAAAGGCTGAGTGTGACAGCTGATAGACAGACAGGCGGACAGACAGGCGGACAGACAGGCGGACAGACAGCCAGCGAGACAGTCACAAGCATTCTTCACCACAATGTAGAATGTAACTACTGAATGCTTTGAAATCAGGCCTCCTCCATTACAAACAATTTTCCCCTTTCAGTTTCTTTCACTTTAACCAAAACACGCAGGCCATTCCCCCTTTCATTCTGGAAATAATACGTGGAAAAAAAAAAACCCAAACCCATGCACGTTAGTGGTGATCACAGCGGCCTGTGCTATCTAAGGGTGCTTTTGAGTTTCTTGCGCAGGATCGTTATTCAACAACCACAAACAAAAAGCTTTCATGTCCATCAGTACGGCTGCAACTATTTGCTATGATAATTAGTTTGCATGCTTTTTTTTTCTTTTTTTAATTAACTGAATAAAAATAAAGGCAAATGCGTATTGTTTTTTCTGTTCGAAACTAAAAAAATAATTAAGTTTAAAACAATATAAAGCAATTTATCTCCGCATTGAGCAGAATGCAACCCCCCAAGAAGACGGTTTTGTTTTAAAACGACTAAAATTATTAAAACATCTTGCAAACAATTTCCTGAGTTGCTGCTCAAGAATATGTTTGCTCTGGGCAATCACTGAAAACTCATTTCAGGTTTGTAATAATAATAATAATAATAATAACTCTTTTTTTCATCATAAAGTTGATATTACTAAGTTGTCAGATTTGTGGCTTAGGTTTGGTCCAGAAGCGCTCTGATAAATGAGACAATGTTTCTCTGCTTGTGCGTTTGTTTATGCCCGTCTCAGTGACCGATGTTTGCCTCTTATATCTTTATAATGACACAGTTGCACAATAATAACCGACTACTGCAACAGACAAGCACATGCAACACATACACACAGACCCCTAGTTGGAAATCACAGACATACCAACACACACACACACACACACACACACACACACATGGCAGAATAACTGCCTTGGGGCACAAATATCATCTGACCTAAGCAGGCTGACAAGCATGTCTCCCCCCTCAGAGTGATAAGTCTGACCATAACTACAGTAGGAAGCTATAATTACAGCCACTACCACAGTGACAAGGATGATCCTCTAATAACCTATTCTGGCTTATTACAGACCAAAAGTTACAATTAAAACACACACACACACACACACACACACACACACACACACACACACACACACACACACACACACACACACACACACACACACACACAAACAAATCTGCACAGGCAAGCACGGCTTTTGTCACACTTCAGTTAAAAGTAGAGAAAGAGAAGTGAAAGAAGAACAAGAGAGTGGGTCGAAGGAGAAAAAGATATATTTGTGTGTTTGTGTGCGCAGGGAGGCTGAAGCAAGTCTTATCCTAATACTTGAACCAGTCGTGGATGTAAAAACACAACTGACATGACAGAAGTGTTAAAACAATGGTGTTGTTAGAAAATACCTACACAGACCGTGTCTGAGTAACCTGCGCTCGTAATTCAGCCAGAAGATCCAGCCAAAGCTGAAAATGGGCACAGCACACGGGCTTTTTTGCTAACCTTGGGTGTCATAATCACGTGTTGGGGATGAGTCTGCTCAGCTGTCAGTCCACAACATGAACACAGAGGTTAAGAGATGTTAAGATGACCTGCTTGCTGAGCTGTGGAGGTCGCCCGGTACGAGGCAGACTATACCGTGTAATGAGACTCAGGGGCACGATGATCCTGATGTGCAACAAAAGTCCCAACATCAGGCCTTGACAGCGTGTCGCCACTTTTCAGGAATGACCCTCAAAAAGAGGACAACAATCACAACTTAACGCACGGAACCGTGCCTCTGGGAAATGCTGTGACATCTGTCTGAACCTTATGCGAGTAGTTGTAAAAAAATGCTGGCTTATCAACAAGTGATCTGAGCTGTTCGGGCAACATGACTAGTAGCTGTAAGCAGCTTCAAATCAAATATTTTACAATGTGACACGGTCTCGTTCCTGCACAGGGATGGGCTGCAGCATTCACATAAGCCTGCGCATTAGGTCACTGGGAAAGACTAACAACTGCCTGTTTGTTCCCATCACCAACTAGCCCTGTGTGTAAGTTTGTGTGTGCGTGTTTGTATGTGCATGCGCGTGAGCGTGTGCACGAGGGTGCTCTACTGCCCTTCTCATCTAATCAAAAAAAAGTAATCTGACAACAAAACACATCCCCTTTGCCTTAATAGATTTAAGGATTTGCAACCACTGCCACTTGGGTGCTTTGGGTGACAAGAGTCAAAGGAAAGTCTCGGTGCGGTCATTTATCACGGGCATCAAATCAACGTTGGGGACAACACTGCTGTCACGTTTCCCGGGAGACACGCAGGAATTCCTGCAGTCAATGACTACTCAATAAAGCGAGTCAATAACGGCTACTTTTATGAACACTGCCCATCAAACTCGTCGTGTTTAAATGTGAAAAGATGGACTTATTTTCTGTGGGAAACGAAAAGGGGCAAAGGGATGAAAGGCCAAAGAGTAGCCGAGTTACCTTCATCCAGCAGCCGCTCCAGATGCGTGAAGATGCCGCTGAAGTTGGGCAGGGAGCTCATCACTTTCCTGTCGTTCATCAGCTGCATTAGATAGTCCGGGTTGGACTTGGGTCTCTCCTTCACCTCTGTCTCTCCAACCATGACTTTTGCTTGGAGCGACCTAGTTTGTAGGTTAAAACTTATAATTTTCTTTCCCAGAAGAAGGCGACGCGAGGATCCCAGAGGATTCCGCCAGCCGCGACCCGCAGATCGCCTCTCTAGTTAGCGGTAAAAGTCAACTCTCAGCTCCAGTTAAATCGACTGTCCTTCGGTCAGTGTGCCCGGTCTTCCTCCAAAACGGTCCCCCCCTCTTAGGTCGACTCTCTCTGGAGTTTGTAAAAGTTCAGTTAAAGGGGGCAATGCGGCTCTTGTCTAACACTTTAAAAGACTCCGCGCACTTCTTCGGGGGCTGCGAACCTACCGTTAACTAGTTCCCTCCGCCCCGACTCCTCCGCTGGTGTCCGCCGGTGTGTAGGTATTCTGCAGCGGGGAGCTGCTCCTTATCATATGATTACAGTACAGCAGCAGCACGAGTGGACTGCCGGGAGCGCGCCGCGCGTCGCCGCTAAAGACATGGAGGAGGGGGCTCGTGACCGTCCCCTCCCTCTCTCTCCCTCTCTTTCTCTCTCTAGGGCTCCAACCACACGCACGCGGACACCCCACACACATTTATAACAATATAAGAGGCCTTCACAGGTATGTCCACCTGTCCAGCAGCAGGGACTGTCTGTCACGAGTCTTGTAAAGTGTGTGTATATGTGCAAACCTGAAACCTGCACTTCATGGACCTAAATAACAACCTCTACATCCTCTTAACTATATATATATATATATATATATATATATATATATATATATATATATATATATATATATATATATATATATATATATATATATATATATATACACACACACACACACACATTTGGTTACAACTGAGTACAATAAATATTAGTCAAAATCACTGTTTCATAATTCTTCTTAATAAATAATTTCAATGTGCAATTTCTTAATAACAGTTTCACATCAGTTTAGAATATAAGCCATAGTTTAAAAAGAGGAAGTATTAGTTTCTGCGTGTTAATTTATCTTTGATAGTAATATTCATTTAATAATATAACACAAGAACAAATCCACTTAACACGATCTTTCACTCTTGAAGAGTTAACTTTGTTTAGGTGATAATACAAACGTACTTTTCTCAAGTTGAAACTTCAGTTTGGTCATGTTTGATGTGCTATTATCAGCATATCTTTAGTAGCAAAGTGAGAAGAACCCCTTCATCCCAGCTGACATGAACCCATCTCCTGTCCACGCCCTTCTCTCCATGGACGTTTGTTGAGTTGAGGACCCTGAAATAATGAGATGGTGTGAGGGTCAAATTTGTTCTCTCTGGGAGGCTGCTGCAGCTTAGCCAGGAGAAAATGTTACTGCTAAAGGAACAGATAGGTGTGAGGGGCTAAACTTAACTTGCTGTAAATCACACACACATGGGTGCACACACACACACACAGAGGCGAGACAATATGTGTGCCCATGCATGCCTCAGCTCAAAGGCTTTTGTCAGGCGATGCTGGCCTCCCACCTGGTCTCGCTCCCTTGTCCACTGTTAGATGCAGAGTGCGTTGTTGTCTTCTAAGACTAAACTTATGATTGAGGCTGTTTATGTGTGTGTGTGTGTGTGTGCGCGCGCATGTGCGTGTGTGTGTTTGTGTGAGAGTAGCAGGAATTGTAACGGAGCAGCAGTGTTGGTTATGGCTGGTCAGCTGGTATGGCGAGTATTCAGGGCGGGGGCAGTGCATTGTCCTCTCATAGCTCCAACAATGCCCCTCTGAGCAGGCCACACATCTACCAGTCACGGGCCTCTCTTCCCCTCTCAGCTTCTGCCTCTGCTTTTCTTTCAGCCTGCCATGTTCAGTCAGCCCACGGTGAAGTGTTAAAGCGAGGTGTGTCAGCGGCGACCCTAACCTCTGCCTGAGACCTCAAAGTCAGCCAGCTCCAGCACCTGTCCTTCATCACGTCACACCTTGCATGTTCTTTATCCCTTTGAATAAATTCATAAAAACCTCAAGGGTTGCATATTCATCTGTGCCACTCTTACATTCATGTTTTGTGCTCAGCATGTTCATATTCTGGGTGCCTTAAACTCTTTTTTGATCTAGTGATGTTTTCTATGCATTAGAGTTGAAAAAATGGTAAAGAAACTGTTTGTAGCTCAAATTCTAAAATCTGGTGGATCCAAGTTAGGTTTTATGTGTAGCTGACTAAATCTTTTGAAAATATGGATAAGTGTTTGTCACTTTAGGCTCTGGAAACTTTTCTATTTTATTTATAGAGCAGTTAGCTGATGATTCAGTCAACAGCTAAAAACTCATTGATACGCATTTCAGTCAGATTGAATCAGTCATTGACGTCATTTTTGAAGAAATAAAAACGAGAACTGCTTTGTGGTCTCAGCTGGTTCAGAGTAAACACTTTGCTGCATTTCTGTATGTTATGTTATCCTAAAGAAAATATCTAAAGGATTTTATCTATATGTTTCTTCTCATGTTACCTTGAATCCTGAGAAACCGGTGCAAAAAACAAAATGTTTAAAAATGTTACAATCTTTTAAGCCAGTCATGGAAACAGAATAATCATCACCGTATAATTTCTCATTACTTTATGGCATTTTCAAGGTAAATGATTACAGATTAACTTCCAAGATTAATCTACAATGAAAACAGTTTGAAATTCCTCATATTGATAAATGTTTCATCCTGTCAAAATGCATATAGGAATTCATATGCTGTGCACAGTATGATTCATAGTATGTATTGCTTCATTTCAAAGAGAATTAAGCTTGAGTTACACTTTTTTCCAAGGTTGTTCAACAACGAGTGGAACAGCCCTCGTACATTATGATGAAAACACGCCCTCTTGTGGGCTTTTAATGTAACTGAAGCTCTTCAAAGTGAGTCAGCGGCGCAAACTTACAGTAGTTGCATACAAGTTACACAATTGGTCACAGATGGAATTTGGAGTTTAAATAAATACTTTTGGAAGACACGAAACATAAAAGTTATCTGTAATCAATAATCAAAACAGTAAGAGAATCTTAAATTTCAGATTTCAGAGCCATCGAGGATAAAAATAAATCAGCTGGAAAATTAAGAACATATGTGATTATAGCCGGACGTCTGTCATAAATTAAACCAGCAATCTGTACGATTTCCTTTTTCTTTGCAATTGTTTTTTTTTTTTTTTACCTGCAACCACCAAAAGAGGGCAGTAGAGATAATACAAAGGATAAATTACAAAACAGGGTAAAAAAAAATGCTCTTCTGGGAACAACCAATCAGCAGCCAAACACATTACAGCAAGCTACAGAAGGCACTTTTATTGACTCATGGAATGTATTTAAGTACATTATTGACATGAATTTACTTTGATTTTAGTGTTCCTCATTTATACTGTGTTTTAATATTGATTGGCTATGTATTATCACTTTTATTTTGCAGCCACAGTAACATTTACTGTTATGATTTTAGAAACATGTGCAGTCATGTGAAAAAGAAAGTACACCCTTTTGCAGATCTACAGTTTTATGTATCAGTACATAAGCAAGTCTTAAAATAAAGTGAATACAACATAAGATGATCAAGAAAACATGCCATTTTACAGCATGCAATTATGTCTGTAAGAAAAACTAAGCTAAATCGCACAAGCAGGGTTTGAAACCTAAGTGCACCCCATAGATCAGCAATAACTAGAAATAATCATTTATTTTTAAAGATCCGTTTCTCACATTGTTCTTATGGAAGAATCATCATCCACTCGTCTGCACAATGTCGCTATAGTTCATTGAGATTTGCAAGCATTTACATATGCGCAACTCATTTCAAGGTCCTGCCACAGCAGTTCAGTTGCATTTAGGTCCGGTCCATTGCAACACCTTGACTCTTTTCTTTTTCAGAACTTATGTATTTGGGATTAATGTTGCACAACCTAATTTCAGCCAGGTTTTAACTGTCAGACACAGGGCCCCATGCTTTGCTTGAGAATATGAGTTCATGGTCAACTCAGTGACTGCACAACAGCTCAAATAATCACGCCTCCACCACGCTCGACAGATGTTATCAGGTGTTTGTGCTGATTTGCTGCATTTGGCTTTTACCCAACATAATCCTTCGCCTTATGGCTGTTGTAAGTGACTCTGCAACCCTGCCTAGACTGATAGACAGTAAGCCCATGGTGGTTCTCTAAGGGTATCTCTAAGATCATACAGAACAGCTCAAAATGACAGACAGTCCATTGATTAGCTGTTACTTAAAGCACCACAAAGGAGGTTTTGTGAATATAGCTCAATGGTTACATTAAACTTCTTAACAGTATCAAAAGCAGTAAAAATGATCTCCACTAGTACAAATACAGCTGCATAATATTGTTTACATCGAATATAAACATTTCAATAACAATGATCAAATTGATATTAATGAGACTTAAAGGCTTGTTTTCAGTTAATTAAGGTTTTGGATGCAGGATTTATACTTTCAGACGTGTACATTTTATTTCTATGCACTATTACTCAAAAGTTACTTTCAGTACTTCAGCGCCACAGCCTATCAGGAGCATTTCTGCTGCAATCAGTACATTTTCATAATGCTGAAGGTAGACTTTGCTTGTAATTCTTTTCTGTCACTTTTTAAACATTAACAACTTAAAGACAACTTAGAGTTTTGTAGAAAATCCCTAAAGTGGCACCTTGTTTTACTTTGGTCCGCGTTCGTTTACTCTGATCTTCACTCTCTTGTTTTGCCGGTCGCTTTCCCCCCGCTCCCTGCCGTGAGCCCCGCTCACCCGCTCACCTGCTCACCTGCTCGTAGGGCTGACGCTAATCTCAAGCCGATTAAGCGTCTTATCTGCTCAGCACTGGTTTATGTGCTTTGGTCCAACAAAAATACCGGGCAGATTTGGCCTCTTTACTGTTCCTGCCGAATCTTCACACAGCCCATCCACCGCCCCCACCTGCACGGAAGCAGCATTTGATATCACGGCTCCTCATCTATCATGTTGGGAGTTTTTCTTTTGTTACAATAATAACATGTATAATAACGTGTATATTGTTTACTACAATATACACTTTACCTACAAAGGCACTTTACAGTAAAAGTCCATGCTTCATATCTCTTGTAAGAGACCCCCCCAACACACACACATGCACACATGCACACACATGCACTTACACTGGACATGTGAAAAGTCATCCCATGTCCATGTGAAAGCAGTAATGCCATAATTACCCTTATCCTATTGACTTAATCAGGAACCCTGCAGCACTCAGAGCATGGCCCCACTCTTGATCTCAGCTTTCTGAAACTCAAGGTCGGTGCAAAACAATATCGTAATTTCACTGTTGGATCAAATCTCTAAAATCTTTTATTCATGAATACATTCTTTCACTTCTACACAAACACTCGAAGCCAAAAACATCATTTGAAAAAAAAAAAAAAAGGCTTAACATAAATTTAAATAAAAGCTTTATGTGATAATGTTATTTTAAAAAAGTAATTTTTTTTCTACACTATGTACAAAGACTCATTTGTAATAATATAAATACATATACATACATGCAGTGTGTGTCAATGAAGAGATACTGAATGCACAAGGGAAACCAGAGCAAAGATGAGAGGACAGGGTTCAGGAGCCCAGATTTAGCTGCCAATTTCCTCCACATGTTTGGAATTGCCCCCACGCTTCCCTCCAGGGCACGCCTCTTGATTCCAACGCCGCTCTCTTCAACCTTCATGCATTCATCCTGACTCGATTCACTACATCCTAAGAGTTTATCCAGCCTTCAAAGGTGGACTTCAGTATCAAAAGAGCTGGGTGGGGGGTGGGACACTAGTATGTTGTTTTTTCTCTTTTTCTTTCCTTCCCTTTTTTTTTTAATATACAGTATAAATTACAAGCTGAAACACTATAGACAGGTGATCACGTTTGTTTAACGCTGTGATTCCAGGGATGTAAAATGTAAATACCTGCATCTTTGGCTTCCATGAGAGGGGGAGTTGCATAGCAACCACCATCCCCACAAAGCTATGAGACAACTATACAAAGGAAAAATTACAAACCTACATTGTAATTGAAAAAAAAAAAAAATCTTACAATTACCAGTTGATGTGATATCGATCAGTTTATATTTTTGCATTATAAACCAAACCAAAACTGAAAATCTCTTTAAATATAAACTGTGAATAAATGATGAATCTTGAGGAGGTTGGTGCTTAAAAACCAAAATTAACAGCAGTTTTTTTTTTTTTTTGTTAATTTTTTTACCTCAAATATAATTTCTTTACGTTTGAATATGTGGAATTATTTATTTAAGAAGTCCATTTATGATATGTCCATTTAACATGAGGTTGTTGCCATAAATTTAAGTTGGTAGTCTACCGAACAGACGCTGATAGAAAGCAACAGTCATCACAAGTCCCGTTTCTTCTCTGCACAGTAGGTGGGAGCGTTCACAGTTTCTCTGGGTAGGTTTTGCTCAGCTCACAGTTGCAACACCTTCCTCACCCCCCTCCTCCACCTTTCCGCCTTTGCTCATAGCCTTCATTTTGTCCATGATGTCGGTGAACGTCTCCTTGACTGTCTTCTCCAGAAGAAAGCCCTCGCTCTCGCTCTCTATGTCCTCTGGGTTTGCCAGGGTGGACAGAGAGCTCTGGACGTACTGCAGGCCAACAGTCACAGCAACCTGTCGGGAAAGGGACACAAAAGCTCAGTCAGATGATTTCACATAAAAAAAATTTGAGGTACTAAATTAAAACGAATACAATGCTTCATCTTCTTTGCACAGAGCAAGGAGATTGACAGATAAATCAAACTGTCAAATCTAGAATTTTTATTCTTAGTTGTAGAAGAAAACATGTCTGAAACTTTGTCTAGATTCATCTTATTCATCTAGAGCAAAATGGTCCAGCATTTGTAGATGAAAACATCAGCTAAGGAGATTAAGCTCCAAGAACTGAGTCTGTCTCTGTCGCCTCCTGCAGATTAACCTATTACTACATCGCTGAACCACTATCTGTGTCAGCAGAGACGCTTCCATGACTCCTGTTGAATCTGGAATTCCTTCATCAGTGCTGGAGGAACGGCACAGAGATAAAGAGGATGGCGGTGTTTTGTAAGGGGATAAATACTAGCAGTGACAGAAGGATAGGTAGCAAAGATGAAACAAATAACAGAAGTGGGTCGAAGCTTTCTACGTTTTCACACCCGTCTTCTTTCTACTATGAATTTAAAGAGCTTAAAAATCGTATTTTTTTAAACACTGCACCTTGCAGAGCTTGCTCTCAGTTCTGCTGATATGAATATGAAGCTGCGTTTGTGCTCGATGCATCGATCGTTACACCCACAAACATGAGTTCAACGTGAACATTAACCACTTATGTTTAACCCACAACTGATTTTCTTAAGTCCTTCGAATCATAAAAGACTTAGGAAAATGCATTGCTTTATGATTTTCATCCCTATAACTTCTGTGCCATCTGTAAATTCGTAAACGCAACTGTTTTTTGATTGCAGGGATGCCTGTAGAGACAAACCAGCTTATTCCCTTACAGACTACACATTTTGGAAATACACATGCTACAGCAGTTTACACAAATCTGGAGGTGGCTGACCAGCAGAAAACAGCACCAAAGAGCAACTTTATGTACTTTTGGAACCATTTGTTGACCGACTTATCTCAAGAACTAGTTTATCTTTGACCTTTAGTATACTTAAGTCAAATATGTGTAAATTCTTATATTCCCAACTTCTCTTTTTAAAAAAGTCCCTGTGAGTTCATGTGAATTCACACGTGAAAGACAGATTGTATTTTCAAACAATCCGCTTTGAATCGTATATCAATATGTGGCCCAACAGTTAAAGAAAGCCATTTTGTCTGTAATTTCCTGTAAAAAAAAAAAAAATAAATAAACTGCTGGTGAATATTTTGCATTATAACATATTTAATTTGGCATTCAGTTAAACACTCAAATCTTGAAATACGTTGGAGCTAATATGGACTTGGGGGCGGTGCCTGATCTGGCCAGTGCCCAATGAGACGTCAGCTCCAGGTTATTGCTGCAAAATGCACAATAGATGCCACCAGGATAAGCTGCAGAAATGCAAGTAGAATTGTTCAAAACAATCCTAAGAGCGCCACCTAAATCTTTGAGCAGGGTTATGATATTAACACATTTGTTTGGATCTTTGTGTGTTAGGTCCTCTGTGGTCCTGACCTCCAGCATCGTGACCAGCACCACCAGGGCTCCGATGGTGTTCATTATGCCTCCGTAGTAGGACAGCAGAGCGTCGCTGCAGCCGCGCTTCCACACATTGAGCTCCTCTGTGTAGTGGTCGTAACTGTAGTGAGCTGAGTTGTTGATCATCTGGTGCTGGATGCAGGGTCTGGGGGAGCTGGGGTTACAGCAGCTGAACGGCACTCCATCCATCAGATACTGGCCATCCACATTGCTGCCAATGCGACTAAGACGATGAGGCAAAATGTGGAGTTAGTGTCATAAAACTGATCAGGATCTAAGACATCTCTGTAGCACGCGTGGGCTAAAACTACTTAAAAGGTCATTTGCAAGAGAATTTTAGTCAACTCTTCCTTCAGAATGAACTAACTCTTTTGTCTCTGTTGTTCTCTCTATGGATTTCTTGAACCTTTCACAAACTATTACCTCATCCATAGACAGCACTCTCAGATTTAAAAAAGCATAACATTACCTTCATAAAGATAGAATACTACTGTATGTATATACTTTGCAAACAGACTGTTTGCAAAGTATATACTGTACTTGTTTTTACTACTGTGCCAGCTGTATGGTTTGAAGAGGTGGTGTCATTTCACACATGAAACAAAAGTCATCAGTTCCTTCCTGTTAATATTAACTGATATGGCAGCAACAGCTTCACATCACAAACCTCAGGAGTCAGAGAGATGAACATGATTAAAACAGGTAGAAAGTTGTCACCTAAATTGCATAACTGGATCAATGCTTAGTCTGAGAAGCTGAGCTAAACTGCGCCTGATAGTTGTAGGTCAGTGGAAAAACAAGTGTGATTGGATCACAGAGCATCAATGATTTCCAGAACCGCCGCGACCTCATCAAGCCCTGTTGTAATGCCCTAGATTACACTGACGCCAGAGCTATGGAGAATTAAGGAAACACTGTCATACACAGGAGAGACATTTTTAAACGTGAAGCTGATATTTCAGCTTACATTTATGTATATTTAAGTGACAATTATAAGACATCGCAGCAACATTAGCAATTCATAAACCACTGCCCGGTTTGATAACATTCAACATTACAGCAGTTATACTGCAGTTTTTGGTACCCGTGTTGTCATTTGTGATGATGATGTTAAAATTTCCAGCTACATGACAAAGCAGTTGAGGAATGCTGCTCCTGGATAAATGCCAAGTCCTCGGCAAATTGGACGAGACACTGATTCTTGCAGGACATGTAATCCAGAGATTAAACACTAATTATGTCTAAGATAAGATAAGATAGGACTGTATTGATCCCACAAGGGGAAAGTTGTGTGTTACCACAGCGCAAGTACAAAAACTGAAGAGTAATAAGAAAATAAATAAAATAATATAAGATAAAATACAATACTTTATACAACGGTAGCTGGTATTCTATGTACACGCATACACAGTATGCATTATGGATGGAGGGTTGTGGAGATATGCAAATAAATAATATCTAAGTATAAATAGGATGTGCACATATACACATCTACACAAACCCATATATAGTGATGACAGAGAAGGTAAAGTGACCAAGTGACTTCTGGCACTAAGATGCGTTATAGAGTCTGACTGCTGTCGGGATGAATGACCTGTGAAAGCCTCCTTCCTGCTGCGGGAGTGTTTCAGTCTCTGACTGAAGGAGCTGCTCAGCACAGCCTTTCTTTTTCACGATCATGTATGTGTTACTGGCACAAAGGAGCCACACGTCTATGGATTGTAATGATAGAATTTCTGTTCTGTTTTTCCTGCATGTATACTTTTCTTTGCCTCGTCACCAAAGCCCTTCCTGTCTAAGCTTATCCATTAAACTGCAGCGTAACCTCTCCCATCCTCCCAGCCCCCACCGGTCACAGTGCGCTCTCTCTCTCTGTAGCTGACATCTGTAGCTGTCACTGTTTCTGTCAAACCTGAGTGAAGGAAAGTGAACATTAAACCTCCTCTGACCTACCTTCTCCACAAACCCACTTACACTCATCTCTACTGAAACAACACCTAAAGCACCCTAACTCACAACTTATTCACTTATTAAGGCTGAAAAAGGTCTATTTTACCCCCATGCCACGTATTAATGATGAGCTTTTGAAGGCTGTTAAGGGATTTAGATCTCAGTCTTCGTTACTTACTCTTTGACTTCCTTAGCGCTGAAGTCCAGGTAGCGGTTGCTGACCCACTGAATCTCGAACCAATCTCTGAAGTTGTCATTCCCACAGCAACGAAACTCCATCTGCATCAAGTCCAGGGTCCTCTTCATGTAGCAGCGTCCCGGTGTGTCTGTGTCTTTGTAGTACCTCATGCCATTTTTCAGGCCTTCAGCCAGGGTGAACTGCAGAGGGATCCTCATGATAAAACACAACATAGCGGTGACGAGCATCAAGGCGTTGAAAAGCACGCAGAACACCAGGAAACTCTTCAACATGGGCTTCCACTTCACAAACTTTGTAGGATCCAGAGAGTCGTAGCAGACTTTGCCCCCAAAGGCATTGATGGCGCAAGCTATAAGACCCATGAATATGAGCAAGTTGGGCAAGAAGTGGCTCTCGTTGTTGTCCATGAGTTCTGAGCGCTTCCGGAGCTCGATCTTGAAGAACAGCCCCAGGCTGAGGACAAGAATACCAGCCAGTACAGCAAACCAGTACATAAACCAGACACTCTGAGCCAGTTTCACTCGCTTTTTCAGATCAAACTTGACCACCATCAAAGCCATTGTTCAGTGTGGGATGTTGTCCTTGGCTGTGAAGACGTCGAATGGTGCTAGAGATGAGCTCAAAGATGTCCAGATATGAGTTCTTCAATATGCAAACCCACAGATCTTGTTTCCTTGTCACAGGGTCCAGAGAGTCAGCTCAGCATAGGATCCATCCTCGAGGAAGGAACAGAGGTAAAGAACCTAGAACCCTTTTTTCTGCAAAGCCTTTTCTTCTCCCATTGTGACAATAACTTAAAAGCTCACAAGGTTTCAGGTTTGCACCTCTTTTTCCGCTCTTAACACACAGGTGAGGCTAATCGTGATGCACGGTGCTCTCGGAGAGGTGGAGGATTGCATGGAGCCTCATGATTAAACTCAAAGTTGCAGTACGTCATGCTAAGCTCCTGTAAGCAGCCTGATCCAATTTCCAGAAATCCCTCCACACAAGATGAGCCTGATTGTAAGCTGCTGGTAAAGGCCATAATTGGTTTGAGTGTTCACGTGGTGGTAGCCACCCTGATGGAAGACACCAGGAGCTGAAGGCTGGCAAAGATCATGGACATGACGGAGGAACAAAAAGTGGAGCATATGCATTCACAGGTACAGGGTCCACACCTCCATCACAAACCAGATGCCGTCGCAAATACGTAGATGCACCTAACGGAGCTTCAGAGACGCACTGACAGGAACAAAAGCTTTTTTGGCTCACATCTGTAGCTGGAGAATCACTGCACGTTCGTGTATTTACAGCTGGGTCATCACAGACCAACTTACCCATCTTCCCGCTAATGTCAAGGTTTTTTTTTAGAAAATATAAAAAAATTGAAAATGTTTCATAGGTCCTCACAAATCAGTAAGCACTATTGTGCTCGCAGAGAACGTCTGAAATTACATTACTATTACACTTTTTTTTTTTTTTTAATTTTGGCCTTTATGGCTAAAGTCAAGTTATTGTTATTCTTTCTAAGCAACAACAATAAGTCATTTTTCTGCTCACTGGATGAAAATATAAAGAGAGCATCTATAAAGCTTCAACGATTATTCAAAGCTAAGCAGTTATCTTACTGTCATCAAGTTCAAACTTCACACAATCTGTTTGTTCCTGAATTCAGAGACTTCAATTGTCCATATTTCATTTTACTATTGGTTGCCCCCTCTAAAATAATAATAATTATTATTATAAAACCAGCTACTGAATGTGCCTCTGGAGTTAGACTTAAAGCAGTTCAGCAGCTCTACCATACATTCTACTTTTAAGACGCCTGTGCACTTTTCTTTATTTAGACATGTTTTTCATTAGGCTCAGAGAATTACAAGTCACGGCTTGTATTAACGACGTTGTCTCGTTCTGTCTAATCAAAATATTAATTTATGTTCATCAGCTCACTACACGTCATTTAATTATTTCACTCTGCATGTTACTTTTCAAACCCAAACCATACAACATTAAGAGTTTTGCACAAACCAGTACTGAGTTTTATTAGACGTAGTGTAACTTATTCAGAAATATTAGTCTTTTTATATCATTCAGCAGCTTGAAGTGACAGGAAGATGATGGAGCCCTGCTCCGTGACAAAAACAGCCTGAACTGAACCTAACAAGAGGATCCAATGTTGTTAGAATGTCAACTATCTACAATAACAGCAACATACATGGCAGAACACTTGTTTTAGATTTGTTTTGGTGTTTAAAGGTTATACCTAATAAAGGATCCATTTGAATGTATAAATCAAAAGTAAGTGTGTGATTACAGCCATTCGCAGCTACATTATCATCCACCCAGATGGTGCTTCTTCCCATTCAGGGCCAGAGAGGTCCGTTGGAGCCTGAGTTGGAGCTGCATTAGGGCTCTCCAGGGTGCACCAGTCCAGCCAGTTCATGGCACGGCCACATAAACAACCTCACATGCTCGCTCTGACCAATCAGCCTGACATGCATGTTTTTGGACTGTGGCAGGACACCAAAGTACCAGAAAAACCCCACACAAACACACTGAGAACATGTGAACACGGCTCTCACATTTGTTTAAATACTAAGACTGCATTTAAGAGTAACTTCAAGATGAGTTTCAGTTTTAAGAACGACTTTAACCAATCTACTATCAGCTGTATTGTAGCAGGTTCAAAGAATTATTGCTTATATAAATCTTAAAAAACCCTAAATGGGGCTAAGAGTTAACTTTGGGGGGGCGTTAAAGAGAAAGTTTGTTTTTAATCCTGATGGTGGGTTACATGTAATAAACTCGCAACATTTTGTAAGTGTGCTAAGCAGATTTAATCTATGACAGAAAGAAGCGGCACAGTCACTGTAAATACGATTGTAAGAAATTAAAGCATCAGACTATAGGGTGTCAAGATTATTTATTTGTGTTATACTCAGCATCACTTTGGCACCAAGCTCTTTACGTTGAAACCTTTTCTGGCTCCTGTAGAGATTTAAAGCTTTAACTATAGCGACATGAAAGGCTTTTATAATTTTGCAGTATACATTCAAACAATTATGGATTTTTTTAATGAACAAATATTAGTGTAACAGAAAGCCACAAATTGCAAATATTTAGTGAAAAGTACTTCTAAATGTAACTTTCAGCACTGAAAGCTTCACAGCTCCTTCTTTTAAAAGTGAAAAGTTGTTGATGGGATTACCAGACTGTTAGGTGCTCAGGTAATCGAGTTTGTGTTCCTGAACAGTCGGTCCCAACATAGCAAGTTCACACTTCGCCTTTATGTCAAACAACAGCCGTGAAAGATTCAGCCGGACTTTCCAATCATGCAAATCGCTGGCAAACGTCCGCAGCGTGCTGGAGTATTCTTAATTACAAAAATTATGTATATTTTAAATCTGACATACATTGGCTGTTAAGAACAATATTTATTATTTTTTCCAGTGAGAACCAAAATAAAAAATGTAATAAATGGAAAACTCTGATAATAAATAAGTACAAAGGACTTGATCAAATCACTTAATTATAGTTAAAATAATCTGCTTATCACTTAGTCGGTTGATTAATCATTTTGAAGATTCAATTTCATTCATTGGGGTTTTCTGTATTTCTTTTATGCAACATCCAAACTGGATTTTTACAAGTTTTGGCAGAGAAAACAAATGGATGTTTCGATGGACTCTTGTCTAAGTAGCGTGGTAGCAGCAACATCACAGTCTCTGATTTAAAAGGTTTGTGGAAATGGTCTTTATAGTATACCAGACTTTAAATATGTGCCAAATATGTTAAATCTAAAGCATTCAAATAATAAATTCTAGGGATCCCAGGTGGTTTTTCTTTCTGCATCTGGAATGATATTCCAGTTTGGGGATGGCGTTCCTGTGGCCAGCCAGTTGAAGTCATCCACCTGACTCCAGTTGTTTCTGCCCTGATCTAGACCAGAAACAGCAAAGTCATCCTGCAAAGTGGGATAAGACCAGGAGAACGGGGCGAAGCTCACTCCGTGGCAGTCTTCGACGATGGCTCGACTGGTAACGTGTAGATACACCTGGGTGTCTGTGGTGTTGTGGGTCCTCAGTTGCTGGCAGGGGAAGGCCAGAGTACTGCCCTTGCAATGATCTACAAATACTGATGTAGATACAGGACCACATAGGATCTCACAGCTGTCAATGTGTTTCAGGTGCAGGGTGCTAGGGGAACCATAGAGATGGACTTTGCAATTGGCCAGATGAGTCAACAGCAGGTCTCGGTTTTGGATCTCCTCGGCTGTCTTAGTCAGAAACTCATCGCTCCTGTTGGAGAAGCCACACAGGTCTGAGGATGGAGCTCCATCCACCCTTGTGATCCCTGGATCAGCAGGCGTGCCAGCATCAGGTGGAGGGCTCTCCGCCTCTTGTGCTGGGACTTTCTCTGCTGCTTTACTGCGAGCTCGGAAAGCAAACTTCTTCTTGGGCAGCGCCTGGTCCCTGGCCTCTACGAGGGAGGCCTGTAGTGTCTGCAGGGCGGCCTGCGCTTGCTTCAGGTGGTACGACGTCAGAAACGGGATGCTGTCATTGAGGAGCTTCTGCAGCAGCAGTATTCGGGCCGTCGCCTGCTCCAGCAGCTGGGTCGCTGCGGCCTTGTCGGCTCCGGAGCAGCTGGATAGCAGCTCCTCCACAGACACCCGCTCCTTGGAGAAGGTGCTGGAAAAATACGTGCCCTTTTCCTCGGCGAGAGAGTGGCTCCGCTTGGCTTCTTTCTTCCGCTCGGCGTCCTCTATCCTCGCCTGGTTCCGTCTTTGGAGACGCTCTTGCATGCCGGCGCTGCCGGTTTCACCGTGAAACACGTTTTCCTGACTGATTTCTATCGACGAGTCCATGTCTGCGTATTACCGGGTTGTTGTGGAAATGTGACGTCACGCTCCTTCTTCTTCTATACACGTTGTCGCTGCAGAATAGATGGACCGTGTTACTTCTTCGTGACTTTTATTAAAACAGCTGACACCGCCACCTGCCGTTTCGGAGGAACTAAGCCGACAAATTAATAAACCGATTTTAATCATGTTAATATTCTTTAAATTGTATTTTAACATAGTCAATGCAAGTCTAACTTCACTTTAAGCGTTTACAGTTGTCAAGTTAAATTATCCCAACAAAAGCAGTACTTATAAAAGATTAACGTGTTTAGTGAGCTTTGAAGAATTTTTGTATTGTTCTTTCTTTTAATGATTTTATTTTAATTAACACAGACGACTTTTGTGATAGAAGGAAAGAAAAAAATGAAAATGTTTATCTTTTATTTTCAGTTTTAATAAAAAAGAAATAGAAAGTCATCTGGCTGGAAATAATCAGAAGATAAGGTGATTATATTTATCCATGTGCCATATATTAAACATGATCTGAAAATGTTCAAGAAAGAAGAAGATAATTTCCCCTATTAGACAAACAGATAGTTTATGATAAAAGTTTATTTTAGCTTACTTACTTTTTTAATGTGATAATATAATCTGGATTACAAGTAACTGGTGACTGTATATCTGTGTGCGGTCTTTCAAAATGCAAAAAGTCTGTTTGTGGTGAACATTATTTTGGGCTATGCGGACAATAAATGTTTTTGAATTCTTTGCAGTCAAATTCAGTTATTTTTATTTATGTTTCTTTGTTTTGTTTTTGATTTTATTTATACTATATTCGTATTTTGACAAAACCCCAACGACTTAAAAAAAAAACAACAACAAATAGACAAGCTTAGCATTTATTTAAACTTCTATTTTAAATCATACCTGAGCAACGTCAAGGTGTGCCAAACACAGGCTCGCCCTCTACCGTTGGTGATGACTGTCTATATAATAATTTGTCCTGTGTTCACGAGGGAAGTTAAATATTTTATTATAACTCACATAAGCAGAAATACGATTTATTGTTCACTTATCCTCATTTATAACATTTCCCATTCAAATGTACGGGCTCGTAAGACGCCGTTGGCCGTGGCTGATTTTGGTGTGTGCGCTACCCCGACGACCCGTGCGGTGATGGCGAGGAAACCCCGTTGACAAGACACTGCTTTTTCATGACGGTGAGTTCCCCTTTGAGTGTATTATAATTTTGTGATAAAAATTTCAAGGAAAAAGCACACACGAGCTCCTTCCTCCCTTCCTTCAGGGAGGGAAGAGAGTTTGAGCGCAGAGAAAAATCTATTCGAGACAGAACAGGGACAGCGAGAAAAAATATATGAGTGGGAGAGGGAGAAGGAGGAGGAGGAGAAGGAGGGGGGAGCAAATTAAAAGTTGCCAAATGGAGATATTGGGTTTCAAGAGGAGTGAGACAGGAGTAAAGGGTTTGCCTCTTTGAGTCGTCTTTATGTCATGCTAATCGGGATAAATATTTATGGCTCCACACGGTTTAGTCTTTTAGTTTTTTCGACGAATTCGAGCCGGCGCTTTCAAAACAGCCGTCGACGACACTGCGGCTAGCTAACTATCCAACAAAACAGGCCGATGCCGGCCACCGCCGCGCGGCTTCCCGCCCGGAGAGCGACCCGATCGGGACGCGAACTGGCCCGGGCGTCCGAATCGAAACCTTTCAGGTTCGGCATGCCGACACAAACGTGACGTTTTTCGTGTTGGCAGATAAGCCGCATCGAGGACAAATGAAAGCCTCCCCAACGGAGAACGAGCACGTCAGCGACGACGGGCGTTTTGTGCTGCTTGAATGCGATTATCATACTGTCGATTCAGTCTATTTTTGGAAGTAAAACTCGCCAGCTGAACGCCACCAGCTTTTTACAAACTGCAGACAAAAAGACCAGAGTCGGAGCCGCAGCCTGCAAGCTAGTGCGGGTTTCGGGGACGTGGCTATTAAGTCCAGAACTGTACAAAAACGATTAAAATGCTCCGGGACAGACGGCGTTGTCTTTACAGTCGTAAAATCGAGACTTAAAACAAGCAACCAAACAAACAATTATCAAAGGCGTCACACTCGCAAATCCAGTTATGTGGAGGCTCTGACAGCGACTTTTTCGGTCACCGTGGTTAACCCGAGCTTCTTGTATTCTGCTAACGTAATCGCCTGAGTTTAAGATGAGCTCCGCAGTTTACACGTTACGTTTTTAAATGTTAGAATCAGGGTTTAGATATGCAGTTGGTTTTTAATTGTCTTGGCGCTTTGCGTCACTAAAACGGTAGAGGTTTTTTTTTTTTTTTTTTTTTTAGCTTTTACATTTGAATTCTCTACACTTGGATTGGATGTTAAATAAAACACGATCGCGCTTATTTTGGTTTCCTATCTTATTTTATTGTGGAAAGGTCACCATTGCTTCCTCCTACGTGTTTCTAACGGCCGTTTAAGGACCTGTGACTCGGCCGCTGTTAACAAGCGAACATAATTTCATTATACACTTTAAAAAAATTTGGATAGTCATTTAAAGCTTTTGCTTTTTTTGTCGCGGTGTATTTACACGGCTTTTGTGTTGGTGTGGCCGTCGACTCGCTCTCGGTTCTGGCACAAACATGGAGGCTGAACGTGGTCCGGCGAAAAAGACGGCAACGGCCATTTTGTTGCACTGCAGTTGTTTCACATCCTCTCCGTCGAAAAACCTGCACTTAGTCTACGTTAAAACACAACACGATTATCTGTTCATCTGGGGCACGTCCATGTCAAATATTGGCCAAGGGACGGCACTTTTTTGTTCTTCCCATCACACGCTTTACATATTTGTAGTTCAACAACTCAGTAGACTTTAAAATACACATTATTACTTTGCTGGATTAAGCAATTGCCCAATGCCTTTTTTTTTTTTTTTTTTTTTAAGTCCCCTACATAAACCCTCACCGTGGAGATAAACCTCAAACAACTAACATATACCTCGAAAAGGGGGGGAGTTTCTTTGTACTCAAATGTCCTTTTTTTTTTTTTTTTTTTTTTTTTTTTTTTTAAAACTCTGTATACAGAAACAGCCAATGTAGGACAGCAGAAGAGCTTAATGGGAGGGAGTTTGTGTATCTGGCAAACATTTGTAGGAGGAGGTGAAGGCCATCCCAGCCTTCACTAGTGTACCCAATAACAAACTTTCCCTGTACATCCCCTGCTTCGTATACTAATTTTTCTGTTCCGCATAAGTCACTGCAGCACTCGCACAAAGGAGTTTTTCATTATACTAAATGCATTTTCTCACCCTGCAGCCCAGCCTGTCTCGAGAGAAAAGGTGTTAAATGACTGAATCCATGCTTCCTGCTGGAAATCTGTGAGTTGGATGTTCTCACAACAGTAATGAAAGTACAAATGCGAAGCCTTCACATCTCAAACACTCACACCTGAGAGTAAAACAAGTGTCCATTGACGTGACAAGTCTGTGCACATTCAGACATGAAAAGAAAAGTCCCACATTCTGTCTTCCAATCCCTCCATACTCTTTCAGGTGTCATGGATGATGATGACGATCGCCGTCTTCTGGATATTTTAGGGTAAAATAAATAAATAAACTAGAGAATTTATATTGTCTGCTTACTGGAGTTTTAGGAACAGTTGTTTGAAAGTCTTAGAAGCAGTTAACAGCCAGGCCACACAGGTTTACACCTCCCCTTAGAAAGAGGATCAACATTTAAATACTTCTCTTTGAGGCCATAGCTGCAACTGCAACTCTATTTTCCCTCTTCCTGTTGAATAAGGGAAGTTAATAATTTGTTGAGGTGCAAGAATATTCCTCTGAACAAACTAGCAATTTTGAAATCATGCTTTAGTGCAAAGAAAGTGATTTCCCTTGAGTTAGGTGTTTTATTTGTCTTGTAAAGTCTTTAACCTTTTATTTATTTATTATTATTTTTTTTTTAGAGATGTGGATGCACTGAATGACTATCTCCATGGCAGCAACAGCAAGTCTGTGAGTGACACTTTCCGAAAGTTTTCAATTTATTCTGCTGGCCAAAATCACTCCCCAAAAAACACCATGAACACACTAAATAGCTGGGGTTTGATTGTCCATCTTTGTTTTCATAGATTGAGGAGGATGATGTGACAAATGCAGCTTATGGATCAGATGGGTCCTTATTTGCTAATGACTCAGTAAGTATAATATGATGTATATGTAACTTTGATCAAACCAAAACAAGCAGGTTTTAGGACATGATGAGAACAGTTGGCTGAATTATTTGGCTAAATTTTAACATAAATTGGTAAGTTTCAGCAGACTTAAGGTTTCTGGTACAGCTTCCCCTGTTTCCATGGCACAAAGGTGCATGGAGATGGTAAAAGTTTAAAAAAAAGTCAGGACTCCAGGAACACTTGTAGTATATAAAACAACATCAAGACGTGTGGCCTTCCTCAAGTTTCTCATAAAACACTGACTACCAGTATTTGAATAAGGATGAGTGGGAAACAGAAACATTTCAAAATAACCAATCAAACTCATCCTCATTGATTTGTAAGCCAATGGGCACTTAATGATATGTTGTATATGATGACAAACTGTGCTTAAAAATCCCTTTTTTTTTGTATTGAAAAAGATGCAGAAGACATAAATGTAAATAAAAGAATGATGTTAAAGTGTAGTTAAAATCTCGCATTCTGGCCTTCAACGTTCTTCAGGCTGGCTCCAATTCCTGCCTTAAGGATGGCTCTTCTGCAATGGGGGAATTTGGCGAGGACTCAGTCGGGGCAGGCCTCCAGCTCTCCACCAGCCTCTCATTTATCGAAGACGAACTGAGGAGTGGGAGCTCTCCTGCAGGGATCGATCTCGGAGGAGAGGACCAACCCTTTGATATCCTCCAGAAGTCCCTCCTGGAGGCAGACATTACGGAGCAGACGCTGGCCCAGGAGGCCTTGCTGGACTCTCAGCCTGCTCCCACTCTTGTGCAAGCTCCTGGTTCCTTCTCCTCCCAGCTGGTCTCGGGAGGTTATGGAGGTGGGGTGGGTGTGGTAACCACGGCGACGGCTGCATTCCCAGGAGGCCAGTTGCTGCAAGGAATGTCCCCGCTGCCTAATGGCTCCACCCAGCATATCCAGGTGTTGGGGTCGTTCGGGGCAGGTAGTGGCGTGATGACTCTGAGCAGCTTGGAAAAAACTCCTCAGATTGTGCTAAGGCCAGGGGTGCCTGCAGCCCCGGCAGCGACCGCAAGAGGGGGGCAGGTATTTGCCCCTGCTCAAGGTCAAGTAGGCCAAGTTGGTGTACCTTTCAAAAATATCCCGCTTCAAAACATCATCATCCAGAGGGGCCCAGGAGGGACCCAGACTATTGTCAGACCAATCCAGCCTAAACCCCCTCAGGCCGGGGTGCAGACTGTCTACAGCCTGGGTCTTCAGGCGTCTTCCACCACCGTGGCTAATGTTGTGAACACTAACAGCGCAGCTCCAGGAGCACAGTATACATCCAACGGCTCCGTGGTGGTGCAGCCACCACTGGAACAGCAGCAGACGCAGGCCCAGACGAACATAGCACCTGGACAGTTCCTGCTACCCAGCTCTTTGGCTCTCACTCAGCCCAGCAGCATCCATAATGGCCCGACCAACCCTGGCTCAAGTACCATAATTACCAGTCAAAACACGGTGCAGATTGTTGCAGGGCATAACTTCACTGCGTCACCAGGCGGTCAGCTAATTTTAAATCAAGGAGTAATGAGCGGGAGTCAGATTAGAGGTCCTATAACTCAGACGTGGACGGGAGTTTCTTGTGCAAGCTCCCCCCCGGTGCAAACGTCGTGCACTACTGGGCGGCTGACTCTGGTTGGCCCAGCAGCGGGGGGGACCGGCGGCCAAGGCCAAGCATCAGTTTGTCCTGTTCAGCGCCTTCTTGTGACTCAAACTCAGAACTCCACTTCTCTGTCCCCTACACCTGGTAACGTGACACAGGACCAACAACAGGACTTCAGACAGGTATAGTCTCCCGTCCGTCACTTTCAATCTGCCTTTTACCTGCAAGACTGCCGTCTGTCTGATGAACATGGCTTTATTTTTCAGAATTCCTCATCGCCTGCCTTTAAACAGGCGCAGCTCAGCACCTTACACAGTAAATCAACTTTGCTGGTGTTATGCAATGTCTTTTCTTAAATATACAAAGTGAGTGTAGTCTGCTGAACTTGGGCTTAATTGCTTTGTTTGTATGATCTCTTTCAGCCATAAAAACCACAACGCAAGATTCAATGCTCAACTCTGAGGTAAGTTGGGTAGCTTTTTTTCCAAATGTTTGAAGGAAGCCGGTGGTAACGATATAATCGCAGCCTTGGCTTATACACGTTCTCATCACAGGTCGGTGCACAGAAGAAGCCGGTTGTTCTGCCACTTACCAGAGGAGAAATGTGAGTTGTTTTTTTTTTTTTTAAACGCCTGGAGTAATTTTGTCACTTTTAGTTTGATTAGATTTGGGCGGTGACCAAGTTTTGTCGCTTTTCCTATAAATTCAAAAGGGTTTTACAACAGCTGAGGAGGGATCATGCTGGAGTTTACAACCCAGATCGACTCAAGTTCGCTTCGGTTGACGACGCGCTGCTGAGACTCCTGCCTTACCATGTGGTCCAGGGGGCTCCACCCAGCCACGAGGAGTTCCTGCAAGGTACAGCATTGACGTCATTCGCCCGACTCGAAGCCTAACCCTGAATCCGAAAGAAGACAGAAAACTCGTCTCTACGATATCTGGCGTAGAGGCAAAAGTAAAGTCACATTAACAGGAGAAAATTGCTTGTATCTAAATCCTGCTTTATGCTTGCTCGTGTCCAGTGGATGAGGAATTTGAGGCTGTTGCATCTCAGGTGTTGAAGAGGACACAGACCATGGTGAACAAATACAGACGGCTATTGATGGTGGAAGCTGAGGCAAGTGGACGCCGGGGGAGGTGGCTGTGTAGACGCACGCTTATTAGGGATTCATTTTTAAAACTGAACACGTACATGACAATCTGTTGAACTTTAAACCTTAAAACCTTAGGAAGGAATGCAAAGTTTTAATGCCACTGAGGCTTTTTAATAATTATGCACACAAAGAATAAAAGTCATCCAGTAAGCACTTGAGATAATGATGCGTATTATCGATGATAAGGGGTGAACATTTGCTCGTCATGTCTTTTTAATTATGATGAAACACGTGTCTGCAGCGTTCCAGTCCTTCATCAGAAATGGTGATGATTGACAGAACCTTCAACCAAGAGGAGCGCAGCAACCTGACGCAAGACAAACGCATGGTACTAGTGGATCCAGGTATAAAGAAAACAAAGAGGAGTAAAGTCTTTATGTTTTTCACTCGAAGCCCTTTGCTGAACCCTTCCTTTGCTCTGTCTGGTTAATAGATAGCTTCATGGAAGATTTCTGTTGTGGGACGAAATCCAGACTTTTCCAGGACCCCTCCCCCCCTCAGTTGGCCACTGGTTGCAACTGGGATCAGTCGGAACGAGGTTCCGCGGAGCTGCCTTACAGGACAGACTCTCAACCTGGGTATGAAGACCCAGGTGGGAGTGAGGCTGACGGAGCAGTTTCAACGGAGACACTCCACCCATCAAACCTGGAAAACAAGAGGCTGCTGGAACTGAAGAGATCCCAGCAGTGCTCCAGGTCCAGCAGTGCTGGGAACCACGATCCCAGCACTGCTAACAGTCACCCCCAAGGTAAACCCTCACATTTTGCAGTGTCGGGACAGAGTCACTACCAGGCGTCGCAACGCTCGTCCTCCACCCCGATGCAGCCTCCGTACTCACCGCGGCCCAAATCCCCCGCTCACCTCGACACAGATTCTGCTTTAGAGGCCGCAGTCAACAGCATCCTGGAATGTTAAGACCGACGCTCCATCTCATCCTCATCTATAATTTCAGCGTCTTTTGTTGGTACCAGTTTTCCTTTGTGTCAAACTCCCGTGTGAAAACACGGCGACTCGTCTTTCAGGTGTACGTTTGTGATACGCAGCCATGTAGCATGTATGTAGTCTGCATTTGGAGGGTGTTGAGGCATTATTCAAGAGTCCGAGTGATGCGTCAAGGAGAACAGAGGCACTTACTTACCTATAAAGATCCGGGAACATGTGCAATGCAGTGGATCAACGTGTGTAAACATTTGTTTTGTGTATTTTAAAATTATTTTAAAGCAGAATAGTCTGCAACTCTTAAAAAAAAAAAGAAAAGAAAAAAAGTGGCGGCTCTGAATGCAAAAGTGTCCCTCTCTTCACAGATGACGGTTTGTCCCGGTTGATTTTTTTCCTCCTACCGCAGGGATGATGAGTACGGCGACTCTGTGCCTCATTTAGGTTTTTATAGGAAAGTGTTTACACGAAGAAGCTCTGGTGTTTATTAGGTCCATGATGATGTTCTTTAAACTGAGCTCAGTGGAGACACGTTCACGTAGACAAATTGCACTAAACGCTGTTGCTTCGGAAACTAAATCTGAGGGCCTGGTTGATGCAGAGTAGCTTGGGAAAACCAGAATGTGAACGCGCGAAGCAGAACCAAAAATCTGCCCTGCTTCCGGCTGCCTGTAAAGAGGACGACCTCCGAATCACACTAGGAGAAACCCATCAAATTAATGTTGCTAAACTCAACAGTGCTCTTGTTTTTTTGTTTGTTTATTTTTCTCTCTGTGTGCTTCAGTCACATTTTCTTTGGCATTTTTCTTTTGTACCTTAAAGGTATGCAAGTCCCGACACAGACGCAGAACAAATCTTTGATCATTTCACCTCGAGTTTGTGTCCGTGGAGCAAATTAGTCCTCAGATTGAGGAGGATATGTTGAATGAATCTTTTTTATTTAGATTTTTATTTCCTCATTTTTAGAAATGACATTGAAAAGAGGAGTGTTTTTTGTTTGTCGTGATGTGTTACCCTGCATTGTGAACATGACAGTACCTTCGTCAAATTGTTAAATGACCATAAGGGGTCGTCGATTGTACGTATGTTCGTCTGCCTTCTGCATAGTTGTGATCATATCTGCATTCATGCACACTGGTTTACAGCTGTTTTTGTGTAGTTTGCCATACTTTTCACGTCATTCCCAAGTGTTTTCCAGTTCTGCACATTGTTTTTTTTTTTTCTCACTTTTGAAGTTGTTCTCATTTTTGGTGTGTTTTTCCTTTTCAGCAGCACAACCAAAAACATAGAAGAGAGGTCTTGTTCAGAAACTCCCTCAGTTAGGTTTTGTTTTTAATTTATTTTGGTGAAAACAGGTTTGTGGCACTCTAGGATAAACAGACTGATAGAAGGCCTATAATATTCTGATTTTTACAGAGTATTTTGGGGTGTTTCACATAGTTTTTAAACCCAAAACCGTACATTTATGAGAAATACTTGATCCTAATTGCTGACTAAACATCTTTCTAGAATCATCATTTCAATGATAAATGTACTGAATCTTGTACATTTGATCCCAGCGCGGCTTCAAAGTTCAAGTTAATTGTATAAAATGTTCCCAGGGTTGATTTTTTTTTTGGATGGTACCACTTTCATCTGTGAAATCGATTTGCTCGATATGATACGAAAGCAGTAGACTGAAGGCCTTTTTTATGTGGGGTTTTAGTTTCTCGTTTTTTTTTGTGTTTTTGTTTTTTTTTAATTATTTATTTTTGGAGTGCCAGCAACCATCACAGCCTTCCTATATCTCAACCTCAGCTCTTGCTGACCGGTGTACGTGTCTGAGGAAAGTGGGCTCTCTGCTTTGATAGTGAATATCGAAAGTCACGCAAACGTTAGGTGAGATTCTGTTTGCACCTTCAGGGGACTGCAGCAAGATTTCGTGCCTCTATAGCACTTCCATCCATAAGGTTAGTTTTATGCTCACGTGAAGCAGGACATGCTGGTAAAACAGTATCTGGATGCACATCAGTGTCTCCAGGGCCTGGTAGCAGAACCCCCCCACCTCTACTGCAGATGCTTGCTTTTCTGCATCCATTGTCACCGTCTCACCTGATTGTATAGTTTTGTTTTTTCCTCTTTCTTTTGTTTTGCATATAAAATGAAGTTAAACACAAAATATTTATAATTTTTGTATGGACACAAAAAATTGTTTAAGAAAAACAGAGTAAAATGGAAATTATTTTTATTGTTTTGGCTGAGAGGCAATGTCAGTAAAAATAGTTACGAAAATGCTGTCATTTCTTAATTTATAGCTAACGTGTTCACTACAGCAGCGAGAAGAACCAACAATAAACTCATTTTGAATAGAAAAACACAACTGGTCCAGCCCGGCTGAGAAGCTCCTTCGGTGTCCCTTCATTACTATTCTGCAGGTGCGCGCGCTGGCGCTGCGCGCGACGCGTGCATAGTCGCATCATGCGATGGGGTAGTTGTGGCAAAAAGGGAGCAGAAAAAAAGACCAAGAACAACACGAATCCCTTCATAGCACGACTAGATTTCATTTTTCTTCTCACTGTGGCAGCCGGTCACATTTGGTTCAGTTAGATATCTTTAAGATCCCGTTAATCGTCTGGTGGAGCCCAGAACCAACGAAGGCGTTGCATAGCGAACGTAGCGGTGTCGAACCCTTTTAGTTTTAGTGACTCTGCACTGACCCCTAGTGGGCCTTTTAGGAAACACATGGCCACCGGTGGCTGGAAAAGGATTTTACAAGAAAAAAGGAAAACAAAAATCAGATCTTTGGTATTTTTCCCCTCTAACATCTAAAAACATTAGAAAAAACAATTAAACACAAGTGAATAAATAATTTTAAAATATATGGTAACAGTTTGCATACTCAATGCAGATGAGTGAGTCACTTAAAGGTAATAAATTACATCCAAATAATTGGTTGTTACCCCCCCATATATAATTGTTATTTTCTCATTCTTTGGCAGCGCATTCATTTAAGATCTATTTCCCCTCTTTCCTGTCAACATCTTTATCCCTTTTCCATCACATTTATTTCCCCTCTTTCCCATCAACATCTTTATCTCTTTTCCATCACATTTTACCATTTTTAGAAGTTTTCAGTTGGACTAAACTGAATCTGACAACTCAACAATGCCATCAGGCACAGATAATAAAGTGACAGCGTTTTTTTATCTGAACATACACTTCATGCGTCTCAATCTCTATGTTAAGCTTAGCAGCATCTACCATGAGTAAGTGCTTCTCCAAAATGTAACTGTAGACCTGTTTTATAAGGAATAATTTCTCAGATAGAAAACATGAACGTTCATGATCTGGGTTCTGGATATGATTAAGAGGTGGGAGGTCCTTGCTCTGTCACAGCCACATTCCAGTTTCCTTCAACCTTAGTGATACTTCCTCCAACGACTAAGTTCTGTAAAAAAAAAAAAAAAAAAAAAGACACTTGAGTGTTCTCAAACTGAATCCAGTACAAGGAAGTAGTAAAAGTGATGCTGACACTCACTTATGTGAGGGTAACTCCACATGTAGCCGAGTACACAGTATCCCACCAGCAGCATCCCCAGTCCACCTACGCCTCCTTTCTTCACATCCACGTACCTCCTGTAATACCACTGCCACCCTGAGAGAAGCACAAAGGAAACGCATGCACATCTTCACCGAAGACAAAAGGTCGTTTAACAAGATTCTGCAGCCAGAAGCTGATTACAGCAGCGCTGCAACAGCTCAGTGGTGTGAGCACAAGCATGCGACTGCTGATGAGAAGTCGGCCTCAGCAGGGGCCTTCTCAAGTAGCCAGGAGGCATTCTGAGGATGCAAATATCCAGTGAAAAGAAATGTGCAGAAACGCACCACTTTTAAATTAAGGTCAGCAGTTGTATTTGTGTAAGCCGTGTGCCGTACCGACCTTTTTGCACCATTTCTACAACATCTCTGGGACGAGCGGGGGTTCTGCAGGCCAGCCACTCGGGTAACTCCCTCAGTCTCACCTGTCCAAGATGCCGCTGTGTCGGTGCGCCTGCAGTTCATAAACACCCAGTAAGAATCGGTGCACGACCAGATGAATACACACTCAAAAAGCCTTCATTACAGTGTAAGAGCCAAAGTCCTAAAACTTTAACACGTTTGTCTAAAGAGAAAGAAAGAGTGATTGAAATTTGACTGAAACGGTCTCATCAAAGAATTATACACAACATTTAGCCTTAATTTATATTACCCAGCATTAGGCCTCTGTTTTCTCATTTAATCAATGGATGCCTTGGTGTGTTTTTAAACTAGAAAACATTAAAAACGGTTTGGTTCAAAGTAGTTCAGGTTTCCCACATATGTATGATATGGAGGACTAGAACGACTTGGACTGCAACTTTAAGCAGTACTGACCATGTTTAATATTGAATTCATATTGGGGCTGCAAAATGTACCAAGGTTCACTATTAAGCACTGCCTTTTGAAATACTGGCCTTCATTTGGCTTTTCAGCCGCGTCTTGCTTCCTGACCTCCAGTTGAACCCCGCCCCCCCTTCCAGACAGAGTCTGTGCTGCAGGAGGATGAAGAAGAGGGCTGGAAAACTGTTGGAGGGGAGGTGAGATTGAGAGGAGTCCTGTCGTGTGACGACCCACCTTCCACACCTCATTGGAGCCGACGGTACATGGAGGGGGCGTAGCTATAAGCGCTCGAGAGGATGGATGTGCAGAGAGGAGGGCAGCGGAGGCAGAAGTTGGTTCTTGCAGCAGGATTGAATCCGATTGTTTAGACTTCTTCTGAGCCGACTGAAGCTCGTTGTGCTGGGTGCTGGTGCTTGGAAAATTATCTGACACACTGACGGCATCCTCCTGCGTCTCCACTGGACGTGAGACAGGACTCGGATCAGCACTGAGTCTTGTTTCGCTGCTTGGTGCGGCAGCGACTTCAACGTTGCTCCGGATGCTGGGCCCGCTGGGCCGGCGGCGGGTATCACCTCGACCTAAGATGGCTTTAACATCTTGGAGGGTTACTGTCACCTGGTCAGCACTTCTTGAGTTTAAGAAAAATGCACCAACAGACACATCCTCACTTTCATTTGAGTAAGATTTCGGAGCGTCGGCCGTATGCTGAGCTGTGGATAGAACCTTCTTTTTAGGAGCATCTTTTGCTTTAGTATCCACAGACAGACGGGAAAGACTCGCCTGTAAGTATTTGTCTTGAGTAGCTGTGATCTTTTTCCGCTCAGACCTTCCGAGGCTCGGACTCGGGTTTTCTGCGACAGATCCGGTTCCCCTTAGTGGCGCCTCTGTGACCTGGTCGGCCTTTGCAGCTTCAATCAAACCATGGAGACTCTTCTTTCTCGGCTTAGTGGTGGTGGGAGACAGAGTTGGAGTTGCAGACAAGAAAAGGCCGTCAGTCTTGATCTGATTAGCAAGCTTCTGTTTCTTCTTAGATGAAGATGAAGATAGTAGTGGCACCGTTGCTGCCGACTTCTTCCCCTTTGCTGTCGTGTTGGACGGTGCTGCAGTCAGCTGAGGAGGGGATGTCTGATCTGCACAGATGTCTTGTTTTGTGGGAGCTGTTTTGGAGGACGCTGCTTCTTTGCAGTGAGGCAGGTGGCTCTTCAGTCTCTTGTACGTTTTCCCACAGAATGGGCACACCTCTGTGGGAAAAGTTTGAAGACAAAAGTAAAGCGTGGCACTAAAATGCGCATGTTTAGCAGTGACTAACAAGGGTGCGAAATCCTTCATGACAAATATGACTTCAGTGATTAAAACAGAGCTGCTTCGTGCTGTGTTAATATCCAGATTGATGTTATCAACTCTGAACTGTAAAACAATACCGTGGACGATTATAAACAAAGTTTTTAAACCACGTGTACAGATAGCAATGACAGTGGTTGCTTAAATATCACGTGACACCATCGTTATTTTTTATTTTTGATCCATTTCAGGCAGTTTTATTACATTTACTACTTACCAGAGCCCATTTTGCAAACATTCGTACAGCCACGCGGGTGAAAACATGTCCCCAAAGTGTTTTTAACTGGTACAAATTCTTACTTTAAGGTGGCGTTACGTTTGAATAGTAGATCGAGAAGTTTTCAAGCACGTGTTTATATAAGCGGATCGTAGGTCGTAACCAGCTGCTGCTGGAGAAAGCCCCCTTGTTGGTAGCTCACGTGGAGCCTGAGTGAAAATCAAAACTAATCAATAATCACATGGTATGGTTATGTATTCCGTCAAAATTTGTGTTGGGTTAATGTTAATACAAGTGGTTATAGCGGGGCCACTGCGCGCTCCCGCGCGAACACGTTCGCGTATGTTCAGAAGGCGTGGTCCGGCTACTCCGCTGCGACAAGATGATTCACTCCCTCCGACTTCCGCTTTGGCGTAAATCCCCAAAGTTACCGACACGTTTAAATCAAGAGCTGTTTGGTTTTAACCTGTGTTACCGGGGGGAATCACACAATGACCTCTTTAGCGCAGTTGAGGTGAATTTCTTTAACAATGTTTTATTTCTTGCAAAGGAACATATTTCAGTAACATTAACGCAGAAAACCACCAGGATCTCTGCAACTTGCTGGTCCGCATCTCCGGACTTCCTAATGTTTGATCACTAGGTCCTAAGTAACTGAATTAAATAGTACGACTTGAAACAAGGAATACACGATTTAGAAGTTTAAAATACATTTAAATCACACGTCATCCGAGTGGCAGTGGGACTGTGTCATGGAGAGATAAAAAGAGATAAAAACACGGACGTTACAGATCACCTGCCGCCTCGCTCATCTTTATTAAAAAGCTCAAACCCAACATCTTTCACTAGGATATTGTTTTGCATTTTATTTATAAGTTTTAGACCCAGTGACAGTTTTACATATGGGATTTTTTATGTATCATTTATGTAACATGAAACTTACGTTTCATTTAGTCTGTAAATATTTAATTTGGTTTTATTTTGCATATGATTTGCATTCATTTTGCATCTTTATCATTGGCCAACATTATCATTTTTCCTCTTTCATCTCATAAGCAATGTTTCAAAAATCCAGTAGGCTCATTCGGTGGCGTGCATTAAGCACTTGGTTTTTCTGAACACATACACTAATCAATAATATCATTAGAAAAGTGTGATTTATTGATAAGGGTCAGAGTGGCATGAGGCTTGAAAAGACAATGATTTTCAAAAAAGTGATGGAAAAAAAATACACAAAACATCTACATTAGAAGATCATCTTCATTGGAAAAGCAGTGATTTGAAAAAAACAAAACAAAATATCCAGAATGGAAAAAAAATGCCATTTCTACAACCATTTACATGTAAGGAGATAAACCTGAATTTTATTTACATGGCAACAGATTACAGTATTTACAAAGCCAAGACTGGAAGCAAGCCAAAGCTCTTGAAAAGCTTTACTTCTGGAAAAAAAAAAAAGTGAATAGTCCTGAGAGAGCAAAGAGTGATTTTGCAGAAAAACAGATGTTAACAGTGCCTGGAAATTGTTCTCTAACAAAGATCGACCCCCTTCAGAGAACAGTAGCCGACAAAAGTATTCAACTCCAGTGGCTTTTCTTTTTTGGTCACATTTCTTTTACAAAATTACAATGCATATTTTAGAGGGAAGTCCTAAACAGCTCAAGATTGCATGAAGATTAAAAAAAAAAAAAAAAAGAGGAAATGTTCAATGTTCTCTCAAAGATGTTTGGAGTCACAACCTAGTGCCAATACAGATACTCCCACATGATGGATTACTAATGACCATAATTTGTTTTTTAGTTACAGTATATTCAAATAATCAAGAGCAAATTTCTGTACAATTATAAACAGACATTCACGATTCATACAAAGAGGGGATGTCTTTCTCTTTACAAGGCAAATAATCAGAGATGAGAACAAGGAGAGGCAGAGAAGGAGTCTGGGTAAACGTCAGGAGGATGCAGTACTAAACGCCACTCAACTAATGGTGTCAAGGCCTGAATGAGTCCCACCACGACCACCCAGAAGATCACAGATTATTCAGTTCATTTACCAATGACGACATCAGCATCAACACCGGTTTTGATTCAGCCCTGAGAAGGTAGTCGACTGCATGCTCACTTACTGGCAAACCTGCCTGATGTGCCAATGAAGGTAAAAAACAAACAAACAAAACACAAGGACAACATGAATGGAAACTTGAATCTTAATCATCTTACAGTTAATCAAGAAGAAAAGACCTACTTTAAATCTAAAGCAATGTTAAAAAAAAAAAAAAAAGATTAGGTCTTAAGAAATGACACAAAGGTTCAGTCTTGTGGTTGAGCCCTCTTGAGCGGTTTTCTACAAACAAGGTGCCAGTGCTGGAGCCGGTTCATGTGTCGAATCGCTCTGAGCGCTTTCATGTTCAACAGCTCCTCAGCTGGTTCTTGTCTGGGCAAAATTTAACTCCATGCCAGTACCTAAACCTGCTGTTCTCAAACCGAGGGAGAGTGATGCAACGAGGGAGGAAAGAAAGGCAGTGCAGTGATGTGAAAAAAACAAAAAAACAAAACAAAAAAAACCTGTGCCATCTCTAGGTCATCAACGCGGTAAATCCTCCTACAAAATATCAAGGCTTAAAAGGGGAACCTCAGAATACAAGAACAATATCGGAGTGAAATCTGACTAGTTAAATTCAGTGCTTGGACAAACTGGCCAATCGACTGCAGCACAGACAATCGCTATACAGTTTAACCAACCGAATGTCATTTAAACTTAATACTCATTCACTGTGATCAACGCCTGTAGTTGTTGCTTTGCAAATTCTATCTATGGATTAGAAACCAATCATCTGGTTTGTAAGAAAAAACAAGAATTTTATATATATAGATGTATGTATATAAATTTTTGCTGACTACCACTGGCGCCAGCACTGGCACCCTGTCAGTTGAAAGCCTCAGCAGGTCACATCCTGTGAAGCAGAGCTTAAGACAGAGGATGAAGCAGCAGGGATCAGATGTTATCCAAGACCTGAAGCAGCTTCTGGTCTTCCTATATTACCACAGTCTGCCCCAATGACTTAGTCCCCAATCAGATCCTGAACTAACAAGAGGGCCAGCTCTTCAAAGAGGAGAGTAAAAACTAATATAAAAATGTCTGAAGAAGGCTGACATCTAATTCTTCAGAGGTTGGTCTCTCGCAGGTCCTCTTCAGGAGGGAGTGGGTGGTTTGTCCCCATTCAGGTCCTCTATTTTCACAGGTTGCAGGGGTCATTGGAGCATGAGCTGCTTGAGGTTGTCGTGGAGGATGGTGTCTTTGACGTCCCGGAACACCAGCCTGATGTTCTCCGTGTTGATGGCTGTGGTAAAGTGGTGGTACAGGGGTTTCTGTGTTGAGTCGCGTCTCTTGGCCCGGAAGCACTCCACCATGAAGGCCTGGATGTCTGGCAGGCTGTGCTCTGGACCGGTGTAGTCGGAAAAATAGTCCTTGAGTGGAACACTTTTCACCTTCTCCTCCAGCAGGTCCGTCTTGTTAAGGAAGAGGATGATTGAAACGTTGATGAAGACGCGGTTGTTGACGATGGTCTCGAAGATGTTGAGTGATTCACGAAGGCGGTTGGTCAGCCTGTCCTCCATCAGCACCTGGAAAACATGACCGATGGTTAAAGTGCCATCACTGCTGCCAATTACATAAATAAAAGCAGGAATAAATAAGGCAAAACACTGCCAGCTAACAGCTGAAAAGCCATTTAAATAGCATGATACACCCTGAGCAGTGAGATTTGTGAGAAGTCAGATGGAGGAGGACCATGCAGGACCACGACAAAGAAACTGAACTAGTTCAATTCAGTAAGATTACCTCACCTGTACTACCAGCTGATGCTATACGTCGTCATCGACCCAACTGTTGCAGGCAACAAAACACACAAGCACTCCGATACATTCTTTATAAAAGCTGGAGATTTCCAGTTTAAGATATAATCTTGGTAAAGGTCTAAGACGCAGCAGTGAGACGGCACATATATGAAGATGCTATGAGGCCTCATTAAAACTCACCTGATATCTTCTTGAACAAACTTATCACTTCTCAGCTCATCCCACATGTGTGTGTTCGTGATCATGAAAGCGTGTACAGAAGCAGTGTCAGTGGAGACGTGTTCACCTGGTCGTATTCAGAGGAGGAGACGAGGAAGAGGATGGAGGTGACAGAGTCAAAGCACTCAAACCAACGCCTCCGCTCTGACCGCTGCCCTCCCACATCCACCATCTTAAAGGGAACGTTCTTGATCTCAAAGTCATACTCGTGGATGCCCTTGGTGGGTTTACGAGCCAGCAGGATGTCCTGTTGACTGGGAAGATAATCCTGGAGTACAAACACAAAATCCATGTCAAACAGGATTAAATGTGTCCATGTTTGAAATATTGCAACCACTCAAAGTTCAATTTTGAAGGCAGACCGAGATTTCAGACAAAGGAAGCACAACAAAAGCATGTTACTGCCAACAGGCAGGTTGTCTTCAAACAGTAATCCTCTAATCAGTCTAGGATTCAAGACATGTTAGTTTTCAACAAAACTTGACCCAAATTCAGATTAGGAGAACATTTCAAACAAAGCTGGCATCAGCTGGATGCACACTTTCAATCGCCTTTATGGGAAAAATTAAACAACTAACTCATATTCATGAGTTTTGAGAAGCTCAGGACTGTTATACTTCTGAGAAACACTAACAAAGTATTTGTAAGTATTTGTAGACTAAACAAATCCAAGCCACTCATGAACAGAAAAATAACAAGGACCATTATGTCGCCTGGATTGGCGTCCCCGGGGCACCACCCTGGACCCAGGCCTGGGGTTGGGGCTCGAAGGCGAGCGCCTGGTGGCCGGGCCTTTGCCCATGGGCCCGGGCAGGCTCAGCCTTAAACAGTGATGTGGGCCCACCACACGCAGGAAGGGTCATGAGAGGCCGGTGTAAGCCAGAGCTTGTGTGGGAGGTTGAGAGGTACCAGCTAGAGATAGTTGGGCTCACCTTCACGCATAGCTTGAGGTCTGGAAGAGGAGCTGGACCCTCCACTACTCTGGAGTTGCCCAGGATGAGCGGCTGCGAGCTGGTGTAGGCACAACTCAGCCACCATGTGTTGGTTTTAGGTTGTATGTCTTGAACACTGGGGTAAAGAGTGAGGCTGAGCAAGTTGGAAGACCGGGGTGGGAAGTTGGACAGACCCAAACGTATTGTGAAAGTCTGATGGGAACGTCTGGCCGAGCCCTCTGTCAGGGAGGTCAAGCAAGCCACAGCTCAGGGAGTCCTAGAGCAAAAACTAGGGTCTTAGAGGAGTTTGGTGAGGCCATGGAGGAAGACTATCAGTCAGCCTCGAAGAGATTCTGACAAACCATTCACCTCAGAAAGGGGAAGCAGTATTCTGACAAAACTGTTTACAGTGCAGGTGGGGGGGCTGCTGACCTCGACTGGGGACATTGCCGGACGGTGGAAGGAATACTTGGGGATCTCCTCAATGCCACCGACATGCCATTCACTGAGGAACCAGACGTTGGGGACTCTGCGGTGGACTCTTCCATCACCCAAGCCAAAGTCACTGAGGTAGTTTGTAAGCTACTCAGTGGCAAGGCACCAGGGATCGATGGGATCCGCCCTGAGTACCTCAAGTCTCTGGATGTTGTAGGGCTGTTTTGGCTGACACACCTCTGGAACATTGTATGGAGGACAAGGACAGTGTCATTGGAGTGGCAAACTGGGGTGGTGGTCCCTTTGTTTGAAAAGGGGGACCGGAAAGTGTGTTTTAACTATATGGGGAAATCATACTTCCCAGCCTCCCTGGAAAAGTCTACGCCAGGGTACCGGAAAGGAGAATACGGGGGATAGTCAACATTCAGATTCAGGAGGAACAATGTGGTTTTCCTCCTGGTTGTGGAACACTGGACCAGCTCTATATCCTCCACAGGGTGCCTTGAGGGTTCATAAGTGTATGCACAACCAGTCCACATGTGCTTTGTGTATCTGGACAAGGCATTCAACCATGTCCCCTGTGGCATTCTGTGGGGGGTGCTCCGTCAGTATGGGGTCCAGGGCCCTCTGCAAAGGACTATTCAGTCTGTACGACTGAAGCAGGAGCTTGGTTCGCATCGCTGGCAGTAACTGGACTCCAGCAGGGCTGTCCTTTGTCACTGGTTCTGTTCATAGTTTTTATGGACAGGATTTCTAGGTGTAACCAGGGGCTGGACTGTGTCGAGTTTGGGAACCACAAGATTTCATCTCTGCTTTTTGCAGAAGATGTTGTATTGTTGGCTTCATCAGGCCAGGACCTTCTGCATGTGCTGGGGTGGTTTGCAACAGAGTATGAAGCGGCTGGAATGAGAATCAGCATCTACATATCCGAGGTCAGGCTTCTCAACTGGAAAAGGGTGGCATGCCCTCTCCAGATAAGTTGTGAGGTCCTGTCTCAAGTTGAAGAGTTTAAGCATCTTGGGGTCTTGTTCACGAGTCAGGGAAAGATGGAGCAAGAGATTGACAGGCAGATTGGTGCAGCATCCGCAGTTATGCTGTTGCTGTACTAGACTGTCATGGTGAAGAAGGAGCTGAGTCCAAAGGCGAAGCTCTCGATTTACGGGTCAATCTATGCTCCCACCCTTACCTATGGTCATGGCCTTTGGTTGATCAATGAAGGACAATATCACAGATAAAAGACCCAGGACACGCTGGAGAGACTGTGTCTCTCGGCTGGCCTGGGAACGTCTTGGAATCCAACCGGAAAAGCTGGAGGAAGTGTATTTTGTGCATTTAGTGCATTTTGTGTGACAAAATACACTATATGGCTAAAGGTATTCGCATACCTGCCTTGACTCACATATGAACTTCAGTGACATCCACTTCCTAATCCCTAGGGTTCAATATGATGTCGGTCCACCCTTTGCAGCTATATATCTGGAAAGGCTGTCCACAAGGTTTAGGAGTGTGTTTGTGGGAATGTTTGACCATTCTTCCAGAAGTACATCTGTGAGGTCAAACACTGATGTTGGATGAGAAGGCCTGGCTCTCAGTCTTCGCTCTAATTCATCCCAAAGGTGTTCTATCAGGTTGAGGTCAGGACTCTGTGCAGGCCAGTCAAGTTCATCCACACCAAACTCTGCCATCCATGTCTTTATGTACGTTGCTTTGTTTAACTTGAACCAAGGTGCTAAGCCCAGCTCCTGAAAAAACCACCGCCAAACCCAGACTCGACAGCTTCCCAGATGGAGAAGTGCAACTCGCCACTCCAGAGAACGCGTCTCTGTCCATTGGCGATGGCTTTACACCACTGCATCCGACGCTTTGCATTGCAGTTGATGATGTATGGCTTGGATGCAGCTGCTTGGCCATGGAAACCCAATCATGAAGCTCTCTGTGCACTGTTCTTGAGCTAATCTGAAGGCCACATGAAGTTTGGAGGTCTGTAGCGACTGACTCTGCAGAAAGTTGGCGACCTCTTCACACTATGCACCTCATCATCCACTGATCCGCTCCGTCAGTTTACGTGGCCTACCACTTCGTGGCAAAGGTTGTTGTTTCCAAACACTTCCATGTTGTTATAATACAGCTGACAGTTGACTGTGGAAAATTTCACCACTGGATTTTTGCACAGGTTGCATCCTATCACAGTTCCACACTGGAATTCACTGAGCTCCTGAGAGGGACCCATTCTTTTACAAATAGTTAGAAAGAAATAGTTGGAAAGTCCCTATGCCTAGGTGCTTGATTTTTATAAACCTGTGGCAATGGAAGTGATTCGAGCACCTGATTCTGATTATTTGGATGGGTGGGCAAATACTCTTGGCAGTATAGTGTACATTAATATCTTCCAGCTTTTTGTTTTGGTTTCACTTTCAGTTCCACCTACTCCCATGAGTTTAATGTCCATTTTCTCACAGAGTGCAGAAATCAGGAAGACATAATTCATCAGCTCAAGTAGCAGATGTCTTGCACCTCCTCTCTTGATTTCATCCACAAAATTGTTTCTATTTCTATTTCAAGGCCTAACAAATGCCAAACAAAACAAAAATAACCATCAATTGCTCTCTGACACCCCCCCCCCCCCCCCCCCCCAAAAAAAAAAGCCTGCTGTAAACACACCTCTGCAGACCAACCCATACACAAACACAAATCTGCATGTGTCGCTTTGAGAGGCTGGTTCATTCATTTATACGCACTAGATCAGGCTACTGTAACACTATTACTACAGAAATGTAAACAAATAATTCTGGTACTAAAGTCACTTCACTGATTCCACATACAGAACAGAATCACTTCCAAAATACTTCTACAGGTCCATAAAGTACTTGTGTACAGTTCACCGCCACTGCTCATATTCCCACTAGGCCTCTCAGGTCATCATGTGAAGGTCTCTTAGCTGAACCCAGAACCAGATCCAAGTCTGCTGAAGCTGATTTCACTTACTGTTGTCCAGTTCTGACAGACATTTTCTGTATTCGAAACCAAACTTAAACATTCATATACACCACGAGCATCTGAAAATGACTGTCACAGTTGTGTGCACAAGTACTTGTTTTATAGTTTACTACATTTTCTTCCACCTCATCTGAATTTCACCTTTGTGTTTATTACTCTTGTGTTGTCTATTCTGATAATTTTTCCTAATGCATTGATGTTGTTTATCTTAACTGAGTTTAAATGCATCAAAAAAATCCATATAATAAACTTTTAATCTCAACTGTTTTCACAGCTCAGAATTGGTGAAAAACAATGTCACAAACATTGAAGCTGGAGTTAAGATACGGAAAATCACATGATTGTATCAGTGTATACTTATATGTATGAATAACTACCTACTTGTGCATATGTATCTTACATACATGCACAGCAAGATGCTGAGATGTTTACACACTGATCTTTGTCATATGTGTGTGTGACTGCGTGTGTGTGTGCATTGATGTACAAATTAATTATTGTGTTTCTCTGCTTACAATGTATATGAATATGTATTAGATAACTGCATATATGTCTCCTTATCCCTATATTATAACTTGTTCCTCACCCTCCATAGGTGGTGTCCCTTCTAAGCTCGGGTCCTCTACCAGAGGCCAGGGAGCTTGAGGGTTCTGCGCAGTATCTTTGCTGTTCCTAACACTGCACTTTTCTGGACTGAGATGTCTGAGGTTGTTCCGGGGATCTGTTGCAGCCACTCTTCCAGTTTGGGGGTTACTGCCCCGAGTGCTCCGATCACCACGGGCACTACTGTCACCTTCACCTTCACCTTTCAGGCCTTCTCCAGCTCCTCTCTAAGCCCTTGGTATTTCTCAAGCTTCTCGTGTTCCTTTCGCCTGATGTTACCATCACTTGGTATTGCCACATCCACCACCACGGCTTTCCTCTGCCCTTTGTCTACCACCACGATGTCTGGTTGGTTTGCCATCACCATCCTGTCTGTCTGTCTGTCTGTATCTGGAAGTCCCACAGGATACAGACAGACAGGATGGTGATGGCAAACCAACCAGACATCGTGGTGGTAGAGCTAATTAATATATATATATATATATATATATATATATATATATATATATATATATATATATATATATATATGAGAACATGTATGAGTACTTAAATACTTCGATGCATATTATTACATAGATAACTTTTTAAATACTGCCCCCACACCCTCAAAAACTCAGGTATGTAGTAGAGAATAGAATGCTCCTTCCCTTTTCCTCTGTCTTCTTTTTTATTAACACCCTATTGTCTTGTGTCCACTCTAAACACCACAGTACTACCCCTAATTCTTTTTTTTTCCTCTCTTTTTTTACACACACTACAACATAGGGACCACACTGCACCACCACTGTCTCGTCTCTCTCTTTCTATTTCCTTTTCTGGTCTGATCACACACCACACCCGGTGAGTTTAGCCCTCTCTGGCAGAATTTATTTATTTTTTACTTTTTTTTCTTTTCAATTTTTTTGTTTTGTACTTTGTCCTACTTAGGGATTAATAAAAGAAATAATTAGACTGTCATTAGGACCGGTGAAGGGTACACACACACACACACACACACACACACACACACACACACACACACACACACACACACACACACACACACACACACACACACACACACACACACACACACACACACACCAAAAAAAAAAAAAAAAAAACAACCTTGATTACAGATTAAAATGCATATATATATTTTTGGGTCCTACCAATTTGGTATCAACCAATAATATATGTGCAAACAAGGGAAAAAAAAAAAAAAAAAAAAAGATACGGAAAATCAGATGAGAAAATGAAAAATCTTTCAATCTTGAGGTAAAGTGACAGTTAAATTCTCTTTTTAAAGCTTGAAAAAAAAAGTCAATGTAAAGAAAAAATGTTTTTTCATAATTTAATGACATAACATAGTAAAAGGTATGCACACTTATTTAAAATGATTATATAGAAAGATTAAAAGACGGCTAATGAGCAGCACCAATGCTTTTGTAAAGTGAGCTTTTGCAGACACGTGCACAAGGTTCATTTCAGGTGCTCAATGTGATTTAAGACCATATTAACGCCAAATACAATGCAATTTGCTAAATTCTTCAAAATCTAACTAGCCAAAAGATTAAAGTGACCAAAACACACTTTACTTAAAATTGACATTTATTTCACAACTTCAAAACCTTTATGCAAGACTGTTAACATTGCTGTACCTTGTCGTGTCTTTTTGTTTTTAGAAACTGCCAACAGTCCAAGAGTTTTTCCTGCACTTCGTCAAATGTGCCAGCTATCACTGGCAGTTTACACTTGGCAATGTGGTCAGTTAATTTAAGCCTCTCTGACAAAACCTCAGCATTATGTCCTGCAAGCAACCCGCCATGGCTGCTCACCAGCCATCTTTACATTGTCTAGACATGTTGCCATATCAACTATAACATACAGGTCTGATTATAACAAGAAATGCAGGAAGAAACAACTTACCGGCTCGCTGAGTTTATCCAGATTATCCAAGAAATACTTCACTGACTCGCCCTGCGAGAGGACAGAGAAGGAATTTTCTGTTAATTCTGCAGAATTTCTCCCCATCTATCATTTCTAACATTACCAACTACAGTTTGCATGCATCCCACAATCTTTACCTGCTTTTATGACATTCAACAGAAACAATTCTCTGATATAAGTTATGACACTGCCACATGATGTCTTTAGAGGCCACAAACACCAAACAGGAAATCTGCACAGGTAATCTGTTTGTTTCCTCCTTCAACAGTGTGGCTCACCGTCAGAGCCGATTTAAACTGGGAGGTAATTTACTTGCTACTGAAGCAGACACGTGTTCATAACTGTGTCTTTGATGTGTACAGAAAGCACGCCTGGGTTACCGCTCATATGCAGGCGAGGTGTTACTTTTTCTAGACTCTCCTGACGCTGCTTTTATGCAGTTTGTGCATGTCCAGACATGGGGCTGCCAGGACTGAAGAGCATTCCTTTTTCTGTGTTTGTGTGTGTGTCCTGCGCAGCATAAATCCAAATCTGTCTCCAAAAAGCAAAACAATTTTCTGTGCCACTCTCCGCATGTCTCTGTTTAACACCACGCCCTAAATTCAAGGTTATTCTGCATGTATTTAGCATTGATGACACAATAAACCAACGTCCTCGTTATAAAACTGAAATCGAGCTATCAGCAGTGAATGGGCTGCATTTCTGTATGTTAGCAGCTTGTGCCAGCCATTTCCCCCCATTGTAAGCTTCTGTCCTCACCTTTTGATCTTTAAAAAAAAAAAAAAAAAAAAAAAAAAAAAACCAACCTGACCTGAAAAACCTGCAAGTGTGAGTGTGTGTGCACGGCTTAGATTACACAAGGGAGGAGTAGGTAGGTGTGCTGAGCCACAGAAAGAGAAGCTACTGTCTGTGAAGCTGATTTCATGTGGGTAAAGAAGCTTCGATCTGAACGAAAGGCGGTTTTGAAATCATCTAAAATAAGTCGCATAATAAAAGCAGAAGAGAAACCATAAAAGCAATCACTCAGGGTTTTGGTGCGATTATTACGGCGTAACAGTGCCTCAAGTTTGCATGAAACCAAGTCAGTGTCACGCTTAAACTTAGGAGGACGTGGCTCATAGTTGAGATCTGTTACTGCACTAATATAAACAAATCTCAAGAAATGTTTAGGGTTGATTTCACTGAGGCAAACAGAGCGATGGTACGTGCTGGAAGCTGTCTGGGCTGTTCCTGTATTTCCAAAGACAAATACAAGACAATCTGGGAAATGTCCTGGTCACGGATTCAAAGCACTATCACTATCACATGTATGGATCATCATCAAACTGCTCCTTGATTGCTGGTGGAAGCTGTTCTTAGAGGACCTTTTTATGTCATTATTTATTCAGTGTTTTGGAGTAACACTGTAAGCGAACCCACACTAAGAAGCACGGCCCAACAAGGATGGTCTTAAGTATTAACATGCGTAGCCTGATCCAGACTTATGGAACTTTTCTTTTGCAGACAATCAAGCTTCCAGATTTCTCAAAAAGCTAAAAAAGGACATCAAACGAGAAAAGAACCTTGCATCTTTTTGAGATTCCTGCATTTCCTGGAGAATCTGTCTGCTTTGGTTACTTGTCTTCAAGAGAAACTGCATCTTTTGCCATCTCTTTTTACATGAAGCAGTGGTCCAAAAGTGTTCATTCACACCCACCAGCTGCCATAGTGGAGACCCTCTGTACTGGTAGTGACTTGAATCCTCTCAAAGAAACAGCCCTGGTGCTTGCTGGAAACTAACAGCTTGATGTATTTTTTTTACTGAAATCAAACATCTTTATAAAGTTCCTAATAAACTGGTATACATTTCTTTGAAGTTGTAAATGTTTTTGCTACACTTTCCAGCATGTGAGACCAATTTGATGCGAGGTAATGATGGCTGGACATTTTTTTTTTTTTTTTTTTTTAAAAGAGGTAACCATCTCCAACATCAGATAACGCCGACCTTCTTGACTCCCTTACTTTTGTAACAACCAGTCTTGTTCTTATTATTCAACACAGTCCGTTAAGTTCGCTGATGGATGAAGACGAGAGGATACAACCAGCTCCGGCAGCTTTCAAAGCTGCTGTATGGACACATTTTGGATTCATTACGAAGGAAGGTAGTAAAGACTGTTATAGGAGCTATGAAGTCTGTCAAATATGCAACGCCAGAGTTGGATACTCAGGGAACACGACAAATTTGCAAGCACATGTGGCTTGACACCACGCTGGTGTAGCATTACAGGCTAATTTGAGCATGAAACAAGCCCATCCTTTTCAGCGAACAACTGAAGATATTAACTTTTTTTAAAATACCATTGACCTCAATTTGTGCAACCAAAATAACCCAGGCAGAACTTTGTTTCATTTGCAAAGACATGTGCCCCGTGAGTGTAATGGAATATGAAGGATTTTGTAAAATGATAAACATGCTGGAGTCCTGCCAAAGTTTGGGGTAGTATGGAGAAGTAAAAGTGATGCTACTAGACTCTCTCAGCTTGTCAGAAAGCGTGGACTTCAAGAATCACTAAGTCATACGTGACTCTTACTGCAAACCACATCCCTGACCGGTGAAACGTTCAGTCCCACGTTCTGCAAACATGAGCCATGCATGACAGTCACACAGGGGAACACATTGCAGCGCTGTCGAAGAAAGCACCAGAAATACAACCAGTGATGCGACTTGTCGCTGGAATCTGACCTGCAACTGCCTTTTTTTTTTTTTTTTTTAGGCGCAGCACCATACCCAGCGAACAGCTAAAGCAGAAACGGTGCCTGCTCCAGCTGCCAGCTCACAGATTGATCCCAGACGCTATTACAAGATGGATCAGCTCCTATCATATAATAGAACGGTTTCTACAACAGCAGCCAGCTGTCTGTGCAGCTCTGCTTTCAGCTGAGGTCAGGAAGACTGAACAAGAAATCTTCACATCAAGCGAGCCTGACATCACGTGTGCAGAGGAAGTGGTCAGGGCACTCAAACCCATGAAGGGAGCATGCTAAGCTGTCCATCATTGCTCCTCTTCATGCTAAGCTTAGTGCAAAAGAAAACCCTGATGACACACAGTCAACAGTAAAGGACATCAAGAGTGCTGTAGCACAAGATCTAGGAAAGAGATACGTCAACAGGGAGACGCTGCGCGTGGCGTCAGCAGTTGATCCTAGGTTTAAGGACCTCCCCTTCCTGTCTGAAGCAGACCTGTGGCATTTATTCCAGACTGACAAATGTTGTGATGGCTTTGATAAAGAAGCAACAGAATGCAAGTAAACAAATTAATGAACTAGACTGAAGTTAAAATAAAAGCGCAAATCAGAGTAAATACAGTAAATAATACAATACAGCACCAAAATCGGCATATGATGTTTGCACAACTGAGATCAAGAGGTTTAGAGAAAATCCTTTCAGTCGGTGGAGGGACCATGCACAGGAGCACCCTCAGCTATCCAGAGTAGCAAAGTGTTTCCTGTACATTCCTGGCACAAGTTTCTCTGCAGAAAGAGTTTTCTCCACAGCAGGAGACATCGTGAACGCACAGAGAAGTGTCCTGAAAGCTGAGCATGTACACATGTACAGTCTCGAACAACATGTAAAATCTACGATCTGAGAAGGTGTTGGATACTTTTGTCAAGTTCTGCAAGCTCGTTTACTTGTAAAAGAAGAAAGTGAACTCCTTTATTGAAATTGCACCAAAAAGTGTTGTAAATGTTGCAGTGTTTTGTACTTTTTTTTGATAGCTCTTTACATTTTTCTTTAATGTTTACTTGAAAATCCTACAAACATTTTTATATTTTATTTGTGTAGATGTATATGTTAATATAGTATCAGAATAAGTGTTTTGATGTTGCTGCATATTGATATACTTATTTATATACAGCCTAAATGTTATATTTAGTTGAGATTTTTTTTTTTTTTTTTTTACTTTGAGGTGAAGACTGATATAGCACTGAAGTAGTAATGCTAAAGGAATCACTTTTTTGATAACCATGAGTTTAATCAGGGATTTGTATTATGGCAGATGTTAATTTCTTTAGCATTACTACTTCAGTGCAAAAGTTTTAACCTCAATGTAAGAAATAAAAAAAAAAAAAAAAAAGGTTTAAAGAGGCAATTGGAGCAAATCGGAGTTAGTCCTGTATGCATCTTGGCATATCAACAAAATCAAAAATATTCATAATTGTTGTGAATCTTTGGTCTTGTCTCATGCAAACAACACCACATATAAGCGTTTGTTTCAACAAACAATTACATGCGTTGTTGTCCAGAGATTCATAACAGGATGTCTGTTGTTATGTTAATACTAATCCTGTAAGATCCACCATCTTTGCAAAACTTAATCTTTTTAAAATAATTCTAAAGGCTTTGCAAAGTTTTCTACTGCATGTTTGACAAAAACGTACATCCTGGTGTTTCATCAACACTGCAACATCTTGAGTGCAAACAGCTGAAGAAGTAGAGGACAAACAACTTCTCCAAAAGGAGAAATGTGTAAAAAAGTTGATTTTTTTAAAATCAATTTTTACTCCTAAATCTTATATGAATTCATTTTTTACCCTCTCAACTGCAACGACTGATGACTTCATTAGCAACTAAACTCCTGTTTTTATTTTACTTTCTTAATAAATTATTGATAAAAGCCAGAAAACAAAAAAAAACCCACACAAAACAAAAACAGTGAGAAAAATGCATTAAAATGTTCCCTCCCTAAAAACTACAAATGTTTGCCTAAACAGAAGTCTTACAGATAAATCTGCCCATTTGAGGACCTAGAACTGTGAAATGTTTGTTATTTATGAAGGAAAAAGCCAAACAATGACCAAAACGGTCATCTATTGTTCAAGAATCTAAATGTGAGGCCCTGCATGCACTCTACACTGGCTGTACAAAGCAATTAGAAAGAAAACCATAAAACAGTAAATTAATGATCAGAAAAGTAGTCACTCAATTTTTGTTTTTGCCAAAACATATAAAAATCCTCTGTGGCCTACAGCAACACGCAATTGTTTTCATTTGTTGTCAAACAGACCAAAAGATAAAGCTGTTTCAGTTACAATCACACGAAGGAAAAAAAAACAAAAACCACTAGTTCATGTATTCTGGGTTACCATATATCCAAAAACACATCAACCATTTCCAATTTCAGTGTCTCTATCTTGAATATCCAGGACTTTATTTTCCTGCTGTGGACTGTTATAGTGTGATTACTGTTTATTTGTGCCTTTCTGTGTGTTTATGCACAATTAATGTTGGATCAAAAAAGTGTCAAGCATGTTTGTATGCATTTTCTGGTAAAGTGCTTCTGTAAATAACCAGATACACGACAGGTTCAGAAATACAATATTATTGGAGTTAGTGGTTTGCAGTTCTGGAAAAACTTTTTTTCTTCAGGTTTTTAGGTTGTTAAATATAAAGCCTACATAAGGCATTAGGACATTTTGTTTAAATAGCAAATACCAGAAAATAAACACTGCAGGCCTATGAACACACTCTGAATGTACATGTGCATCCTTGTACTTGGGTTACGTGAGGTGTGTGACATTCTTAGTGTTTATGTGCAAATAATGCTGAGTGGGGGAGCATGGGCTCTGTTTGTAAGCATAAAGCTGTTTAACTGCAGGATCAACATTCCAGTTCTGATCATACTTATTCCCCTTTTCTGTCTGCAAAACCAATTAACACAAGCAAGCTGCAAGTGTGGGAACAGTCCAGCTTTGTACCACTGACAAAGTGTCATTTTCTGCTTTTGCCTCATCATTCAAAGAAACTTGGGAGTCCCCTGTTCTGTCCTCAACTGGTGCAACTCAACTAGAAATACTGTCCTGTGATTTTGAATTAAAAATTCCAAAAAAAAAGTACTGGCAGGAAAGCGGAGTAGTTTCTGAAATTGTGGTGGGTACTGAATTACTGTCAAGACATATCGAAGAGCAGTGGCAGGTCGCAGGGAGGACACGTGAGCAGACTCGACCACAGCTGCTGCTCTGTGGGAAACGTCACAGCGTTAAAACGTGCATGCTGACAGTCAAGAAATAATGAGCGGGAGAGGTGTAAACAGGAAGCTGACTTAATCACATGCCTGACCGCTCAACCCAGTGAAACGCACAAAATATATATATATATATATATATAAATATATATATAAAAATCAGAGCTAAAGAAACAAAAAAGGAAAGGAAGGATGAATTAAAAAAAAAAAAAAAAAAAAAAAAAAAATGGTTTCACTTTCTATTTTCGCTGCCATTTTCTAAAAAGGCCCTGATATTTCACAAACTTTTCTTTAATCCAACTAATACTTTTCTTAAATCTATTGATGGAGAGATATGGAACAACCACACGCAAAAAAGATTTCTATCTGTGGTTATCTGTGTTCTATCAGTTGGTTGGACAAAAAAAAAAAAAAAAAAAAAAAAGAAACAGGTCTCCTTTATCTGTTAGTCATCTATTCTTCTGCTTGTGTGCATTTATCAGCGTACCAGTTGAAACTCCCTGCGACGATCATAGGCGTTCTGTATACCCGAGTCCACCCACAGCGCTTTAATGGAGGGCAGGTACCGCAGAAAGACTGGTGTCTCCAACTGCCCACTGGCCATCTTCGAGGACCTGGTGTCGAATGCCATCAGGCTTTCCCCATGCTGCTGGTTGTTCGGGTCACCCCACGGGATGTGCAACTTTTCCCGGGCGTCCACCAACACACGAACACCTGGACAAGAAAGCAGGGAAATCGATTTTCAGAGAGAGGGTCAAAAGAGAACCGGCAATAAGTGGAAGAGACTAAAAGAGCAGGGGAGTCACTTGTCAAGCACATCAATAACAGAATTAAAAGAAGAAAAAAAAAATAGTGCTTACTTATCCTACTTTCACAAAATTACGAGCACTGGCAGTAAAATCCAGCCTAAGTATGAAGACATTTATCCCCCCTGGCTTAAATATGAATATATGAAACATCACACACACAAATGCCAGGGACAGCCAGTATACCCAAGCAGTTCTGTAATAGTGAAAGAAAAGACACAAATCTGGCTTTTAAAAGCTGTTGGCGAGATATTTCAACATTTGAAAGACTGATGAAAAGGAAACCACATTGAGAGCTTGGAAGGAAATATTAAAATATAGTCAAGATGTCGAGTGGAAAAGGACTCGTCCTGCACTGCTGTACAGTCACTTAAAACCTGTACTCTTCTCTACTGTAATTTAATATTTAAACAGACTCTAGCCATTTCTTGTATTTTTAAAAATCACATTTATTAGTATCCACCTTCTTTAATATTTATTTTTAAGTGGTCGTGATACCCGAATTTCCCCCATGGGGAAAAAAAGGAATCTTAATGTTTGACCTTTGCCAAAAATCAGTTGAAACGTCAACGTTTGAAAAAGTGTTGTGTTGTAAAATTTCCTATATTAGCCACTGTGTTTAATCTCCACTTTAACAGCAAACAGAAACTGAAAGCTGTCAAATAAATGTAATAGAGTAGAAAGGAAATATCACCCTTTAAAATGAAGCGAAGTGGAAGTAGAGACAGGCATTAAATGAAAAAAAAAACAACAAAAAAACAACAAAACCACAAGTTAACTACAAATGTGTTGAAATGACTCCTGAGCTCGTGTTTGGCTGCTTTTCAGCCCAGTTAATGTGCGGGTAGACAAACAGGAACATCTGTAGCCGAGCAGCCACTAGTAGGTTGCCCTCCGTTGGGTAACAAAAACGTGCTTAGAGCCGTTTGAAACTGCTGACCTGGGTACAGCAAAAATAAAAATCACCGAGTCTCGTACAAACCGTTTGACTATATGATTATACAATAATAAGCTGGTCAAAAAAAGGAAAAAAGCGAATATTTCAGCAAAATCGGAGGTCACTTGGGTGTGCCGACAGCAGATGCATACTGTTTATGTCTCCTCTCGCCAGCCACGGGGCTGCTATACAGATGTGGTGACTTTTGTCGTCTTCCTGGGGCTTTTCTGTCCAAACCAAACGGCCGGGTTGTGCCTTACAGAAACAGACACTCAGAGCGAGGTTACCTTTGATAACGTTGCTGTAAATCGTGCCTCGGAACTCCTCCCGGGCTTGCTGGTCGAAGTCCTGGCCGTGGATGATCCGCATTTGTTTGAGGAAAGTCGACTTGCCGCTTTCGCCAGCGCCCAGAAGCAGGATCTTCACCAGCCGTTTCACGTACGTTTTCTCCCGGGAGAGACATCTGTCGATCTCTCTAGACTTTCGTAGTTGTTCACCCTCGCCGCTGTTGAGCAGGCAGACGGGTAGACAAACTTTTAACACGGACCTGGACGGCAGGAAATCCGCCATGTTCGCACAAACTTCATCGATGCTAATTTGATGCGCGTTCGCGCGGCGCGGCGCGGGCACGGGACCAAGCCCCTTCCCTAAACTCAGGAAGTACTCCTGCTCACAACCGCTGCTAAATGTTTACAGTTACCGCCGAGGCACTCTGTTGGGGTTTTTCTTTGTTTGCGTGTGGTTACCCCACATAAATAAATTATTTCATCTTACTGGCACACGCAACGGAATTTCCCCCGTAAGACAAAACATTGCCAATTTTAAGTTTCCGTAATGTCAGTGATACAGCTAACGCGTTCAACATAAAGGTCAGCTTTCATCAGTATATGTACGCTGAATAAAACACTTAATATAAGATGTACTGCACAAAATATTCTAAATTTTTCGGTTAACTTCGAATAAATCTGAGCTCGAATAAATTGAGAACTGATACAGTGTCGTCCTCTGCTGGTTGCTTTTGGGAACTACGTCACAGTTTTAACTGCAAGAAAAAAACAGCGTTCTGATTGGTCGATTCTTTTCTCTACTTTAGGTTAGCTACATTCAAGTACCATAGGATACATCATATCTCTATTGAGCGCCCATCAAACGGTTAATACAAAGAGAAACACCGATTGGAAAGTTTCGATTTTCAAACCTAAGACTTAATCTCGAAATACATCTCTTTCGCATGGGAATTTCTGATGTTCAGACCACTATGCAAATTACCGCACACACACACACACACACACACACACACACACACACACACACACACACACACACACACACACACACACACACACACACACACACACACACACACACACACAAACACATTTCATTAGTCTACATACAACTCTTGTTTTAACCATTCTGTGTCATTGATTAACATTACGCATCTGAAATAGTCTGGTTTGTCCTATACCGGCTGTACAAAAAGCCATAAAAGTTTATTATTATTATTATTATTATTATTATTATTATTATTATTATTATTATTATTATTATTATTATTATTATTATTATTATTATTATTATTATTATTATTATTATTATTATTATTTTTATTTTTTTTTTATTATTATTATTATTATTATTATTATTATTATTTTTATTATTATTATTATTATTATTTTTATTATTATAAGGTTAATATGAGTACGAAACAACAAGAACGAAACAACGAATGCGCAATGTCCAATTCTCATAACAGAAGAACTGGCGAGAAGTGAAGGCAACATCATCATCGATCAGGCTATTTCGATTCCCCGCGAGCATCCTCACACGACACCGAGCTCACAGGCGCCAGCAGCATTATATGCGTGTGTGAACGAGCACAGAGCATCATCAACAACAACATGACCATTAAAAACGCTCTCCGGGATCATGGACAGAGGTATCGACCACGGATGGCTTGTCTTAAAAAGGTAGGCTCCTTTACATTAGATATGATGTGAAACTACAGCTCTGCCCTGGCTGTTGGATTATACCTGCAGCACATATGATATTAATTCTCAGTCGTCTGGCTGTGGTGGTTTCCTGTAACCCTATAACATTTTAATTCATTTTAAAACTGTGTCTTTAAAAGGTTTTCATTCTTCAGATCTGCGAATGAGTCCTGTTTTGCTGCGTTAATATAAACCCCAACATTCTTATTAAGACATGTTTTAAAGCAACAAACTCTACAGGTGTTAGATGGACTCCTAACTTAAAACTAAGAGAAAACCATCACAAGACGTAATCTGAATAATTTAAACACTCCTGTCTAGGAGAAATTGACTGAATTGAATTAAGACACCATGAATCAGATATCCTTATTTTTGTGTACACTTTATCCAAATGGCATGCTCACTGTATTGTTGGACTGTTTTTATTTCAACCTTTTCACTATGATAAGGTCATTGGATTTAATAAGCATTAAGTCTGGATCAGTGTAAGTGCTCCCATCTATACCGAGCAGCTGCCGGAAAGAAGTTAATCCAGGCACTGAGTGTATTGAAATCAACGCGATAGTTCTGTTGACCAAAGATGTATAGTCATATTTCAAGAGCTGGACATTTGTCACAGTGACATAAATATCAGCAGCAGAAAGATTTTTTTGGAGAAATTACAATGAGAAGAGCTAATTTCATTGGAGTTTATTGATCCTCCTATTGATGTAGCACCTTCTCCACAGGGGAATGTGCTGAGAGCTCATCCCCAGGAGAACTTTGAGTCCCAGTCCATGAAAGCGCACTTTGGTCTGGCTCATATTGGGTCTTATAGCCTCTCCAGGATGACTTCAAAGCACTAAGTCACTTCAAACAGATCTGAAAGTCAGCTGTGTACACTCATGCACACTTTCACTGAAGCTGAAGTAATGCAGAGGATTTTTTTTAAATGTTTTGCTTACAGGTGTACACCTGAGCTGTGGTATCTAAGAGGATCATTGATATAATGTTTAAAAGGGAAGTGAGTCATTGCTATCCGCCCACACATGCCAAAGCAAAGGCCATGATAACGGGGCATGTCGTCTCACCTCTCAGCGCTTCCTAATCCAGCGCTAAGATTCTTGGACTAAACAGTGAATAGACATGTTTGGAGAGTGAACTAAATAGAGAAACTGAATCGCTCCAGCTTTTTGTCTGATCTGAAGTATTTATTTCAAGCGTTGATAGTGAGCCCTGATATCCCAGGGGGGTAGTTTGCCTCATTTAAAAACAAAAATCAACAGCAGTTTGATTTAGCTTTTAAGTCCTTCATTAAAATAGTAGTAATGCTGATGATGCTCCAGATGACGATAATAATTATCATCAGCATCACAATAGATAGATTCCTGGCCTCATTCATTCACAAAATACCAAGATTTCTAATCAAATCCAGTTTTTTCCCCCTCCTCTGTCTAGGGTGCCCTCCACAACCCGTTGTCAAAGCAACCCGTTGGCATGGTGACCTCTCTTCCCCCTCTACCTGATTCACCCTTTGTAAATGTTTCTTTACAGGCGGAGAAAGTGCTGCTGGAGATGCAGGACCCCAGCACAGGAGTCAAGTCACAGCCTCAGAGACTGGTTATCACGACCATACCACACGCTATCACCGGTAAGGGCGGCCGCTCTCCCACCTGTACTATCACAATGCACACTTGGTGTTATTCAGTCATTCTGTGGCCAGTTCTGTGATTGCGCCTGCATAGTCTCAAAGGAGGGTACCAGAGCTATGGGCTCAAACTCAAGAGCCACAGATTTCATCTCCATGACAACCCCCATGGTCTCAGACTCAGGCAAAGGGAAAAAGTAGGAGGTAAATGGAGGAGGTGGATGATTGAGCGGGCGAGAGGATGCAAGTAGAGACAGACACAGAAAAACCACGGATGCTGAGTATGTGGTGGGGGAGGAGACGAAGCAAGGGACCCTGTACTCTTACATCATTTGCAAGCCTTTAATCCATCCAGCTATCTGTATGAATGATGCTCTCAGCTGCTCCTTTATTCCTGTTTTTTTCCTTTTCTTTTTGCTACTTGAGTTATTTTTCTTCTCCTTGCTCATTCATCATTTCATTTCCTTTTTTTAAATCTTTCCTCTCATATTTTTTTGCTTTATTTTTCTAACATTCCTTTCCATTCCCCTTCTAATTTTTCTTGCATTTGTCTCCTCAGGTGAAGACATAATTGCATGGCTAGCGGACAGATTCCAAATAGACACAGAAGGTGAGGGATGTGACCGCTGCTTTTTACTTAAAAGTGTTTAGTCAAAAAGGATTTCATTAAGATGTAATTATGCCAGTTAGGCACTGCAGTTTCGCCATGAACTCTGCATGTAAATGTCTTCAGAAATGTCAGAGTAGCTGTTAAAGCCTTGTTAATTTCTCTGTGTGCTGCTTTTAGAGGCCAGGAACTTTAGTTCTGTGCTGGTGGCGTTGGGATACATCTATCCTCTACAGGACCACAAGCGTTTACTCATCAAACCAGATGCGTCCCTGTATCGCTTCCAGGTAAACGCAGCGCATTTCAATACTGAGCCAAAACCAGAGGAAACTTTTGCCTCATGCCAATATGATGCAATTTTCAAGCTGGAGCGCTTTGAACAGGAAATGTAGGAAGCTTCCCTTTTTGGTCGAGTTATGCTGCTGTTGTGCGGCAATGATTTTGTGAGTGGGTCCACATTCTGTTTGGATTGTTCCTGAGAAAAAGGAAGCTTCATGCTCGCGCAACATCTCATGTGAAAGGAAACATGTTCAGCATTTTTGTCAGAGAGAATGCAACACAATGCAAATTGGATTATATACTTTGCACTGTGAAGAACGAACAAAATCAAAACACAGATTAGACGGACCATATTATGCTTTTTCATCTACACTGTTAAAATAATAAATTATTATATTACATGTGATGGAAGTTGAAAACAATGAGGTGTATGAATGTTAAAGCACAGTACGTTTGCAGAATGTGTAAGTAAAATGATTGTTTCTTATGGAAAATATCTAGGATCTTAGGTTGTGTGATTACAAGATCTGTCTAACTGAGCTGACGCCAACTGAGCTTCTCCTGTAACAGAACAACTCTTGTTTTCCAGTAGTGTCATATCCTGTAATCATTGGTTTCAACCAATTGTAGCTTTTAAAAAAAGATGCTGACTGGAAAGCTACTCTAGAGCTACCAAAGATTAAAATAAGATGGAAAATGAGCATAATACAAGTACTTTAAGCACAGTTGTAGACATTCTTTGCCACACTCAAACCTAAAATTCTCATTAGGTCAAAACATTTGTTGTTTAAGATTAACCTTTTTCTGTCATCATTGACAAAAACAGTAATTTTGCAGCTTTTTGTCATAGTTTTTCTAGCCTTAATTAAGTAAGGGCTGAAGAATGGTGGGCGGTGCTTGAGCAGGCCACTTTAGCCAACCAATCAGAGCAGAAGTGCCTTTTTTGGGGCGGGGCCAGCACCCTTGGATATTGTTTTAACTAGAGATATTTAATTCTGCAGGAGAAAATAGGACTCCACAACCCAGAAATTAAACCAAAGATATTCCATGACCTCCATCCATGCATATTTTTTTGTTAGATGTGAGGTCAGAAGTGGTAATACAATATGTATTTTTTATTCAAAATGATGATTGATTAAACAAAAAATACATTACTAATTGCATAAGTTGAGGGGTTTTCAACTTGCTTTATTATATAAAGGACTTATGGTGAATATTTAAAGGACTGAAAGTTACAGTACCTAAAAAGAATACACACTGCATGCTTCAAAATGTTATTATGATTTAGTGAATAACTAATTGTAACAGAGAATTCAGTGTCTTCTTTGTTTGCTCTTACATTACCTCTCCACCAAGTTTCATTTTTATTTACTTATCTGTTTCTAAAAAATACCTGGTAAAAGACAAATGTGTCTAACCAAACACCAACTCTCTTTCCTGCTGCTTCAGACACCATATTTCTGGCCCACGCAGCAGTGGCCCGTCGAGGACACAGATTATGGTCAGTATGACAGGAGATAACACATTATAGCTCATGTCACATTACTAACAACCACTTAACAATCCTTTCTGTTTCTTCAATGAAGCAATTTACCTCGCAAAAAGAAACATCCGTAAGAAAGGAATCCTGGAGCTGCACGAGCAGGTGAGGACGCGACTAACAGGCCTAATGGGAAATCTTCTTTGTTTGTTGGCATTTGCTGAGGTTGTGTTTCCTGTCCTCAGGAGCAGTACAACCGTCTTCACAAGTGGATGAATCATAAATGGGATTTCATTGTGATGCAAGCTAAAGAGCAGTACAGGTCAGTGTCAAAGAAGCTCAGTGACCATTGAGGGGAACATAATCTAAATGATTGTGCTTGTTTATGCGTGATTTTAGAGCTGCAAAAGAAAGGAAGAAACCTGACCGTGTGGTTTTTGACTGTCAGGAGAGAGCCTACTGGGTGGTTCACAGACCTCCGGTGAGAAAATGCACACAAGAAGTTATCAGAGGTGCACTGTGAACAAAGGATATATCTTCATGTAGATGTGCTGTTAGTGGCATGCCAGCAGACACAGAAGTGTGAAAATAAATTGCATTTCGACTCTACACTTCCCAGGGCATCTCATTATCTCTACCCATGATGCCTCATTATAATTATATGTCCAAGCAGAGGAAAAGGGCACACCTGATTAATATTTCACACTGCACTGGAGAATGTGTCGCACTGGTCTGCATCTTGTGCACATCGCAAGTCTTGTTGTGTGAGTGTGGATCACCAACAGACACAAAAAGGGCATTGTAAGATGTAAGGGTGTAAAATGTCAATGTCAATCAGTTATTTGATAAAGTACACATATATTTGAAGATAAAATCTTCACCAAATTGTATCCAAAGAATAAGATATGTTATCAAATTGTCTTGAGTTGACTGGCGCACTGCATACCTGACTCCGGGGAAGGATTCCTGTCTCTCTGCTTGTTGGTATTTCTAGCTGGAGGCAATATAATGAAGCTGTTTATAAAGTCTGTTTATGCTGTGGGCACTTGAGTTGTGAGTCTGCATAATTCAAAAGTTCACTCCAGCATGTAACAGTTGCATGTTCAGTCCCATGGCATGATGTAACAGTAGCACAAGAGAAGCCATGGTGTCAGTGAACTGAGATACTGAGAGAACAGGAAATACTTTGTGTCACTAGGTAACTTAACATCTGAGCAGACAAGAATCATTGATTAGTGACTGGATGTGCCACAATTTACTCCAGCTAAACAAAAACAAAACTAAGGTCATTGTATTTGGTGCCAAAGAGAAACGATCACAGGTCACCACAGAGCTTTAATCAATACACCTAAAAATCAACAACCAGGCCAGAAATCTGGCTGTAGTGATCGACTCAGACCTAAATTTGGAAAAATACATAAAGACAATAGTAAAGTAGACTACTATCACCTCAAAAATATATCAAGGTTTAAAGATCTGATGTCTCAGCAGGACCTGGAAAAACGAGTCCATGCATTCATCAGTCCAGCTCTGAGGTCTTTACACTATGCTTCACATGTCAGGAACAAACTCCTAGAAAGCCTCAGATCAGCTGAAACACTCAGTTTATTTAAATCCAAGTTGAAGACTCACCTGTTCTCAAAGTCAAAGTCACGTTTATTGTCAATTCTACCACATGTTAGGGTCATACAGAGAATCGAAATGACATTACTCTCAAATCCTCGTTGCTACACAATAAATAAACTACTCTAAACACAAAGTGCAAATCTAAAATCTAATCTCAGCTGCATTTGAATAAAGCTCCAAATCCACACTGTTTTACTTTTAACATTAAGCTTCAAAACTTGATTACATTTTAACCACTTATTTAATCTATTGTTCTTTTTTCTTTCTTTATTTTGTTAACATTTTAAATCATGGTTTTTATTTATGTGATGTTTTAATGCCTTGCCTTGCCTTGCCTTGCCTTGCCTTGCCTTGCCTTGCCTTGCCTTGCCTTGCCTTGTGAGCTGTTCAGGTTTGAAGGATTCTGTGACATCACAGGACCAGATCAGAGCAGAATTAACTTGCCTCCTTTTCTTTGCCTCCTCCCAACTTAAAACATAGAATTATAAAGAGACACATCATGGAAAATAGGGTGGGAGAGTGATCTGTGTGACTCCACCCACAGAAAAAAAGCTGCTATTTAAAGGTGCTGTGCAAGTGTGGGGGGTCAACTGCTAAATAATGAAATATTTGCTGTTGGTAGCTTACTGGATCACCCTCAAAGAGGTGCAGAGCTTCACAGAACATCTTTGTTGTTGTGGTTTATCCTGCACATTGGACATTTTGAAAAGCCAACATGAGACAACAGGTCACCAGCAGAGATCTTGTTCCGAGACAGGATTTTCTTGTGAAGTGTTGCAGCTTTGCACTGCTCACCTATGATGCAAAACAAAAGCAGAATGATGTGAAACTGGAGGGTGATAAAGATAGCAAAGGAGAATATTTCCACTTTCATCTGGGTCTGTGTTGCCAAATACCCTGTAAGGCAAGGCAAGTGTATTTTGTGTAGCACATTTCAACAACAAAGTGCTTTAGGAAGCATTAAAACATCATCACATAGTAGATTAAAAAAAATAAACCCTTGATTTTAAAATTTGAACAAAAATAAAGGAAGAAGGAATAAAGAACAATAGATTATAAACAGTAGGTAAAATATGATTAATGTCAATGTCAGATTTATTTATATAGCACATGTAAAGACAGATAAAAGATCCAGGTGAAGATAAAAGGTCCAAGGTGAACAAAGAAGTCTTGAGACGCGTTTTAAAAATCGAAAGGCTATTCGCAGACCGCACAGTGAGGGGCAATGCCCTCCACAGCGTGGGAGCCCCGACTGCAAAAGCTCCTCTGGTCTTCATGAGGGGTTGAGGAGCGTCCAGGACCGTCTGGTCAGCTGACCTAAGGGCTCTGGAGAGTTGGCAAGGCAAGTTTATGGTTAGGTTTTGAAACTCAAACTTAAAAGTATTAGTGTGGATTTGGACCTTTATTCAAATGCAGCTGAAAACAGGATTTTTTAACCTGGATTTAAATAAACTGAGTGTTTCAGCTGATCTGAGGCTTTCTGGGAGTTTGTTCCAGACATGTGGAGCAAAGAAGCTGAAGGAAGCTTCTCCATGTCTGGTTCTGACTTTGGGAACTGATAAAAAAAAAAAAACAGGATCCTGAAGACCTGAAGGTTCTGGAAGGTTCATACTGGGTCAGGAGGTCTCTGATGTATTTTGGTCCTAAACCATTCAGAGCTTTATAGAGCAGCATCAGAACTTTAAAGTCTGTATTCTGACAGACAGGCAGCCAGTGTAAAGACCTCAGAGCTGGACTGATGTGGTCCAGTTTTTTGGTCTTAGTGAGGACTGGAGCAGCAGAGTTCTGGATGAGCTGCAGTTGTCTAACTGATGTTTTAGGTGGACCTGTAAAGATGCTGTTACAATAATCAAGCCTACTAAAGATGAATGGTTTTTCCAGGTCAGATCTTGTCATGTCATTACAAATCTTTACATTAAATATTTTATCCTTGATTTATCTTTAAGGTGATAGTAGGCTAACCTTAATGTGTTTTTCCAAATTTAGGTCTGAGTCCATCACTACATCACTGCATCACTACACCCAGATGTAAATCTGAACTGCTCCCTGAAAAACACATTTTCAGACTTTGGTGGCCTCAGAAGGGCCAGGTTGGGTTATTTCAACGTGCTTGAGTTTGGTAGACACTACACTTCAAAAGTAATGACCTGTAGAGGGAAAGTACTGTAATATTGGTCAAGAGTGAGCAACTGCATGAGTTATTTCCCAAATAAAACGTGTTTATTTGTAAATATCGTGACTAATGGACATATTTTGAAGTCACTTGTTTACATCAGACAACTTACTTGCAAGATGTGAGTCCACAGAGTCCCATTATACACTGGCGTCTAGCCTCTTGCTGTCTCAGATGGCCAGAAAAACATAATCAGATGGTGATTAGCATCAGAAAACAGCCATCTGGTGTAATTAATTAGTCCTTTGGTAAACACACATTGTTTAATTGCCTTTTTATGTGTGTATAGCCAGGGACAGTGAGCGCCATGGACTATGGGCTGGAGCGACGAACAGATCCTAATGGAGATGAGGTAACAGGTGAGTCTCTGGATGACCTTTATGGACATAATTCCTGTCAATCAGCTTATATTTCCTAAGGAGCTTTAATGCATGGATGCAGCTGCAGTATAAGATACTTGCTTTCTCTTATGTTAACTGTCTTTCATTGAAATGTAATTAAAATCTCTTCTCTTCTCTTCTGTTCTTTTCTCTGCGCTTCCCCTGCAGGCTTTTCCCATGGGTCTGTAGTTCAATACACACATTTAAACTGGTTATAAATCCCTGCACACACATAACCACCACTCGTAAGCTGTAATTCGAGAAAGTTAATCACTCAGACCATATAGACTTGACAAAAATACCATCACTCTCAAGGTCTAAAACACAATACTTCTCAAAAAGATAGACGTCCCTTTTAGTAAGAACTAATATCTCACTGTCACTTCACAATCATGTATTTAAAAAAAAAAAGCTGTTGATGGACTTGAACTCTGCACTTTAACTTATTTATTTATTTATTTATTTACAGACCAAAACACCTGATGACTATGAGAGAATTGTGAGTCTTTTAATCCTGGTTTTATTTTTACATTATCTTGTGCTGTGAAATCAACTAAAGATTCAATATTGTATTAACTGTAATAACTCTGCCTGCTTCCCGTAGATGATCTTCACCCAGCAGGCCATCATGAGACCCAGAGTGAAGTCATCCGTGTCCATTGGCGCGTAAGACAGTCCCTCCCATTAAGTTTGCTCCATTATCTTCAACAAACCAGTCACGTTTGGCTGGCTGCATTATGAGGTGCTCTCAACAGCACTGCAGTCTGGTAAACGTGAATGTCATGTAATCCAAAAGCAGCCTTAGAAACTAACATTGGATGATCTTAAATTCTGTTTTCTGTGGGTCACGCCTTTGCCAGGTCTGAAGCTCTGGCCTGTCTGGTTTTCAAAATTAAATTGTAAAAAACTTCCCTGGAGGAGCTTCATTTCGCGAGACCACTGCAACTCTAATTAGTGACACTGAGGCTGTGTTCAACTGATTTTTAGCTGTGCACCAGTCCTCCTACATTGTGTTCTACTTTGTTAGTGGCTGCACCTCTGTTTATATTAAAAGCAATATTCATGTGAATTTACCAATATAATATTTAAATGAGTAAAGTCCTTCACTCTCCCTTGCAGATTGGTGAAGTACTGTGCAACCTATAGTGGTCACGACCCTTTTCTCTCCAAGTGTCTTCCCAGCAACCCCTGGCTCACTGATGACACTACATACTGGACCCTGAACCTGCCTAAGTGAGTCAGCCAAAGATGTTATGTATTCAATAAAAAAGGCGTCTACATTTAAAAAAAAAAAAAGCTCAATGTGCCAACATTAATCTGTAGTTATTTGTTTGTGTTTCAGAGTGGAAATGCCTACAAAGATGCGTGTCGAGAGGTGGACTTTCAGCTTCAGTGAGCTTCTCTCAGACCCTCGAGGAAGAGATGATTTTAGACTCTTCCTGAAGAAGGAATTCAGCGGTAAGGGGATTTTAATCAATTCATGATTTAAAAATAAGTGAATCAATAACAATATGTCCAGTGAGGGAGCTTTCTTTTTTGTTTATGTGTAAAGCTTTGGTTTACTTTCCCACACATTTCTCTTCTACTCTGGACATTTTTAGGCGAGAACCTGGCCTTCTGGGAAGGTTGTGAGGATCTAAAGTGGGGCACTGCTGCGACAATGAAGGAGAAAGCAGAGCAGATCTACAAGTAATGTTTCAATTCCTTTTTGTTTTTTTTTCATATTTTTGTCTTTTCTGATTAATACTGATTGCAGTAGAAATTGTAAATGCAACTTCACAGGGTCCAGTGCTTTGCTGTGCTGTGAATCATAAGTGTTAAAACAGAGGACACATTTGGAAAGTTACTTGTAAGATTTTCTTTTGTCCCTATTTATTATTCCAGGACATTCCTGGCTCGTGGTGCCCCGCGATGGATCAACATTGATGGAAAGACGATGGAAATCACAGTGAGGGGGCTGAAACACCCACACAGATACGTTCTGGATGCAGCCCAAACTCACATCTACATGCTCATGAAGAAGGTCAGTAAACACACCAGGACTTTAGATTTGATTATGGGCGTTTTAAATCTTGTGTTCTCACAGACATATAACAAGCGCACACACATAAATCTGCCTTATGGTGAGATTAAATGTATTTTGCAGGACTCGTATGGGCGGTACCTTAAATCTCAGGTGTTTAAGGACACACAGAAGAAGGCCATCTGTCCTGATCAGCACAGGTTCAGGTAACAGGCAGCTTTTGCATTTCTCACATCTAGTTATTCAGACTAGTTCAAGCATTAATAATAGTAATAATAATGCATTTTATTCCTAAGTTCCTTTCATGAAACCCAAGGACAGTTTATAACAAACAAATAAAACAACAAAGGATAAAATCAGCATATCGTTAAAAAATGAGGGACATTGTAGTTGGACTCAGTGTGAGTAGGCAATCTTAAACAGATGTGTCTGGAGTCTGAATTTGAAGATGCAAAGAGAGTCAATATTTTGGATGTCAGCTGGTAAGGAGTTCCAGAGTTTGGGAGCAGAGCGGCAAAGGATGACACCCAGAGGGGGGACTGAGGAGCTGTCAGTGGTATGGGAGAAGCTGTCAACTTTGGATAATGATGATTTTGTGCCAGTGAGAAGGAGCTCAGTTTTTTCACTGTTTGATTTCAAGAAATTGAAATAAACCAGGATTTGATTTGATTGATTGAGAGGAGGGTGGGAGTGTAGAGTCTGGTTTACTGGAAAGGTAGAGCTGGGTGTCATTAGTGAAGCAATGAAAATGGTTATTGCATTGGCGAAAAATATAAAATAAAAATACTGAGGGGGAGGAGTTAGATGATAAAGAGAAGGGACCCTAGGACAGAGCCCTGGGGTACACCTGTAGTGACTGGGCAGGGGTCGGATCTGAAAGATTTAAGCTGTATGAAGCCGAGTGCCGCCTGTGAGATAAGAATGAAACCAGTGGAGAGAGGTGTGGGTGATGCCAATGGATGAGAGTCCATTCAGGGGGTTGGAGCGTGAAAAGGCCACACTGAGATCAAGGAGGATGAGGATGGAGAGAAGGCCAGAGTCAGCTGCAGTGATGAGATCATTGGTGATTTAGTTTTTTAGGAGGGCTGTGTCTGTACTATAATGGGGGCGGAAACCAGACTGGCAAGGCTCATAAAGGAAGTTCTAAGTTAGGTGAAAGTGTAATTGAGAGGCAACAGTTTTTTAGAGGGTTTTGGAGATGAAGTTTAGAAGGTTAGAGACGGGGCGGAGGTTGTTGTCGTTGGGATCTTTTAATGCGCTGCAAACTGAGAGACCTTTTTTAAAAAGTAAAAGTAAAAAAACCCGCCCCATTTCGAACCAGTTCACGGTCACAGATCAGATGACACCAGACTTTCTCACGTCTCTTCTGAAAACAACCACATCCTTCACCCATCTTCACCCTTTCCTTTCCTTAAATGTTTATTCGTACTCGTTTTTCTGCTTCCGCCAGTGATGCCCAGTTGGAGCAGAATGCCAGGAACCGGCGGCCCAGTCTCAGCCCCATCATCATCCGGCAACAGGAGCAGGAGCAAAAGGCCAAGATGGCAGCCAACGCCCCCGTGGACATCACACAGGTCATGAGCAAACTCAGCAAGCAGGGCAAGGACGTGCCTCCTCGTCCTCCCAATAAATGAGTCCAAAAAAACAACATGTTCAACAACAGACAGACTAGGATTAAGCTGTTGTTCTGTTTAATCTCTGGTGTATTTTATCTCTTAATGATGATGTGATAAAGTGATGAATTAGTTCAAATATTTTTACAATGACAATCATTTAGTAGGTTTTTCAGCATCAGAAAGCTACAAAAAAGAAAAAAAAAACTCACAGGATGAGGGAATGTGTAATAATAAACGTAAATGTGTAATTTAGGGGCGTGGATGTGAAGCCAGTGTTAAAAAAATTGAAGGAAAAACAAATGCTTATTTAAAACACTTTAAAGGAAAGGTAAGCGATTCTGTTTGATTTCTAACCCTTAACAGTTTTTATCTCATACAGTAAATATCTTACCATCCACTATTTGCCCATTTAGTGGGTACATCTAAAATTAGAGTAAAACAGAGTGGAGGCAGCCTGCCTCTTGAAACCAGAACAACATCACTCCAGCCAATCACTGACAGCGTAAGAAATAGTTGTTTTTTAAACTTGGGCTAATGAATTCCTCCTAAACAGAACCCCAGTTTGGGGTGAGAATGAGCAGATACTGACTTTCAGGCAATTTCAAGAGGCATTGACATTCAGTCTGTCTGTTTCCATCTGCTACGTTTATGTTCATGCAAGCTGTAAATGTTGTCTGTCTCTTGTTTCTCATGATACATGTACAGTCCATCTTGGGTGTTAAGTGTGGCTGTGCTCTGTTTTTCTTTTTCATCAGTCGTTAAGTTAATAAAACATCCACAAAACCGTATCTGTTGGTGTTTATTTGTCCTATTTCTCATTTTCATTGAAGTCATTAAACCAGACTTTCTTTCTTTCTTTCTTTCTTTCTTTCTTTCTTTCTTTCTTTCTTTTCTTTCTTTCTTCTTTCTTTCTTTCTTTCTTTTCTTTCTTTCTTTCTTTCTTTTCTCTTTCTTTCTCTCTTTCTTTCTTTCTTTCTTTCTTTCTTTCTTTCTTTCTTTCTTTCTTTCTTTCTTTCTTTCTTTCTTTCTTTCTCCAGTTAATTACAGAGGGAGTTAATTTGATTTTTGCTTCGTCATGTCATATACTATATCAGATTATTATTATTATTATTATTATTGTACAGACTTTTGGCCTTTATATGATATGCAGAAAATGATTTAGGGAAGGGTTTGCCAAATCTTCTCTGCAAATGCGATGGGGAATGTCAGAGACAGGCTGTGATGTGGACGTCGACCCAAAAGGAGACTTTTTCCTCACCCTGACTGCACTTGGGTACTGTAGGCTGTCTTCTACAGATTTGCAGTCAAGGTTTGCAGGACAATATTGCCGACAGCTCTCTGCCCAGACAATCCAGAACAGACTGCACGCAGCCAATCTCCGGTCTCATAGGGTTGCCAGGAAGCCTGTCGTGACTGCCCTTCATCATCAAGCTTGTTTGCACTGGTGTCGGCAACACGTGCACTGCAACCTGAACATGTGGAGGAGCGTTATGCTCAGCGAACTCTATCCTCTGAGATGACAACACTCGCCCCCACAGAGCGAGGTTTATCAGAGACCACCTCCAGAATTTGTGAGTGGAGAGGATGGATTGACCTGCCAGTAGTCCTGACGTCAATCCCACTGAACACTTGTGGGATCAGCTTGGGCGTCCTGTTTGCGCCAGAGTGACCAGCACAACCACTTTGGCTGAGGAGGAGGGTGTTGTGGCTGTGCATGGGTCTTCTGCACGCTGCTGGTTGTTAAATGGATAAATTGTTAAATTGTCAATACTTGCTGTTTCTTCAAACTTCAATCATTGAATCAACCAAAAACCAAACGAGCTATTGTTGTTTGGTATTCGCAGAGAAGATTTGGCAATTTTTTCATGGGTGCAATCCACATACTCAGTTCTGTTCGTGCATGTTTCTTACAAATAGGGCACCCTTTAAAAGGACAATAACAGCTTTCCAACTGTATAAGATTTATTGACAAAGAAATAATCTACAAAACACTTTCTGCACTAAGTTCATACATATATATGCATACATGCACAAAAAAAAGATAACTTTGCATAAAAACAGTAGATTCTGTTTCTTGACAAATTTGGCGTATTGGAAAAAAACGATTAACTTATTTTTTCTTTGACGTGGCCTTTACACAAAATGAAAGATTATACATTTATACAAATATGCACTGAGGTTTATAGTTTCGACAGGTTCGTAACAGTTTCTACACATCTTCAGGGTCTATTTTATAACACGTTGACCTCTGGTCTCATTAAAAGGGGATTATTGTAAAATAGTAACTTTTTTTCTGAAAGAAAATATCTGTGTCTTAAAGGTGTCTTAAATTACCAATCAAACCCTCCCCAACATGGAAAAAAACCCTGTCACTTAGTTTTAAGCAGCCTGACTTTGAAATGGCAGCCGATTGGATCATTCTGGATCTGACATGATCTGAGGCAAACTGCAGCGTTTTTCACTACCAGGATTGTGCCAGACTGGAAAAAATACAGTATATTTAATCCTTTGATTCAAAGTGATTTGTGAAAACATGCTGAAAAGAACTTTTTGTACCATTTCTCTTTGGTGTCTTTGTGAAAACATGTCACCGACACTTCATTAAGACCACCAGAAATAGTGTCAACTTTTGAAAAAAGGTCATTAAATGTCTCCTCTAATAACGTGTCTCAGTTAAGCCGAGCATGAAGTCGGAGCTGCTTTAAAGCCCATTTCCACCCAGTCAGCCTAGTCTTTGGTCTGAATCTCCCAATTAAAGTGTTTTATAACTGCCATTCTACCTCTTCTCTGCTCATCACCCCTTCATCTGTTTCTGCTCTAGATTTTATTTCGCCCACCTCCCAAACCCACTTGCAAGTTAGCTGATTAGTTTCTTTGCTCATACAATGTCTATTCAAGTATAGTAATTACTCAACCATTTTGTAACGAGGCCTCTACCTCAATATATGTCCAAGTTTAAGAGTAAAATCACAGGCTCTGTTGGAGATTTGTGATCTCTAATTGCCAGTCTTCGAACATTTATACAAAAACAGTAACGATGCTCTTAATTTAGCCATAATGATCTAACATTAAGAGAACATTTGATTTTTTGACATAATTCCTTTTATGCTTGTTGTATTTTTTACAAAGAGCATATATGTAGCTCAGCTGAAACCTAAAGTGGTAAAAAAGAAAATAAAGGACTAAGATGTAAAATCAGAATATGTCCCTCAGTCCAGGATGAAATATCAACATTATTGACCATTTAGAAATTTAAAAACTCTATTTAACTAGTAAGAACACCAACAATTATGTAGTTATGAGCAACTTTGACTGTAATAATGAAGAGCAATTTCATTTTACTTAAGTCGCATTCTTACAATATATTAAATCGCTTGTGTTGTTTTTGAAACCTTCAGATTCGATTTTGGCAAAAAAGCGCTTCTCTGGATGTCCTCTGACTTATCCCTCTTGACCTTTGACCTCACAGCTATGCCGCTTCACCACCCCTGTCCCCCACCTCGCCGTCTACTCTGGCATGGCTGACCTCCCCTCAGCCAATGCCTCGTCCTCTCTCCCCTTCCTGGCCCACACACCAGCCTGTCCGTCCCCCATCAGCGTGGCCTTAGACAGCACCTCAGCCTCTGAGCGGCGAGCGGAGGCCACTGAGGAGGACGTCGAGAGGACCGCCGAGGCTCGAGCCCCTGCGGGAGGAAACACGCCCAAGTCTCGAATGGCCCTGTCCCTGCGCCGTCTGCTGAAACGTGGCTGCAGCCCCTCCGCCATGTTCGCCAGCTTGTCTCCGAAATGTCACACAGCTGCAGGGACAAGTAGCCGCATTCAGCCAATCAGCCCGGATGAACCCAGCCAGGTTCCACCTAGACGAATTGGAAAGTAAGTCATACCTAAGAAAAACATCCTTGCGCCCTGCTGTCACTCAGAACCCCTCCTCTACCTACCATCACCGCTGTTTAAGTACTTTTGACATACAAATGTCATGTACAAAAGTTTGTACTCCCTCTTTAAATCCTATGTTTCCTCTTCCATCTGGTCATTAGTTAGACAAATACAATTTCAGATGAGCAACAGCATAAAACTTTGCATATTTATTTATTTGAACAGCAAAAGAAGCAAAAAAAAAAGAAAAAAAAAAAGAAAAGGAACAAGAGTGAGTATCACCACGGTCCGGTAGCTCGTAGATCCAGGTTTAGCAGCCATAACTTGAAGATGTCATTTTTACTTGCGTGACTTTATCAGTGTCTTACATCGTTGCAGAGGACTTTTAGCCTGCTCTTCTTTACAACATGGCTTCAGTTCATTAAGGTTTTAAACATTTACTTAAGGTTTCTCGCGCATTTTTATTAGCGTGAGGTCTATACTTTGACCAGGTTTTTCCAAAACCTTGACTCTTTTATTCTTATGCCATTTGATTGGCTGGTCTGTTTCAGACCATTGTCCCATGACCAAATTTCAACCAAGCATTTGGTTTGAGACAGATGGCTTCATATTTGCTTCTAAAATACGTTGATAATCAGAGCAGATCAAGGTAAAAACAAAGGACTGAAAGGTGCCGGATGCATTGGCTGCCAAACAACACCAAATGTTCATCTCCAACCACCATCGTTGACAGTAGGTCTAAGGCGCTTCTGCTCGATTTTTGCCAAACGCGGTGCATTGTCTCATGGTTTGTTCAGATGCAGAGTGTCCTCTGATTACACAGTTGCCCAAAAAGTTGAAATAAAACATTTTTTTTTTTACCCCTTCTCATGAAATGAGGAATGCTTATTACCAAATTTTTCCAAATTAATAGGCAACAGTGTAGTTGCAGAAGTAAGGAGGTGCTCAACGTTCGGCACAGTCGTTTTTGTTTTCATTTTTGTTAAATGAATAATGACATGACAAAGTGAAAGAAGTTACAAGTTGTTCACTAGAGGTTGCATTTGCCTACTAGGACCCACAGTGATTAAATTATTTTTATTATTATCTTATTATGTGAGTAAAAAGATGCACACACATGCATGCATGCACGCAAAAAAAAACAAAAAACAACAACAAATAATTAAAAGACGGGGAATAAACCTTTGAGCAATTGAATGAAATGAAAAATATGACTATGTACACATTATGACTGCGTTTAATGAAACATATGTTGCTGGTTTTGAATGTATTTACAAGAACTTCATCTTTGATGCCTTAACAAAAAAAGAAAAAATCTTTTGACAGTTTTTTCCAGATTAAAGTAGATATTCCTCCAGAGTGCCGGATCTATCCCATCGAGTCTGAGGACGAGGAGGAGGAGAACAAGCCTGCTTCTCGGGGAGGAGTGGGAGCAGAGGAGATAATCTGTCCCTGGGAGAGTCTCACTGCGCAGAACGGGATGGGCTAACAGGCTGGGTTTACACAGGACCACGATCGTCAAAATGTGTAACATAGACACCAAACGATGTAAGGAAGGTCTAAAGTACTGAGGGAAGTGCAGAGGGCAAAAGCTGGTGACCTCCGGTGGACTAAGTTTAAATTTCCTGTTTTGAGTACCTGAAAGGTTCCTGCATCACATCTGTTGCCAAATTAAAAAACCCCTGGTGACTGCTGGTGGATATTTCAGTTGCAAATCACCTTTCAGTGATCATCTTCATGTCTAAAAGCCTTTTAAACACAGGAAGATGGTGAAAAATAGAGTTGCTGAAGAAGAACCCCCACTATTGATTTTTGTGTAAAACTTAAAACTCCACAAATCCCCCAGATTCCCAGACAAATACAGACAAGGCAACAGGCAGAGAACATCTGTCCCAAAGAATTTTTTCCCCCTGAAGTTTTCCTTAAAGTACAGCCTTACACTTATATATCTTACTAATCTGAGCACCAGCTGAGTCCAGGCTGGAGGTTAGGTTTTGACAGGGGCCACTCCACAAGAGGACAAAGGGTGTGCGAAAGTTCAACTGCTTTCATAACCCGAGCTGTAGCTCTTATACTGAAACCTCATTCTTACCTAGTAATGAACTGTAGCTCAACAGCAGCCTTACTCTCCTCCGCTGGGTCTTGGAAGCCTCTCCGAAACTAACGACATGTTCTGAGAACCGAGGCGAAATGATGACAGAAATATGGACGCAGAGGGAAAGATTCACACAGCTATTCGCGATTCATAGGAATAAAGAAGACAAAAACAGTAATGATCACACTAAAATGAAGCATGTCTTTAAAATGTGGACATAGGTAATACGAGCCAAAGCAGACAGACACATGTAGACTCTGCTGTCACAAATACCTGCTCAGATGATCATGCATCTATATATTAACTGGAGTAGAGATGTGTTCTTGTGCTGCGCTGTAGACTTGAACAAACTCATTCAAATCTTTCTGAAATTAAATCACTAAATGTCTTTTAAGTAAAATAAGAGCACTTTAACAAGCTGTTTGGAGGTTTACAGTCATTTGCAAAAGATAATGCCCCATCTTTTAATCCTATGTTGTGTGTGTGAGAGTGTGTGTGTGTGTCTGTATGCACACGTGTAAACGTCATCTTGTCATAGTGAGTCTTAGTGTTAAACATCAGATGAAGGACCTAAAATCTGTTTTATTAGAGCCATTAAGAACCCAGAAGAAAACGTCATGTGGACTATACTAAGTACCTCTTTAAAATTTAAAACTTTAAGTTGCCATCAGGTGCTGCTAATAATCAGCGCATGAAGAACTGATCAGCAGCAGGGCTGCAGACCTCTGGAGAAGCAGATGTTTTTGGTCGGGAGCATTCAGATGTGTGTCAATGCAATACCAAAGGGGAAAGACGTAAGCGGTGTTCTTAAAAAAAAAGCAAGCGCTTCCCCTAAAAACATTTACAAACCATTTGGAGTTAAATGTTATACAGTGAGAAAGATTATTCCTATTTGGAAAGCCTTCAAGATTGTAGCCAGGCTTTCTAAGAAGAGACATCCAAACCCTTTTACCAAAGTCAGACTGTCCAATGTCAACAAATAAATAAATAAATAAATAAATAAATGAATGAATGAATGAATGAATGAATGAATGAATGAATGAATGAATCTTAAGAAGCATAGTCAAAATCCCAACCTCAGCCCAACTGAAACGTTGTGATGGGACCTGAAGAGAAGGGAATTGAAACATTGCTGTAAAGGACAAGGGGCCAAAATTCCTCCACAAACTTGTGCCAAATTTGCTGAAAGTTTAGTTTCGTTTTAGTTTACTTTTTAATTTACGTCAGTCACGAAGCAGATCTACAAGCTTTTAAGTCAGGGGTTACTTAGTATTATGCATGTTTTTTTTCTTCTTTTTCTTAATTTTTTGTTAAAAATGCGTTAAAAGGACGGTATTAACTTCTTGCACATGACTGCGTGCTCTCCATCCAGGAGGAGTAACAGCTATAAAATTGGGATGTAGTTTTGTATTTGGCTCTGCTGCTGTTTTGTGCACTCTATGTAGCTGTTGTTTTCTGTTCACTGCCCTGGGTGAGGTGTCGATGCTTTTCTCACATCTCTCCTTTTGAGAAAGGAGGGCTCGAACATGAACTGACAGAATGCATTATCTTTACAATGTTTACAGCTGCAAGAATGTGAAAAAGAAAAACATCTTAAATTTGTTGTATTTGATATGTGTGTTCCATGGCTTATGTCAAGTGCCTCAATAAAGGAGCGTCTTTATGACAATTCCAAGTTTGAGACGTTTCTGTCTGATAGCTCTCAGTGTGATGACGTCTTTCAACCACTAGGCGGCAATATAGCCAAGGAAACAGAAGTAGCAATGACTGGGGACTGAGAAGACAAATGAGTTCAATAATCCCTGCATGTTGATAGAAACGACCTGACAAAATTCTCCACATTTTTCCACACAGACCTGTCAACATTTGTGTAAAGGTGGCTGCTGTGTGCACAGATACTCCAGCAGACTTTGCCATCTTATTTTCTTCCTCTTGTTTTATGTCATTTCTGCTGCTTCACATCACACAGACTGACGTGTAGAAACACGGCATCACGGAGGTGACTGAACAAAGTCTGTTTATTTTATTGTTTGGTCTCTGAACAGAACAGAGCGACGGGTGTTGCACAGTACGTGCTCAGAGACATTCACATACAGTCCCAGACCCAAGCCTGATCCCACGGAAAACAAAATAATTCACACATTTGTCTAACATCTGCATAGATTAGAATCAATATTTGCGGATGTATCTTTTAACAGTGCCCACAGAGGTTGTTTTTTCTTTTTGATGGACTGGAATGAATTTTTCCACACAGATATGCACAAGTTTGAGCATACATGCTGCAGTGTGCTGTGGATTATCTATGTGCTGCCTTTGGTCTTTACATTTCCAGGTCAGCGTTGCTTTTTGTGGTAACGTGAACACGGAGCATTTTCTATTTAAATCCAAATGTCTTGTCAACACCCAGAGTAGCTTTTCAGCATCCGTTTTTCAATGTGCACAGGAGATTAATAGACCTAAATAGGAGTATCTGACTGTCGGAAATAGACACCATAAAACTGAAGCCAAACATCTGCTGGAAATATTAGTGTTGCAGGATCAATAAAATCAAAAAGATGGAGACGTTTGTGCGCGCTTGGGAGATGGGATGTGCCTCAGCAGCTTGTGTCGTAACATGTGCTGGACAAACCCCAGTCAATTAGGTTTTAATGCTTAAATGCAACGTGATGGTTTGAGTGTCTTAAACCTAACCAGACAGCGTAGGATTTTTTTTTTTTTTTTTTAGTTGAAACAGACAAACATTCCTTTTATGAAACGCACTGTTTTCCACTATCAAGTCATTGTCATGTCTTTCCACTGTCAGTTTCACAAACTGAGACCCCGTTGGTCTAAAAGAGCGAGTTTGAACCTGAAAACTGAATGGAATATTAGTTCCATGGAAAAATAATAAAAAAAAGCTCATCAGGACAAATAGAAGAGAGAAAAAGAACACATCGCTGCAGCACAATGATGCATCAACACACTACATTCACAGCACACATCATCTCTGCAGGCATAAACATGTGCTGGCCGCTGTGTATGACCTCGCTGTGACATGATGAATGACCAAATCAGAAGCGTAATGAGACTCTGCACATTCGCCTGGTGCTTCAGTATGTGTGTGTGTGTGAGAGAGAGAGAGAGAGAGCGCTTGCCCAGGACCTCAATCAGAAGCACAGGTGATGTGATGTCTTGCTGAGCCTTCTTCGTTTATCAAGAGCAGATAATTACAGGTGACCTCCCACCTCGTAAAATCTACCAAGAAGACAAAGCGGATTGCAAGGATAAGGACAAGTGACCTTGGAACTTCAGCTACATTTATATCCCCTTTTACATCCCTCTCTTAACACTTCCTCGCTCTTCTTCCTGTGTTGGCGTGCACACGTGTCTTCTTGACCTCCGTTAATTCATCTGCCTTGCTCTCTGTCTCCAGAGACGTGGATCATTGTGCAAGAGCTGATTCAAGTCTGCCACAGGTCTGTCAGTGCAGGCAGAAACATGAAGAGTGGTCGCACATACACAGATTTACACGCACACACTCAGAGTTTTTGGAAGATGTGACTTAAAATACAGTGAAGGCTTACAAATGGAGGGAGAAGCTGTTCCCCCTACAACTTGTTGCAAATCAAATATAAATAATCAAAAGCAGCTAAAAAGCTTTGGGCACACAAAAGGATAATAGTCACGTTTCTAACATGTAGTACATGTAATATGTCTGCGTTAATGAGAGTTGCTCCACAGGTTTTTGTTTTGGGCCCTTTTCTTTTTGGGGTCTATTTTTCCTTTTTAAACAAACATAATATCACTTTCTGCTGCTTTGCAGATGATACACAAATCTACATGCCCTTCAAATTAAAATTAAGGGTTTTGCTGCAACTTCTACATAGATATTAAAACTTGGGTGACTTTTAAGTTTCAATAAACGAAAGCTAGACAGAGGTCATTGAGATTGTCCTCTCTGGACTGCCGGATGTAGGCACTCCTGATCCTCTCCAGTATTCCTCAGTCAAGAGTTTTGGAAAACACATTTATAATGTTTAAACATTTTTTTTTTAGCTGGGGTTAATTGATAAAGTTAAAGCCTACTTTCCACTTAAAGATCTGGAGAAGGTGCTGCATGCTTTTTGTAACATCTGGCCTTGATTCTTCCATGATACGTGGATGTGGACCACTCACATCTGCAACAACTGCAGCTGGTGCAAAATGTGGCTGCATATATTTTAACGGGCAGGATGAGAAGGATGAATGAGCTGCTAAATGTTCATGCACCAGCCAGAGCACTGCAGTCCTCTAACCAACTTGACTTTCTCATCATTATTGAAGACACATCCTTGCTCCTTGACTTTGGTTTCTAGTTGATTTTTTTTTTCCTTTCCATTCTTGTCAGTATATATATGTCATGATACACACTGGAATTCGGCCTCTGCTTTTAACCCATCACTAGATTTCACTAGGAGCAGGACCAAAAAATTGTCCTGCATTAGATTTTTACTACCATTTGATATCATTATATAATTTCTAATATCATTCAGGAAATATGATGCATTTGGTTTAAATATGTTAAACAAATAAAGGTGACCTGACTTGACTTTGCTTGCGTTTGGAAATCAAGGATATTTCCTTAATACTAGATTTTCTCCCTTCTGGGAACATATATCTAGCATAATAAATAAATAAATAAATAAATAAATAAATAAATAAATAAATAAATAAATAAATAAATAAATAAATAAATAAATAAATAAATAAATAAATAAATAAAAAGGCTCCTGAGTGATTATCAGTGATTGACACCTCTTCGAAGCTTTTTATCTTTAATGATGTGTTCCTTTTTCGGTCGGTCGGGAGCTCTGAACACATTCAGAGATGGTGTACCAAAGGACATCCTGAGTCACTAAGCTAGAATATGAGGTTTGATGATATCACTACCCACATGAGGACCCTTTGTCAACTCATGGGAACCGTTACGCTAAGGTTTGGGATGACTTGGGCTTGTGCCACCTCTCCCTTTACAGGTATTTAAGTGGGAATTACAGATATCCCACATAAGGGAACCTTGCAGTTTGAGTTAGTATGAGTTATGAGGAACCTGTTTAGGTTTTGTGGTTTACGCTGATCTGTCCTCCTTCTGCACCCTGGGATGCTGTAGCCAAAAATTAACTGTACCCAATCAATTTTCTTTGTTTTAATTGCATAGTGCCAAAACAGGGGTTCAGATTTGTGACTTTGTACTTTGCTTCACTTAATAAAAATGAAGTTTTGTTTTTTAAATTATTATTTTAAATGCACATTACATCAAATACCAGGTCACATCATGAGCACTTTATGACGTTCATCAGTAGCGTTGGCTCAAAACAAGCTCAGATATTAGTCTACGATTTGACCGTAACATCTTAAGTTAAACATGTACAATTAATTTTTTCTTACAGGATTTATTATCATGGCCCTCCTTCAGAACCTTTGGTTGAAATCCGAGTGCCATCGAGGCCAGAGATCCTGTTGTCATCTGCTGTAAATATCAGATGCAGCAAAAGTTAGTTATTTCTGGTCAGAATGGATAAGCAATGGACATTGATATATTTTATTTTCAGTTCTGATACATAATCAATACAGTATTTGCTAAAAGGACATTAAATCTTTTATTTTAATTATTTTTGCTCCCAAAACCAAATTCAACTACGACGGTTTTTCACATGTCACTAGAGAGTCTCCAGTTTCATTTCAGTGCACTGCACCTTCTGGTCTTTGTCTGTCTTCTAACCATGTGTGATTGATTTAATTTGCTGCGTCCGTGTAATTAACCATTGTGCTATGCTCCAGTGGTTTTGTGGTCTTATAATACATCTGCTTACTTGTTTTGAAACCGTTGGCGAATGAACCGTTTACAGAGTTTTACACCAGTGAACAAGTTGTGGATTGTGGGTTTATTACCCAGAGAGACCACTGGTTAATCTGGGGGTAAGTGGGTATATTTGTCTGCATAATTGACATGTGTTACAGCCTGTCCTCTTTATAATTCAGCCTAGTAAGTGTAATTGACCAGTGCAGTGTGATTTAAAGCAGGTATTACAGGTAACAACATGGGTTGTTTTTCTCTGCATGAGAAATAGGCGTCTGGTTTAAAAGGAAATAAAAAAAGTGAAACACCTCAATCTTATGCTAAATAAGAAGAAGTCTGCAGCCCTTGAGCAAGTGTTATCCCCACCTGTTTGTTAGCAGAAGCAGTAAGAGGTGGTGCCTTTTGTTTGATGCCTTGCTGGTTTTGTCTGGTTTGAAAAAGAAACCTGTATCGAAAAAGAGGATTTTGCAATCTGTTCCATGACTGGATTCATTGAAAATGACATGTGGGAAGTGGGGACTCCCACACAGACCTCAGAACATCAACAAAACTCAAACTCCTACCCTAATGCACACTGGCCCCTAAGAGAATCTTTACCACATGCAATCATTAGAAAACCATTCTGACAGTCACAAACTCTGCTAAATCATATTTGTAATTTAATATCTTCAATCCAGTAGCATTTGGAAAGGTTAGAAGAGCAGTGTGGCTATTTTGTTTTATCCCCATGCACACGCACCGGTTGGCAAAAAGGAAGCTTTGTCTTTCTCACTCGCAAAACACACTCTCTCACATATGCAAATATGAGACACACACAGACACACTTGCACTTAGAAGTATGCACTGCCATGCATACAATCTTTGTCTCTGGAGAAATGATATTAATACCTGGCAGGCTTTAAAATGTCAGCCAATCTGAAACGAAGTGCACAAAGATCCAATTTATTTATGGATCTGAAACATCTAATACCATTTTGCTCTCGAGCTATTTTTGTTTTCAAAGTGTACCTTTTTTTAGCAGAAGGAGGAGGATGAAAAGACAGACGAAGATGCAGGCAGACAGGTCAAATGCTGGGAAAAGGTGTGGGCCAGCGGCTGAAGAGATCAGCTGGTGGAGCCGTGAGTAGTTGGTATTTTCATCAACTCTCTGTAAAAAAACAACAAAAAAAAAACAACAACCACAAAAAACTGTTAAGTCGGTTCTTGCACTTGTGGCACAAAGCTCTGATCAAAGAGTGTCACTGAGTGATAAAAATACCACAAATGTGGGCTAATCACAAATCTGCATTCAGCCTTGATGGCTGCTTTCTATGAGCTGATGGGTTTTTATGTACTCCTCCTCATGTCAACTTTCTTTGCATTTCCAGTCTCACTCTCTGTCTTGCTCTCTTAGTATTCATTTCCAGTCACTCACACATTAGTCTGCTCTCCAGAGATGTTTACTCAGTGAGTGATGATTGCCTGCCTGAACATCTGTCCTCCGACGTGAACACACACACACTCATGGACGTCTAAGACAATGAGCGGCATCAGTCCTGATTTAACGTAAAAACAATCCTCAACCTTAAAATCCCGAGTAACAACCTCAGTGCAGCATGCTTGAAACTTAAATGTTACAGTTTATTGTTACACATGTTGATCTTGGAGAAATAATGAATGCAGCAGCATTGTTTTCATATAACTGTCACATTTACATATACTTTGGAATTAAATAAATAAAGAGATAAATGAAAATGACTCAGGTTACATTGTGTTCCCAAAGTTGTCAGCTTAGGTGATCAACAACCGTAACAATAGGAAAAAAACCAGTTGCCTTGGTGATATAGACAATAAGATTGAGGAGTGTCAGGATTGTGGAAGTAGCACTTGAATGCAGGACACCACAAAGCAGACGTTTTAAATAAAATCTTAATAATAATAATAAAAAAAAAATCAAAACATCAAAACCACAAATTCAAAATGTCAACAAGGAATCCACACATGAGAGCAGTGGAGACAGTATGACAGCAGCACTTAAAACACAATGATGGCTGTTGCACAAAAGCAGAATAAAGAAATACACGATGTCTGAGAAAGTGGAGCTTAACATATCCTACTGAGTTTATCGCAGCTTGGTTTGGTGCACGAATGCAAAAGCGGGATGAGAAGGTGCGTCTGACCAGGTGTAGTTAATCTTGGTACGTGTGCGTTCACAGCTGACCGCGTGGTTCAGATGTTTTTTAAAAAAAAAGCTTTTAATGGAAATGTACGAGGAGGTCAAACACCTAATAAGTTTTAAAAAAAAAAGGCAGTACAGCAATTATTATTAAGCTTAGAGAGTCTTCTTGGCACTAACAGTGGACAGGCGGGATGTGCAGTAGTCCAATATGTCCTACAGGCTCCACTTAAGGAGCTCATTTGCATTCATTTCTTTCTGATATCAAACTGAAGTTGGATACCTTTGACTACATTGGCATTTTTTAAAATTTTAATAGAGGCATCCTACATTTAAAACATTGACCATGGAAAAACCCTTTTTCAAAGTTTTTAATAACATGCCTTAATACTATTATTGACGTTGTTTTATGCAGGTAACAGGAAGATAAATTGAGATAGTGGACTTTTACGAGTACCTGGATGTTTATCTCAACGATCAGCTGGACAAGTCCGATAACGCCACTGCACTTTATAAGAAGGACCAGAGCACACTCTACCTGCTGAGGAGACTGTGGTCTTCTGGATGACGGGGACCACTCCTGAGGGAACCGGGGACCGGATCTTTTTTAACACTGTGGTGGCATCAGCCATCTTGCTGGGGCAGCAGCATCTCGGGAGGTGGCAGGAATAGACTGGATATCTGTTAAAGAGGGCTGGCTCTGTACTGGGGAGCCCCGTTGACTCGGAGCAGATGGTGGGAGAGAAGAGGACATTAGCCAAACGAGCATCCATTATGGACAATGAGTCTCACCTCATACAGGATATTCACATGGCACCAAGCAGCTCCTTCAGCAACAGAATACTGCAGGTCTTTCCTTCCTGCTGCCACCACTGCTCATAGAACACACACACACACACACACACACACACACACACACACACACACACACACACACACACACACACACACACACACACACACACACACAAATGTACACAACAACATCATAAAAAAATCTAGGAAGGTATAATGTATTAGGCTTTTTTCTGTATTTTTATTTATTTTTGTATATTTTGCCTGTATTAGTTATATTATTTTACAACTTTTATTTAATTAAATATTTATTTTGTTCCTACTACTCTATTCTAAATTGATAGCTTTTACTGCTGCACACCGTGCATTTCCCTGTCATGGGTCTAGTAATAATAATAATTTTTATTCCTTTCAGCTTTGAGGTTAAGACTCCATTGATGTGAATGACATGTAAATATGGACTCTCAAGTGCCTTCACTGTATTTTGAAATCCGTTTCACATATTGCGTGGCGCCATTAAGGTGATGAGATGATTGGTAAATGAAACGCCAGAGCCAAATTAAACAAAGAAAGAAAGACAGAGAAATCTAGCTTCCTCCTAAAAAAACAGACTAAGAGCTGGTTGACCGAAGTGGAGCCAGAATGAAAGCAGGTAAAAGATGTGAGTCAACAGTAATCTGCAGCTGCGTGTGTGAAGTGTTACAGGATTATTTTGTATGACAGCTTTATTCAAGTTTTAAATTTACTATGCACATGCTGACTTTTTGGGCATTAAATCTTATGCTATGAATAAAAACACACCTCTTCAAACCGCTGAAACAAATGAATCCCAGCTTGCTGCTATTTCACTGTAGCTGTGCTTTTGGCATGACTGACCTTATATTGTGCTTAATACATCTGGGGAAAAATGGCTTCGTGTCACAGTTTCTTACTTGTTGTGGAAATATTAGAAACTCTATACTTTGTTGGCTCTCTGTGGCTATACTCATAGTCCTCCACTCTTGGGGGCTTCAGTCTTTTTGGTTGTATTCTTTTGAATTTGCATTCTTCCTTTAGGGCAAATCATTTGTGGGTATGATAATTTGTAAGCATAAAATTGTAACTAATTGCTATGCAGACAACGCGGCTTTATGTCTCACTGAAGCACAGTGATGCTGGCAACTTTGCGACACTGTGACCTGGATATTAAGTGTTGCATGTCTCATAGCTTCCTCCAGCCCAGAAACATTAAATTGAAGATTTAGATTATTTCTACCCCCATTATTTGTGACAAGTTAAGACCAAATTCTCAATATTTAAATTTGTTTGTTTATTTCAGGCCTGGAGCTGTCATTTATGTATCAGGTTGGGATTTTAGTGTGTTTTTACCTATAATGTTTTCTTAAATTAGATATTATTGTTTGACTGCGGTGCAGGAGGCTATCTGTGTATTAGACCACCTTATCACACGTCTCCAAACTACTGATGCCATTTCATCCCTGCAAGGCCTTTAAGAGAATCTTATTAACCATATTATTGCTCCTCTTTACTTGCATCCTGAAAAATGTTAGAGCAAGTAAAGTTAAAAGGCCAAGCAGAAGCAGTTTCTCGAAACTGGTTTTTAAAAGTTTATTTTACTTATGTTTTTATTTAATAGCATACTCCATTCAATCCCTTTACCAGTCTTTTGCACTTCTTGTGTCTTGTTATTTTATTTACTCTTTAGTTTGAATGATGTTGTATCACTTTCATGTAAGACAACTCACTGGACTGTAGTTGTATGCAATTTATTGTGATTTCCGTCTTTTACACACCATTCTACCAGAAAAGTAAATAAAAATTGTATGACAGTACAGTACAGCTAATGTTGAATGTGTTTGAGCCGCCTGACTCATTGATGTAATCCTACACAGAGAGGGAGAGAGGGATAGGGCCACAATGACACCATGCATCTTCAACAAAAAGAAGAATAAAGCTGGAGCGTACAGGTGGATGGTGATATGTAGGTGGGGTTGATTAAATGCAAAGCAGGCAGCCGAGATAAATGTGCAAGAGCGGTGCAGTGGTGGCAGCTGTGCCAGAGCCCAGTAAAAGAAGGCTACTTTAGAGGGCGTCAGTCATTTGTTTAAATGCCACAAAGGACAATATCTTACATTTACTCCACAAAGACTCTGTGGCTGTGAGAATTTGTCTTAGTAGAATGTAGAAAATTGTGATGGTTGGTTGTGTAAACAACCAATAAAGTGTGTTGACTTTTACACAAAAAGTCTAAAGCCCACATCCTGCTCATAACCAAATACAGGCCTATGTGTATTTTTAATTAAACAGCTCTCTACATTAAAGATGTTTAACCTACTGAAATGTATCTTGTAACTTGTCTCAGATGACAAAGTCAACCATATAACCTTTGTCAGGTGATGATTGGTGGATTTGATTTGCTTTGGACAGGGTTGACGTGGGGAGCCCATGCAGGGATTTTGAAACCAGTGTAATGTGAGCCCGCTTTCTGGTCCTCGGAAGTAGCTGAGGGCGTGAAATGGTTATTTTGGGAAGACCAGAAAGCATGGCATTACAGCAGTCAATGGGACTTGAAATAAAAGCATGCATCAGCATCTCCGTGTTGGCCTGAGAGAGAAACAGGTGGACTCTGGCTGTATGCTTAAGATGATAAAAACCTCTTTTAGCCACTTGTTGACTAAAACTAAGAACAGAATTAAGAATGAAGCCCAGTTTCATTTTGAGAAATGTGTCTCTAATAACTAAAACTTTGGTTTTGTCCTGATTGAATTGCAAGAGGTTTTCTGCCATCCATGAATTAATATCTGTTGTAATATATACAAGGTGCGGTATATAGTGCGCGAGGCGGAGGGATACGGAAGGAAGTCCGTCACGAATGTGGTTGTGTAAAATACTCCCTCTACCTCTAATACGCAATAAAGCAAGATGTTCATCCGTACCAAGAGTTCTTATTATTCACCCAAATAATACTTCATGGTGGCAGCGGTTACGGAAACTTTGAGACCCGAACGACGAGCTTCTCATCACCCGCAGTGAGTGAAGAAAAAAAAGAGTGTTGTCCGAGGATAATCACTACTGTCGTCGCATCGGAGAAGAAAAGCTAACTGCATAGCTAAGCTATAAAAATGGCGTCTCATCTACCCACGATGAACTGGTCCGACACGGATCTTAGCGAGGCGATCTCATTGTTCAAGCAGAAAATGTGTTTATACCTCGACGACGAAGAAATAACGGATAGAGCAAAACAAGCAAGAAAAATATGCAGAGGCATCGGAGACGAGGGATTAAAAAGGCTAAATGCAAGCGGACTTACAGAAGATGAAAAAAAGATTCCAGCTAACTTGTGGAAGTTCTTCGAAGGACAGTTAAAGTTGGATGTGAACTTCAGGATTCATAGACTCCATCTTATGCAGTATAGACAAAAGCATGATGAAAGCATCGATGATTTTGTCACCAGAGCAAGAACACTAGCATTGAAATGCCAGTTTACAGAAGAGGAGTTGAACGAACGTCTGATTGAGCTTATCATTATCAGCACACCACATGATGCGTTCAGGAATGAGCTCTACAGCAAACCCCAAGGATGTTCCCTGGCTGAAATATTAACGGAGGGACGAAAACACGAAGCGCTGACAGCGGGAAACCTTCAGCTGCACCAACTTGAAGCAACCAACACCGGGAAGTGTGAAAGAGTTGATGCTATCAACAGAAACAAAATAAAAACATGTCAAAAATGTGGAACAGACCACAAACCGCGTCAATGTCCAGCATTTTTTGACGAATGCCATTTGTGTGGAAAGAAAGGACACTGGGCAAAATGTTGCAGAAGAGGAAGGCAACAGACAAAAGGAAGACAATCCGAGTTTCACCCAAAGAGTAAAGCAGGAACTCAGAAAGACAAGTCCCACAAAAGTAAGTACCAACATCAGTCACTTCGAGGAGACCACAAACGATACAGTAAACCCCACATAGATACCATACAAGAAAATGAGTCTGAGGAAGACGACGCATACCAAAGACAGTTTTACTCAGTCACAGTTAGTGAGAAATGTATGACCAGCATCGAGACTGAACCACCTAGAGAGGAGGCATACACAGTACTCAATGTGAAACCACCTGACCTACCTGGACGCGGACACACACTCCGCCTAAAGATAGATACAGGTGCATCAGGAAATACCCTTCCACTACGTACATACAGACAAATGTATGGCAGAGGCCGTCAAACAATGAACCGACTACAACAGAGTAGTACCAAGTTATCAGCGTACAGCGGGCACAGAATTAAATGCTATGGGAAGATACACATCCCATGCCAGTGGAAAGACTCCAAATGGATTAATGCCCAATTCTACGTTGTAGATGTAACTGGTCCAGCAGTAGTAGGACTACCTACGAGTGAGGCTCTCAAACTAGTCACTGTGAATGTGGATTCTATAACAGTCAATGCTAACAGAATAGCTGACAAAAAGACCAACGCTCAAGACACAACAAAGTCAAGCGAAGCTCAACCACCAAGGTACATAGCCACAATAGAGGATATAAAGCGAGCATACCCAGACCAGTTTGACAAAATTGGAAACTTCAGCGGATCAGCAAAACTTTTGCTCAAGGACGGTGCAGAACCATTCCAAGATCCCCCAAGAAAATGCAGCATTCACATCAAAGACAAACTCCAAAATGAATTGAATAGCCTGGTGGAACAAGATGTGCTACGTAAAGTGGAAGAGCACACTGATTGGTGCTCCAGCCTAGCATATAGCACGAAAAAAGATGGTTCTCTACGGATTTGCCTGGACCCCAAGAAGCTGAACAATAGCTTAAAAAGATGCCCACACAAGATTCCGACAGTAGAGGAACTCAACCCAAAGTTTACAAGCGCAAAGATATTCAGCAAACTGGATGCAAAAGCAGGATATTGGTCAGTGCATCTGGACCAAGATTCACAGCTTTTGACCACGTTTCGCACTCCATTTGGCAGATATTGTTGGAAGCGATTACCATTTGGCTTGAGTGTGTCTCAAGATATCTTTCAGGCCAAGATGGATCAAATCCTGGAAGGACTGCAAGGTGTGGTCAGCATAGCCGACGACCTCGCTGTCTACGGAGAGGATGAGGAGGAGCACGACAGGAACCTGATCAACTTGATGGAACGTGCAGCCAAAGCAGGTCTAGTGTTCAACAGCGACAAATGCACCATCAAGCAAAAAGAAATCTCCTTTTTTGGCAACCAATACACAGCTAGTGGTATTAGACCTGACCCAGCTAAAATCAGAGATATTCAGAAAATGCCTACTCCACAGAACAAAGATGAGTTACACCGTTTTATCGGAATGTTATCCTATCTATCCCCTTACATACCAAAGTTTGCGGACAAAGCACACACCCTCAGGGGTCTGCTAAAGAATGATACACCATGGTTCTGGGATTCTAGCTACCAGAAGTGTTTCGAAGACCTAAAAGCAATAGTCACGGAAGATACATGTCTAAAATACTACAACCCAAATACGACTCTTACTCTCGAAGTAGATGCATCACAGAAAGGGTTAGGCGTAGCTCTCGTGCAAAATAACCAACCTATAGCTTTTGGCTCAAAAACCCTCACAGACATCCAGTCCAGATATAGTAACATAGAGCGGGAAATGCTAGCTATTGTGTATGGGATTCAGCGATACCACACATACCTCTATGGAAAGTCATTCATCGTGATCACAGATCATAAGCCACTTGTCACGATATGTGGAAAACCACTACACGCAGCACCACCTAGACTACAGCGGATGCTAGTACAGGTGCAGGGGTACAATTTTGAAGTTCTATACAGGCCTGGGCCACAGATGGTCCTAGCAGATACTCTCAGTCGATTACCAAACCCTGAGAACAACAGTGAAATAACACTAGACGAACGTATAGATGGTATATTATTTGAAACAGAAGATCCTGAAATGCACACAATAGGACTAATAAACTTCTCACCAGAAAAACAAAACATCCTACGTGTTGAAACAACCAAAGATCTCAGTCTCAGCACATTAAAGGAGATCATCCAGGATGGATGGCCAGAAGACATATCTGAATTACCAAAAAAGCTACGTGCTTACTGGTCCTTTAGAGATGAATTGGCTGTGGAGTCAGGAGTTATCTTTAAAGGCAGACAGATCCTCATTCCCGAATCGATGACTACCGACATACTGGAACAACTGCATGCTAGTCACCAAGGAATCGAGAAAACACGGCGACTGGCCCGGGAAAGCGTTTATTGGATAAGGATAAACGAGGACATTGAAAAGATGTGCAGATCTTGTAGCGTGTGTATCGAGTATCAGGATGCAAATTCCAAACAACCTCTGCATCCTCACAAGATACCTGCTAAGCCGTGGCAGTCTATAGCCTCAGACATGTTTGAAGTCGACGGTCGTCAATATCTTTTGACTGTGGACAGATTTTCCAAATTCCCTGTGTTAGACGAACTACCCAGAGCATCTAGTCAGGCTGTGGCAGAAAAGATGCAGACGTACATGTCATTATTTGGACGTCCGGATGAAATATTAACAGACAATGGACCACAATACACAGGAGAAGCTTTCCAGAAATTTGTGACTGACTGGGGAATCAGACATGTCACAAGTTCTCCACATTTCCCACAAAGCAATGGATTCATTGAAAGACACGTTCGACACATCAAATCAACTGCAAAAAAAATCCTAAAGCACGGAGGAAATCTACAAATAGCACTACTACAGATCAGAGCAACACCAATTGACAGTAAACTCCCGTCACCCGCAGAACTGATTTTTGGTCGACCCATCACCACCTTACTGCCAAGCCGAACGGACCCTGGGAAAGAACAACACAGAATGCAGCTGGAGCAGAGAACAATGAACATGAAAGGTCATCACGACAGAAGCTGCCGCAGAGAGTTACCACCACTCCACCCTGGACAACACGTGACTGTGCTGAACAAGGACAGGGGAACGTGGCACCCGGCGATTGTTGTGAATCAGAGCAACGAACCAAGAAGCTACATAATACAGACACCGAACGGAAACCAAATCAGACGCTGTCGAAGCCATCTACGTACACTGTTTAAACCAACAATGCAACCCGACACAAGGAGAAGTCACATTGCGGAAACGCAACAACAGGCTAACCCACAACTTACTCCACATCACCACGAAGAAAAGGACACAAGACATCCTGAAAGCCTAGAGGATGAAGATGATGGACTAAACGATCCACCGTGTATTCGTACAAGATATGGCAGAGTGATAAACAAACCTGTTCACTACAAAGATTTTGTACAAAAAGGATAAGAAAAAAAAAGAAAAAAACATTAAACTGAAAATGTGAATATTTGCTGTTAACAAACATTAAACTGAAAATGTGAATATTTGCTGTTAACAAATGCTTACGTCAGTAAAGACAAGAAAATGACTTGTTCAATTGTCAGAGAGGCGATGTTAAGGTTCATAATGCCATAGACTATGTGTTGACTTATTATTGTCTAAGTAGACTTCTTTGTTGACAGAGGGGATGTTGTAATATATACAAGGTGCGGTATATAGTGCGCGAGGCGGAGGGATACGGAAGGAAGTCCGTCACGAATGTGGTTGTGTAAAATACTCCCTCTACCTCTAATACGCAATAAAGCAAGATGTTCATCCGTACCAAGAGTTCTTATTATTCACCCAAATAATACTTCAATATCTAAAATACAATTTAAAAGGTCATCAATTGACCATGAGTCTTGAGGAAACATGACTGAATGGGAATGTAAGGCTGTGTTTCATTAGGAGACATAGCTGTGAAAATGTATGCTATGTCTCCTAATGACATTCCCAAGTGGGAACTTACCTGAAATCTTCTGTCTGTTTGGTAGGACTGAATAAGAACAATTCAGTTTTCTTTTAAAATGTGCTTAAAATTGGCAAGGGTTTTCAAAATGTTTTCAAAAGAGGAGTAGGAACAGGATCTAAAAGCCAGGTGGTGGCATTTACGCTGGACACGGTCAAATAAAAAGCTCAAACTTATAGAATTAATGTTGCTCCTGAACTAGTCTTCAAATTCTTCACATATAGCTTATTAGTGTTATTAGACTGAGACTTTCTGTGTGGAGTTTGCATGTTCTCCCTGTGCTTGCGTGGGTTCCCTCCAGGTACTCCGGATTCCTGCCACAGCCCAAAAATATGCATGGTAGGTTGGTTGATGTTTCTAAATTGCCCGTAGGTGTGAGTGTGCATGGTTGTTTGTCTCTGTATGTGACCCTGTGATAGACTGGCGACCTATCCAGGGTGGACCCCCGCCTCTCGCCTGTAATGAGTCAGGATAGGCTCCAGCAGACCTCCGTGACCCGGCAAAGGATAAAAGTGGGTACAGAAAATAGATGGATGGATGGATGTTTTATGTTAGAAGTTTGGAGCCAACCCACAGGCCACTTAGTGAAGTGCAACCTTTCCTTCAAGTGGGCTGGCTTTGAGCAACCAGGTTGATGCTTGGGGATGGTACCCCTCCCATTCACAGCTGTTAAAAAGTACAGAATGCATCCAACCAAATACAACCTTTATATGAACGAGGCTTTTCCTTGACATTCATTAATGTTTAACTAAAAGCTGCAAAACTTTAAACAAGTTTTTTTGCTTCCAAACCAACAACGGTCATTCACTGGCACCCTACTCCATTGGACACCAATTTGATGATGCTGAAGTGTCGTTAACGTTCTGCCTACCTTACATGATTCATTTCCCTTCTTGGCTATATGCCTGTTCAGTGGTGTCCAGAGGCAGTTTCTTCTGCACCCATTGGTATTGACCCCTGAAAACCAAAGTCCAATCCAGAGGACCCAGACTCTTTGTATCAAACAGTAAAACTAATTACGATGGCTGACTAGGATAGGAAAATAAAACAAACTAAAAGTAGTTTTTATTAAATTAGTAACTTAAAACTGACCATTAAATGATGAAACTTTGTTACTTATGAATGCACCAACAGTAGTTGACTGTTCAGCTTAGCCCCCAAGCTTTGTTATTTCACAGAGAGCTATGGATAAACAAGTCTACTACTGACTCAAAAAATAGCCAAACTTCTGCCACAATAACTGAATTTTCAGGCGGAAACATGACTCAACCTACCTGACAAAACCTCGAGGAAAGTTGTCTGCCCGAAGGGGCTTCTGAGGCTGCTGAACTGTTTTCTTGGTGTTTCAGATATAATGACTGCAATCACTGCTGTGTTTCCAGAAGACAATTCTGAGTGTACGATAAGCAACTAACTGTTTAAAAATAGGAATTAGCTCATTAAAGCTCATTAAAGCTTTTACAGGTCTATTTAGTAAGATGTAGTGACATTTGGTGGTAAAAAGCTTTTTAAAGTTGAAAGGTCACACATGACCAAGGATCGTTTTTGTTACGGTGTGGTAGATTTCACACTCCACTTAAAGAAAGTGCAGTCACTTGACAGTCTTGTTTTCACCACCTATGTGTTTTAAAACTCCCTAAACTTTGTATTGATTAGTTTAAAAGACAAACAGAAAAATAATATTTCAAAAAGAAGATATGCTTAAATGAATTGAAGTTTTAAAATCATTCCTACAGGTTTTGTCTAGACGGGAGTGATTCTTCTGTCGTGAACTGGGCTTAATCTGGGTCCATAAGCATCTAAATATCATAAATACAGTCCAGCAATTTCATATGGTCAAGCTTACTAATTATACTGGAACTTATTAATCCTTTATCAACATGAACTGACTTTTTAAATTGATTTGTGTCATTTTTTGACAATTCATTCTTCTATTTTGTCATACCTGCAGAATCTTGTCCAGGCCACGGAGGGGGATGGGGTGAGAGTAGAGGTGGGGGTAGGGGGAGACTGGACTGTAGGGGCTGTCAGGATGTCAACTTAAGAAAACTGAACTGCAACTACTCCTTGGCTGTGCCGATATATATATATATATATATATATATATATATATATATATATATATATATATATATATATATATATATATATATATATATATATATATATATATATATATATATATATATATATATATATATATATATATATATGACAGGAATCAACAAGAGGGACCACGTCTCTCCAGTTTTAGCTTCCCTCCATTGGCTCACTGTAAAATTTAGAATCCAATTCAAAATTTTATTACTGGCATATAAAGTCCAAAATGGCCTAGCGCCGCGATATTTGCAAGACCTGATAGTACCGTACGTTCCTAATAGAGCTCTCCGTTCTCAGGGTGCAGGTTTACTCGTAGTTCCTAGAGTATCGAAATGTAGATTTGGAGGACGACTTTCTGTTATCAGGCACCATCACTCTGGAACCAACTTCCAGTTTGGGTTAAGGAGGCTGATACCACCTCCACCTTTAAAACTAAACTTAAAACATTTCTGTTTAATAAAGCATATAGTTAGTGTACATTTAGTACCTTAATGTGTCAGGGCCAGTAGTCAAAGCTGCAGCTGCAGGACCAGATTAGAGCAGCTCATTTTAAACATAGCTTCGGTGTAGATATGCTGTTATAGGCCTATGCTGCAGGGGGGCACCAACATGATCCACTGAGTGGTGCCTTTCACCTTCTCTGTTTCTCTTTGCCTTCTCTGTCTCTTCTTCACCTCAACCCTCATTTATTAACAATATCCCATAAACTTAATTGTGGTCCATTGTTCTGGTAGTTTTTTGTGCTTGTCTGGCCCTTCTTTTCCTCTTCTGTGCATGTCCTGCAGACCAGAGCCTCAGGAGCTGCTTGCTGACCGGCAGTTCCACCTCTGACCATCCCAGTGTCTGCCTTCACCTGTCTGTGTGGATGTCTGTTGGATACTTGCTGACATCCCGACCTGCAGTCCTCATCCCCTTGGATCACCGTCTATCCATATATCACCCATATACACAGAAGTCTAATTGGACTACTGATGATAATTACTATTGTATCCTGTCTTGTACCTTTGACGGTGTCTCTATGTCTCTATTCTTTCTTATTTCTTGCTCTACCCGGCTGGCCTTCGGCAGGAGGGTCCCCCCTCATGAGCCAGGTCCTGCTCAAGGTTTCTTCCCTCTTAAAGGGGAGTTTTTCCTGCCACTGTTTGGCTTAAGGTTTTTCTTCCACTAGGGGAGTTTTTACCTGCCGCTGTTTATGTAATAATTGCTCGGGGGTCATGTTCTGGGTCTCTGGAAAGCGCCTAGAGACAACTTGTGTTGTAATAGACGCTATATAAATAAAATTGAATTGAATATATATATATATATATAAAATGCAGCTTGTAAAACACATGTATGGTGTGTTTCAAATATGGATCTGATCCAATCAACTGTCCAAAACCCTGCAGACTAAAAAAAAGAAAAAAATCAGCAATGTTATAAAATAAATAAATAAAACAAAATAAATAAAACAGTTTTTGTTATCACACACAATATTTCTGTTTAATCAAATCCCAGATGCCCAAACCTGTTATTGATACTTAGAGAACGATGGCTGAATCAATACCTTTTGGTTCTCATTAAAGCAACATCTTGCTGCACATATATAAAACACAGATCCTCTTCAAAACACAAAAAATGTAGAATTAATTATTGCCCTGTCAGTCAACAAGCTTTTCCGTGCAAACATAATTTTGTTAGTTGCTGACTCAATTGGACTTTAATCTGCTGATCTGGCCCTGTTGCTGCCCAGGGAACAGATGTTTTCAGCTGGCTGGTTTGCACACTGTCCAGCTGCAGACACAGAGACTATCCTTTGAAACATCTGTTTGCTATTGTCTCATCCATTTATCAGAGGGATCACTCTGCCTTCTGCACACATCCCATATATATATATATATACAAACACCTCAATCACGCGTTTCACATCTGAAACACGCTATTTTAACACTCGTCTGTATTTATAGAGCTGTAATAAAAAGGCTTGTCTCCTGCCAGGGCTGCTTAGTGAGGAAAAAAAAGGCTTTTATTAGGACTGATAGCAACCTGCAAAAGACACTGCACTTTAAAACTATGACATGCTTTTCTAAAGATGGGAGTGAAAGAAGGGAAGAGAGAAAAAATGTTAAAGAGCAATGGAAAAAGCAAAAACTGAGAGGCATTCAGCATACTTTCAGCTTTCTTGTTTTAGCCTAAAAACAGACTTTATTTATAAACATGATTGCAGTTACTGTAAAACTATTTCTTTTCAAATTGCAGATAGAGAGAATATTGAAAGATTGATTTTGTTTCTCTTTTCTCTGGTCTTTGTCTTGACTAGCTGGTAGACGATTGTCTTCACACTTGGATTTGTGCATTAGAAAGGCAGCGGGTATAATATTACGACATATTTATCAAAGTGTATTGCAATATTTTTTGTGTCTCTTTGAATTTTCATCCTGCTGGCACTAAGAGGCAATTGTTTACTTATCTTTAAAGCTGCAAACTAAGAGTATTCTCATAATCAATTTAAGTACCTTTTTTTCCCTGCTTAATAATTACAGTTATGTGGTGCACAAGAGTCAACCAGCCGGCAAAAAAATAGAAACATATAGAAATAGAAAACATTAAAATTGCATCATATATATAATTATCTCCGGGTTACCAAAATCTGATGTAAAAATGTGAAAAGTTAAATACATTTCTTACAAACTATCACAACTCACAGAGCCACTTACCAGGTATTTAAGACTCCAACCAATTGTGTGTGACTTGCAGATTTTTTTTTCACTTGCTGATTTAAGTTATTTCTTTTTTATTTGATTGTCTAGAACATGCATAGTAAGATTTTTGGATCTTTCATTGTTGACAACATACATACTCTGAACATCAAGTTTCTGGCTGGCAAAAGGAGTTGTGCACCGTGTCCCTCATGAAAGCCTATAGAAATTTAACCAATTAGAATACACTTATGAATCTGCATCTCTTTTTTTCATATTCTAAAATAATTGCAAACTTTTTTTTGAGGTATGATGGGTGAGAAGATAACGTAGATGTTCGAGATAAAACGAGTTACTTGGACACTTTAGTACAGACCTTTCAAGTTAAACTGAATCCCTGGCTCAACGACATTTTTGACGTGGAAAAGTTTTTGTAGAGATGGGAGAGGGATCTGCTGAAGGAGCTGGTAGCCAAAGCTAACTTTGATTGGCATATGATTCCTGCTGTTCCTGTTGGCTTCTCAAGCAACATGGCCGTGCCCTGTATTAAGAAAAAAAAGCTCTTTTAAAACCAATGAATCACATGACCTAATGTTTAAATGTGTTTTTAACACAGTGGGCCCTTGTCTTCTTACTCTTCATACATTTATTAACAGCTTCATGTTTCTAAACATGCGTTGGTCTGTCCTCTGCTCAAGAAATCCAATCTTAATTCTACAGTTCTCTCCAATTTTTGATCAGTGTTATACTTTTTTTATCTAAGGTTTTAGAAGAAGTTGTTTTCTCCCCAGGTGCTCTCTTTTCCGTTTGAAATAAAAATAGTTTTAAAAATATGCTAATCTGTATTTTGAATGTCAAACAGCACTGATAATGTTCTGCTGAGAGTCAAAAACTGGTGCTTCTAGTGATGCTGGACCTCACTGCAGCACACTGTTTACCATTCAGTCCTTCTGGTCAAACATTTGGCACAACAGGTTGGCCTGGAGTGATCTGATGATATGATGATTAACAACCTCTCCTCTACTGCAGCCTCTGTGACCTCTGGTGTGCCACAGGGAGCCATTTTGGGCCCTGTCTAATTCTCCATATACATGCTGCCTTTAAGGTCAATATTCTTACTTAATATTGTCAACTTTCATTTGTATGCAGATGATCTCTTATTCTATCTGCTAGTTATGCCTAGTTCATCAAGCACACTGGAATCTATCCACAGATGCTTTGATGACATTAAGCTCTGGCTGTATCAAAACTAACTGCTTAAATGAGAGCAAACCTAAACGCATCGTGTTTGCTCTGTCCAAGAGCTCCAGTAGCACACTATCGCCACTTGTGCCAGATGTTGATGTCATTCCCTTCAGTTTAACCATGTGATCAAAAATCTGGGTCTGAATAACATAATATGATGAACAGATTCGGTGTCAGGGTGAGCTTCTGTCAGCTTCGACTCCTCCTTGCAAAAGTCAAGCCCTTTCTGAGTCATAGTGAGCTTAGGAAAGCTATTCATGCTTTCATTGGCTCTCGACTTGATTATTGTAATGCTCTTTATTTTGGTATTAGCCAAACTTTACTGCATCGTTTGCAACTTGTTCAGTGTACTGCTGCTCTTCTGTTGACCAGTACTTGGAAACATAACCACATCACAGCTGTCCTGTATTCACTACACTGGCCCCCATTTGAATTCAGAATCCATTTAAAGCCCTTGTTGTTGTTTTTAGTGCCATAATTGGCCTTGCCCCTTCATACCTTGGTAAGATTTTAAGTTTTCACCCAACCCAGCAGAGCTTTGAGATGGCATTTGGCTTATGATATTACTGTCACTTTTTTGTTCACTTTTATTTTTGAGGCTTTTTATTGTAATATTTTTGTCTATTTGTTTTTATGCGTCTTATGATTTTTTTACTTTTTTAACTTGTCTTAAATTGGCTGTGAAACCCTTTGGCCAACCCTGGTCCTTTAAATGTGCTGTACAAATAAAGACTGATTGATTGATTGATTGATTGATTGATTGATTGATTGATTGATTGATTGATTGATTGATTGATTGATTGATTGATAAATTTGACTGATTGACACGGATTGTGACTTCTCTTTTTGACAAGTGATTATTTTTACTAATAAGCAAATCTAAAGTTATTGTAATTATTTTCTGACACTTAAAAGCCAATTTTGTGATTTACATTGTGAGTATTTGTTGATAGAGGCTACAATTGGTGTATAGCTCCTTTAATTGAGAAACAGCTTCAGCTCTAGAGCTCACTGTGGTATTTGCTTTTCAAGTTTGTTTAAAGGCTACTGGCTCGTGTTACGGTCTGTTGTCTTGTTGGCTTTGTCAAACTGCATACTGACAAAGAATTGACAGAGCCTCTGGGGTCCGGACTGAGAAAACAAAATCCATTAATAGGATTCATTTTTGGACTTGTTGATTTTTAAGAGGAGAAATAACAGAGAAAGAGTGACGGAGCAAAACAGGTAGCAGACATTGGAGAAAAAAAGCAATGAACCCTGACAAGATGAAGGTGAGTAATGTGGAAGAAACAGGAGCAAAAGTGGGCTGGGAGGAGAGGAGGGGTTGTGCTGAAGTGAGGGAGAGGGAGGAGAGGAAGGGAGGTAGGCTAAATCCTCGCACCGTTATTATCAGGGCTCATATGCAGCCCCTCCTGTGTTAGAGTGAGAGCAGATAGAGGGAGATGCAGAAAAGATGAAGTTACAGAGGGAATGGAAAGCAGGATTACTGGTGTGACAGCATAGGCAGATGAGCGGCAGCAGTGAGGGAGAAAGTCTGGTGGAGTAAAGAGAAAAACAAAACAAAAAACAAATCAGTGCAACAGGATGAGGACCTGCTAGTGCACAGGCGGCTTGACCCCGCAGACCCAGCCATCTGCCGGCTGTTTTGCCCGTTTTCCCGACGCATCCACCAACATCTGGATCACCTCACATCCATATGGGAAAAATCTTATCCGCTCCTTATCCTTTTTGATTACACAGGACATGAGAAGGAGCATCATCGCAGTGAGGAGAGAGGAGTACCACCATCAACAAGGCTGAAAACTGGACTGAAGGAGTTGAAAACTTTTCCTCCAAAGATGCAGAGCTGTGCACAGGAGCATTTGTTGTCTGGATGGGAGATTTCTTAACTTTCCATGGATCTATTGTGCCCCTTACCCCTGAGAAGGGAGAAGGAAAAAGAGAAAGAGGAGAGGGAGAAAGGGGAAAGGAGGGAAACGATGACGGGGAGGCATCTCCATCTCCGCTGCTGAAGTGTTACCGTGGGTTTGTGTTTGCCTTTTTCACTTAGGCTCTCATCTGAACAGTGGGTAGCCTGAAGGATCCAGACAGAGAGCTAAACACATTGGTTTTATAGACACACACACACACACACACACACTGGCTGCTCATTTATGGGCTCCCACACCTTTCCTCTTCTTTCACCCTCGTTTTCCTTCACTTTCCCTTCCTGTCCCATTTTGATGCCTTGTCTTCACCTCCGTGACCACTTGTGAATGTGACACACGGAAAAAAGAGAAGGGAAGAAAGCAAAGGGGGGAAAACGCGAGGCAGACAGATGAAGAGAATTTTTTTTTTTGTTTTTGAAGAAATGCAGAGATCACAGACACTTGCTGTCACGTTGTGAAGTCCTCCCGGGGAGTGTGCAGACATCCAAGGCTGCCACACACACACACACACACACAGGCACTGACAGCACACACACGCCTATCTTCTTCTCTCACAGAGACTTTGGTCTAAATGAAGACTCCTACAGGTGCTGCGAGGGGAGAGAAGCAAGTGAAAACCAGGTGAAGACAAACAGGAAAAAAAAAAAAACATTTGGAAAAATGGGGGCAGAGATGGAGCAGCAGGAGTTTAAGTTGGATGACAGCAGAATGCACAGGTAAGTCTGCTACAGACCAGAGCTCTCCATTACATCCACGCACATGTGTACACATCGGCGGTTACTGACCCTCGCTTAAATCCACAGTTTCTGTTTAAGTGGCAGCGACCAATATGGAGCAACGGACAGAAATAAGAGGCTCAGGAGGAACCTGAATGTAGACGCGCAGCATGAGAGCAGTCACACTTTCAGTTTTCATAAGTGACGATTTTCCTCGAGAGAAAGCTCCCATCTGCTGCTGACAGAAACAGAGCAGCCAGTTGTGAGCAGAACAGCAGATACGGCAACAGATTAGCAATTTTAACTCAGAGCTTATTTCTCCTGTAGGTGTTGTATGTGTGTTGCATCTTATCTGCGAGCACTTTTTGTTTTTTTCAGCATGATTCATTTTATGGATTGTAGATGGTTCAGTTGTGGCGTTTTGCTCTCCGGTCTGGTGATACTCATTGATTTGTCCCATAAGATTTGGCAGCTCTAATTTCTCGTTAAGCTCTTTGCTCCAGTTCGCTTATATCATGTTGCAGTGTCATCTTCCTAAATCGGGTTTTGAGGCCCCTACTTAAAGGCCCACACGGTAAACCTTAAGACTCAATTTTCTTTTTTTGCAAAAAAAAAAAAAAAAAGAAAAGAATTTGTGTTATTTTGATTTAGTGGATCCCAGGGTTGTCTGTTATTCAATGCTTCTTAGTGCATTTTTACATGCATGCTCCCAGTAGTTTGTAACATAGGGTTCAGGTTTCTGGTGATGGTTGGATGGATGGTAAGGGTTGAAGACAAGTCTTAAAACAAAATCACTAATATTTAAGAAACCGTCAGGGTTATGGTTGAAATCTTTTCACATGAAGAACTATCCCAGGAGCAGTTAAAGACAGAGTTGTCCACTAGAGTCTTTGGATATTTATTATTATCACTATTATTATTTCCAATTTGACCGATTCCCCAAGCTTCCCAATGATTTGGTCCATCACTTACATGGCACGTTGTGCTGTATTTAACATTTCTAACACTCCTCGGCACTGGATCGTTGGAACTTAGTCATTTTTCACCTCTAGGCTTCATATCATGTCAAAAATGACGTTGCCTCCAGGTTTGTGTTGGTTATTTTGACATGGAAATCAAAGCTCATAAGCAGCTTTACGCTTATGAGCAGACAAATCAATGAACTAAACTCTTCTTAATGTTCTTTATTTAATGTTTTCTTCAATCCAGAAAAATAAATAAAAATGCACAGAAAAAGGAACAAAGGTACTTTTGCAATTTGTAGCTCAGAAAGCTCCAAGTACTGGTGTTTGTGACACTGTCCAATGTTGTTTAGCCTCCTGATGGGGCAGTACAGCAGCTTAGTGGTTAGCACTGTTGCCACAAACTGGAAGGGTTCTGGTTTGAATCCCGGCTGGAGTCTTTCTCTGTGTAGTTCGCATGTTCTCCCTGTGCTTTAGTGGGTTTTCTCCAGGTACTCTAATATGGTTGGTTGTCTATATACGTGGCTCTGTGATGGACTGCAACCTGTTCAGGGTGTACTCCCACCTCTTGTCCAAAGAGAGCTTGGATAGACTCCGGCAGACCCCCGTGACTCTGAATAGGAAGAAGGTGGTATAGATAATGGATGGATGGTCTCTTGATTAATCAAGAATGTAGTTGTATGAGTGTCATCATCATTGACGTGTGGCATAATGCCATTAAACGGTGCTCTATAGGAGTCCAAAGTTACTTTAGGTGGTTTTTCCCAGCAGCAGAACTGCACTTTATAACCTGTATTTTTTAGGAATGTAACTGAAATCCAGAGGTCAGCGCTGATGAGATTTACCCATGTTACCAACTGGAATATAACTTCTTATGACATTGTCTTGGATTTTTTTTTTCACATTCACAGAACAAAAACTAATAGGATCTGATTAACAAATGTAAGATTTGATGCAGCAGCTTTAAATCATATCGGCTCATTACCTTGCAAATGATAGAGATCGGCTACAGCTCCCACACATGTGCAGCTGTGGAGCCATAAGGGCGAATCACAATTAAAATCTTCATGACTTAATTTTCCACCTACAGTATCTTTAAGTAGTAATTGATCAAGATGCAGAATTGTTAGTTCAATTAAAAAGTTGGGCTCTCATACCATCTATAAATGCATATGTCCACATACATGTGTTTTTAGTGGTATCTGCTGCTGTGCATGTGATTGAAGAGCGAAGGAATATTACATTACATTTCATTTGATGAGCTGTAACACTTTTATTGCACGTTCTTGTTCCTAAAAAGATATGTTAAGAAGAAAGTAAAAAAAAAAACAAACTTTAAATACCATAAAGTTGCTATGAATTTAAATTTGGGTTTTGTGATTTGTCGTCTGGATGTCCTTGTGGATCAGGCGCATTACTGTCTTGCTCTGTTTCATTGTTTACAATGTCAGTTAATCTCAAGAACAAACTCGCTATTTCATTTTTAGTGAGATTCTGATCTCTGAATGACTTCCACCACCCTTTTACCGAAGTTGTTATCAAATCAGCTGAACTAACAGTGTACTTGACAGTTAACACACCACTGGTCCTCAGGAGCAGCTGCTCTGTCACTGTCAATCAGCTCAACTGCAACCATTTTTTTTTCTTTTCATGCCTCCATGCAGCTTTACAGACGTCTTGATCAAGACAAGCTGACATACCGCTCTCATATCCTCGAGCTCAAATACAGTTACCATCACTCCTCAACCTTCCACATTTAAATTAAAGTCACAATATCAATGAATGAATGAGCATGTCATACGTAACCCCTGAGCTTATTATGGAACATATCGCATAACGTCTGTCACATGAATTTATCATAATTAGGTTTGTAACTGGTAACACGGCAACCGCATCGCTCTTGGGGGTTGGGGGCGAGGGGGTGTTCTGCTGTTACACCTTAAGATTTGACAGCTTTACAGGAAATCGTTGCTGTCCGAGGCTGGCGTACCCTCAAAGATGACTGACGACAGTGTGAGAGGATTCCTGAATTGGCTTGGCCCTCAGCCACTCAGATGTGCAGCAATCACAGTCTCACAAGTGCCATATCTGCAACCACATCTGTTAGAAACAGATGTTGACGCAAATAATGTACAAGCATGAAATTATTGACATTTGTAAGTCTTTTACAAGCATATTCCTGGATGCGCAACATATCAAACTCATTCAGTTTTCTTTTTTGTTTTATTATTTTAGTGAAATTGACGAGTGTCACTCCATCTGCTAAAACTGGTTGGTAGGAACAGAAAAGTAAAACTGCATTGAAAAAGTAGCTGAAGGACTGTATATCGGTGCCAAACCGTTTCAGAGACAATTGAACAAGCTCAGGAAATTGTGAAAAAAAAAACAAGAAGAAAAAAACAACCCAATATTTCTCATTAGCTGGAAACTACACTCTCGACAAGTGGAACAACAGAGGCAACATCCTAAGTTCAAATGTTGTTACTGACATTGATGTGTTCTGAAATCATTCAAAGCAAAAACTGATCGGACAGAGAACTCAACAGTTGCAAGCAGTAGAAGTTGATGAGTCCTCGTGGTCTCCTCTGATCAGCCCTGGTTGCAACCTTCAAACGTGAGCAAAGACAGCTGCTCCGGGCTGCTCCGGGCTTCAGGAGATTCACGCACAAAATTCGTCCAAAACCAGTCTCCAGTCTCTGAGCACAGTTAACTACACAACAAGCCATATTATCACTAAAATAAAAATGATTATGGTCTTCTTTCACTGCTCAGGGGTCAAGTTAACATAGTAATAAGAGCAAAGTAGGTGAAGTGATGTTCAGATATCCTGTGTCTATGTTTTACATTTTAAATAGGGGTAAATGAAGATTATCTTGCCTTTGGAGCCAGTCCCCACTGAAAAGTTGAGAAACTGCCATTTTATGGGCTATTGGAGTGGCCTCAGACTAATAAACCCAATATAGACCCTTGAAATAGAGCTAATATTAATTTAACACAACTAAGAACCACAGGTCTGCTACTGGAACCTGGACCGGATGTACATGGACATAGCTGACGTACAAACAGCCCTCAGGAAGCTGGTCCAGGTCAAGTTGATATCTATGGAGAGAGTTTTTTTTAATTTTTTTTAATGTCTCCAAACACCAAGTGATGCCAAGTTCCCTGGAAAAAAAGAAAAGCTAGTAAAATTAAATGAGAACAAGTGAACGATGAAGAACAACACAAACTCATTTCAAAATACAACAACTACAGTCAGAAATTAAAGGATATCACGTATAACGTTACTGCTTGCTGATTAGGATTCCTGAAGAAAGTTGACATTGTTGGGAAATATATTTACTCTCTATTTTTGGGAACTTGAGAAACCACAAGTAAGCCACAGCCCAAGATTGAGGCTCTATTTTGGGAAAATATGGAATAATACAATATTAAGATACGATAGAACCTGATCATTAAGCGCTTCATATGTGAGGGGAGGAATTTTCAATTATTTCTGAATTTAGCAGGCAGCTATGGAGGAGAAGCTAAAATAAAAGAAATATAATCTCTCCTGCATATTCTCGAGAGAACTGTTGCTGCAGCGATTTCAGATCAGCCGATCACATTAAATTTTTGGGACATCCTGACAATAAAAAACTACAGTGGCCCAAATCTGATGTAACAAATACACAGAGTAGTAATCGTGCACCCCTGTGAGAAAGGATTTTCCTAATTTTGGCAACACTATGTATAGATGTAAGTTTAATAAAGACCCATGTGGATAATCTTAGTTTAGCACACCATACTTGGACAAAAGGTTGACGATGTTCTCAGGTGGAAGAGGGCAGCTCCTGGCCAGGTGGGAATTTTCAAAGTCACTAAATTACCACTAGCAGATCAGCTACAGAATACTCCCGGTTGGATTTGTTAATTCAGTCTCTATTATAGCACTCAAATCAAGTGCTGGTAAAAACCAAAGATTCAGAAAAGCATATTGATAATTCTCCGGTGATGATGCTCATACTGTGATCAAGAGCCTCTCTGCTTGTTCCCACCACTGCATCAGCAGTTCAGCATAGAAACACTATCATATCCTGACCAAATAAAATTGAATTAAATAGAATATGCTGGTGTGTGTGGTTCAGATCATTTGCATGACCCAGTTTTGAGTTAATGGCTTTAGCTGTTGGACAATTTTCTGGTGCACAGAGGAGTTTGCAGTCGGCTCAGTTACTACAAGGTGCCCAGGACCCGCAGCGTTTCTGCTGTAATGCTGTGATTGTTGTTTTTTTTTTTTTTTGCCTGACCTCCTGGTTAAGCACTTAGGTCAAACACCTTGTTTTTGGCTTCATCTTTCTTTCTCAACATTGTTCCAGGAGTCTTGTGGTTTGTCGAGATGCTGTTTTGTATCCGTCATGGCTCCACGTTATCTTTAGATAGAAGAGACTTTCTCCTGGTAACCTTTCCAAACAAACCAGGCTTTCATTCATTTTCTATAACTGGTTAATCCTATATGGGGTCAATGGGGTAGGCTGGATCATATCCCAGCTCCTCACAGGTGAAAGGCAGGGTTAGGTACACCCTGTACTGGCCACCAGTCCATTGCACATATGGACAGACAACCACACACCTCACCTACTGGCAATTTAGAATCATCAATCAACCGAACATAGATGTTTTTCGACTGTGAGAGGAATACCTGCAGAAAACTCATGTAAGCACAAGGCAAACCTGCAAACTCTACACAGAAAGACTCCTACCAAGAGCCTGGAACCTTCTTGCTGAACTAAAGCAGCGTGCTACTGAGTGCTCCTGAACATCAAAATGTGAAATGCTTTTACAAACGTTTGCACACCTGCTGATGATTAATTCATCAACAGGTAATGATTAGGAGCTCCTGGCTGCAATTTACCATCTTAAATCCTATGGAAGTAGTAAGGAGGTACTCAGTATTATCCACATTATCATTACAACATATTATTATCATTGGCTTTGTGTGTGTTAAATGACTAATAAAATGGTAAATAAGTCATATGTTGTTTGACTGTGTATTTGTCTAATACCAGTATCCGTTATGATCAGATGACTTTTGTCTTTTCACACACATGCACACATTGATAATGATAATAATAATCATATAGCTACTACAACTAATAATAATAATAATTATTATATATCAGGAATGTACATGCTACATGCTAATATAATCCAGTTCAGGAAGGCAGCTTAACAGCCCTAACAAATTGATAAATTAATTAATATTTATTGGCTGAAGAGTTAAGTGTTTTAGTAGGTCTGCTGTACTGGAGCAGAATGATGATGGAGGTGCAGTTTAATTAAAATACATAATTTTCCACTTTGAGAACTATTAATTTGATCACTTCTCAGCAGAGACCAAGAGGCTAAAATCTTTATTATTTGACAGAATGGCCAAAATCCACTGACAGTTTTATGTGGTAATTTGCTTGAATTGGAAAACAATCGAGTCATATTTTGCCATTTGACAGCACTTTCATTAGTCTGAATCAGTGCAGCTGTATAATTAGTGTTCATCACTCTGTAGGATGAATTCGGATTTGTGTAGTCATGTCAGTGCCAAAGCAGTGCAGATCTGAGTCCCAGTGAGAGCGTTTATCCCACATAGAGGAGCTGCACTCCATCTGGAAATCTCCATAATAATAGAAAACCAGTATGTGAAGCACCTTCCTCACTCACTCTCGCTGCACACGTTGAAAAGCATCCACGCAAACACACAGGACTTTAGCAATGCACATTTGCACTTCATCATTGACAATCTGGTGTTTTGGTGCTTCTTGCATGGATCTATCTATTTTTTTTCTTGAATGAAACATTCATGTTATTCACAATATTAATTTTATAGGCTGTAAATGGAGTCAGTGTGTGAATTTCATGCCATATGTCATGACTGTACTCTTGCTGGCAATCTGGAGCAGACTCCTGTTTCCTAACAACTGTCACAACTACATTAACAACTACACACTCTCACAAACACACACAATGTGTGTTTTTGGCCCCATTATGCACCCTTTTTCCGGAGATTACACTCTGAAATAAACACTTGACCTGATCTCCAGTCAGATGATCCACCCGGCAAGCATTTGTCTGTTTCTGCGCCTGCTGTTTCCTTTTGCGCTTTTCTTCTGGTTTCCATTTCCCCTTTCAGCCACTTCATTTGTTCTACTTATTTTTTTTTTTGAGGTTCATGGTTACTAATGACTGTTTTTAACCAAACATTCACCTATTCTGACCACTATGCGAGTACAAATCATACTAACAGAAACTAATTGCTCTGTCTGAAAGCCTTTCATGTGCCGTTTTGTAAAAGTGGGAACCTTTTAAATTCCAGCCGTTCCATAAGGTTACCGCAGATTCTTTGCTCTTTCTTCTGTTTTCTCGTCACCATTTGTCATGGCACAGATATCTACATTAATGCATAAACATGTGAACTGTTTGTTTGTCTGCCTTTGATATACGTTGCCTTTAGCAGCTCGCTCCTTAGGCGATGGTTCATTGGTCTGACTGGTTGAAGCTTGTTTGTTGTAGGTGCTGATAGACAGAAGATTCTTCCAGGCATTTGAAGCGCTCGCCCTTTTGCAGTCACATCACATGGGCAACATACCAGATGGTCCTCCCACTGCTTATGTTTATTCTGCATTAAGCTCCTCCCCATATGATCTCAATGGCATGGACAAAGTGGCCAAATGTTCAAATGTCATACGTGGATTACACCGATCAGTACATTCACACACAGTTCACCCACCCAGTTCAGCCAGAACTAAAGGCCAAAGGTGCAGCATCACTGACCATTAGCAAATTCACATGCAGTTTATTGAATTAAACTTCAGTTAAATATCTTTTATGTAACCAAGCATCATCTATATAAAATGAGCAAGTAAAAGAATCACACGTACAGTACATTGAAAAAACATCAGTAAATTACAAGGCTGAAAAATGCATATTTATTGTTAAAGACACTTAAAGCCCAGGAGCTTAAAACCTTATTAACAATAATAACCAATACGCCAGGAGCATGAAGAGTGTTGAAAGGGTAATACACATTTAACCCGGTGCTGCTTTGAATCAAAGCTGGGAGGTGCCATTAATTAGTAGAGAGTCTCTGATGGCCACAGATGAGACCGACTCGCTATCTGTCCCATTATATCAAATATGCGTGTATGTGAAGATCTTTTTTTATTTGCTATATGAAAGCCTACCTGCCTTTATCAAGGGTTCAAAGATATCGATCCAATAATGAGAGATCTTCAAACACAGAATGCTTTACTAAAGGAGCTTAATCCATATGCAGAAGGTTGAGATTAGTTCGGCAAATGAACATCACAAATTAGGCGTTGATTACAGGAGTGACCCATTTAACACTGAGCTGGAGTTGTTATAAAAGTGTTTCAAGAAAGGGTTTTATTTCAGCCTTTTCTCTGTCCTACGTTTATTTGAGAAAATTCTTCTTTATTATAAATCACCAATGTTATTGGGAGGAGGCAGTGAGGAAAATACTAAAGACGCACATCTTGCACAGCATGATAGTACATCATCTGGCCTCTGAAAAAAAAACCCACCAGTTGTTACATTAAGTCTAAAAAAAAAAAACTAAAAAAACCCTACAAATCTACAACTGCTTACAATCACATGTGGCAGTCCTGCTTATGACTCCTGTCAGTTTAGAGCAAAGACGGAATTATGGCGACATTATTGCAGAGCAGCAAAGTCCACAGAGGGATTAGGTCGGGATGGACAGAGAAATCTCACGTTATGATGATGGTAACCATGGTAACAAAGATTTTACTCTATTCAGTTTAAAAATGTGGTGTTTTCCTAAACTAAAACCAAATTGTCTGATGTCCATCTCATCAGATCAGAAGTAGACATACATGTATTTGTTAAGGCAGCATGAAGGTACTTTTGCAGTTTTTCGCTCTGCGGATCATCCGATCGGTGTGTAGGTGAACATCCTTTTATGACACTAACATTTATTCGAGCGCTTGCTAACTTGCACCCTTGTTTTCTCTTTCACCAGAATTTTCTTGAGTCTTTAAGTCTATCGTGATGTTCATAGCTCTGTGAACTAGTTTGATTGTTGTTGATGTGTGGTGTAGTTTCTCACCGGGATGAGTCCAAAATTATTTCGCTGGTTTTCGGTGATAGTAGGGACAGGGGACTACAAGAAATAGATGATGAGTCAAATAGTAAGCAAATGTTCCTTCAAATGAAAATCAAACTCACGTTTTAACATGAAAGAAAGTCTTTTGTGCTGCTTGAAGTCAAGACTGCTAATAAATAGAGTTCACACTTACATATCAGATTTAAGCCTTGTTGTAATGTTAACAAACCACTTCACAACGTATCTCTCATTTGCACATATATGCAAATGGAAAATCATTGCTGCCAGTTAGCCAAGGAGAGTTCATGATTACATCAATATGCACATACAATATGAAGTGTTTTGTCTATGGTTACACACCGATGAGAATATCAGTGGAAATGTCAGTTTGTTCTATTTTGCCACAAATATTGGGGTTAGTGATCGTGATTTTAGATGAGTTATTACTATAAGGATACAAGAAAGAATGCAGGAAGAGTAATAAATCTGCTTATTTATGAGTCTGTCTATATTCTAGCCGTCACCTGTGCTCCTGAGCTGTGGGAAGTGACCAAAAAAATGAGGTCTTTAAAAAAAAAAGCTGCTGACATGAACTTATTTCAAAGGATGGCTGGGAAAACCCTTAGGGATGGTGATGGGGTCAGGTGCTCAGTTGTGTGGAATTGGCTCAGAGTAGAGTCGCTGCTCTTCTGCATCAAAAGGTACCAGCAGGGGGTTTGAAGGCGGTTGGGCGTCTGGACAGCATACCCTTCATATATCTCCCACAGGAGGAGTTTCAGACATGGGAGAAAGACTCAGGGCAGACCCAGGTCTCCCCAGAGAGACAATGTCTCTCAGTTGGATCAGGAGGGGAAGCGCATCTTGAGCTCATCGCTGTGTTGGCATACAGTATTTCAGCAATTCAAAAGTGGTGCCTCTTAATGAGAGTAACTGTATCTAAAGTGACATAGACTTGGGGGATTTGCAGATTTAGAATGATTTTATTCACAGATTTGGGGACTATGATAACATTTCTAGGGAATCACAGATGTAATAACACAGGTATAATAACACAGATTTTTTGGTCCTTCACCGGCACTGCATGAAGAACCTAAAAACTGTGTTGTGAAAATGAGCTGAGGAAGACTTCTGGAAACCGTTACTCTACGCAGCTCATCCATTACAAAAAAAAAAGAAAATCATGGCTGTCCTAACGATGGAGCCTACCAAACGTTAAGTGATGCAGCAGGAGAGTGACCCAAAGCATAGAAATATATACACCACAGAATTACTTCAAAAAAAGAGAATATACCATTTGGAGAGGCCGACTCAGAACCCGGACCGTAACTGCTGTGGAGTTACCTCAAGAGAGTCATTCACGCCGGACATCCTCTAAACGTGTCTGAGCTGAAGCCGTTCTGTAAAGGACAACAAAAGATAAGAAATGTTAATTGTGGACTAGATGACGGTTAAAGCATGCGGTGTCAGTTCAGCACATTATGTTTTGTGTATAAATCACATTTTAGGGCATATCGGTGCTGAAAGCCAATCATTCTGAAGAGTTTACATACTGTGTTGTTTGACAACAGTGAAAACTGTTTTCCATTTCTTTTTTTTTTTTTTTTGCATAACTGATGAAATCACACCATGCGGACAGATGCTGTTATAATGTAATCTAATCGAAGTGATTCACTTCACGGCCAACGTGATAGTTCAGGCATCCTGGGTATTCTTTCTGTACATGTCTTTGTGATCTGAACTGGAGATGTGTGGAGATGCAGAGGTGATTACAGCATGACACTGGGTGTTGGATTATCGAGGATTACACGCAGGCAGACTCTGACACACATCCATAACCACAAAGGTCTCATAATGACACAAGAGTCAAGATGCTCGGCTAATACTGTCATGCAGAAGAGTTGAGAGAAAAGAGAAGAGAGACAGACCACTGGAGACGGATATGAAGTGATGGATTATGAATCATTATGTCAAAAATGTCAGAAAAGTAAAGCAGCTTGTGTGCGTTGAGGCCTCTCACTTTGCTTATATTGTCCCTTCTTTCTTTTTTTTTTTTTTGCCGTTTCTCTTTCCCACGTCTCCAGGCGGTAGGCTGCCAACATGGCCTCTCACAAGGGACATTGTCCTCTGTCTCCTTGGCCCCCCATCTTCTTCCTTCTTCTCTTCCTCCTCCTCTTCATCCCCTCCCCGCTGCTGCTGCAAGCCCGGCCTCTCCTCGTCCACTCATCCATCAACGTGGCGGTGGTGTTCAGCGGCTCCAGCTACCAGAATGAAGTGAGAGGTCGTCTCAGCGGGGAGAACTTTGTGGACCTGCCTGTGGTGGTCAGCCCCGTAACCGTGCTGGTCAATGACACCAACCCACGTGACCTGCTGACACGTCTCTGCGATACCATGGCGACTGAGAAGCTTCATGGGGTGGTGTTCGAGGATGATGTGGGCTCAGGTGTGGACGCTCAGGTAAATATCATTTATGTAGTTGTCTGATGAGGCATCATCATCAGAGTCATGGTATCCTGCCACTCGCAATCATTTATTCAAGATACAAAATGCTAAATTTTCAAGAAAAAAACCCCATCTGTCCTGTATGCTTAAATCATTTAGAGGAATTTGATCGAGATGCCAAGCGTGTATTGTTTTTGTTGAATTTACATTATGGAAGAGGAGACTTCAAACAAGAAAAGAAGTCCTGCTGCCTTACATCTGAGCATCATCAGGAAGCCATTACCTCAGTTCATGATGTAATTAAGAAGTGCAATCAGTGGAGGTCAATTTAAGGTCTGAAAAACCCAGATAAACATGTAGAGGGAACTGCTTGTTGAACTGCACTGAGAGGTAAATAAAAGCCCACATTTTAGTACAAAAGCCCTTCAGTGAGATTTAGCAGACTCTGGAGATGCGGCGCACTGGTCTGTTCTGCAACCAACGTGACGCAAACATGACCTTCGTGGAGTCATCTGCAGAAAACCTTTCCTGCATCCTCGCCACCAATTCAGCTTCAGCTGTTTGCAAATGAACAACAGAACAAATCGGATGCAATTTTAAATTACACTGGCAGGAGTAAATATGTGAACTGCTTTGAATTGCTGCTTGAAATTTCTGCATAAATTTTCATTAAGAAGTTGATGTGATATTTATCTGACTCACGATAATAGATGAACACAATGTGTTGAAGCTGATAGCGCATGAACAGTTACAATGTCTTGTGTGTATATTGTGCACCCTTAAGACATTTACAGTGTTGGAGTAAAAAGTAAGCGGACCAATTACTTCAATAAAATAAATGAAGCCGTATTTTGCACCACCTGGAGTCCGGTTAGTGAAATGAATAAGGAGGAGTTGTTTAAAACTGCTTTGTCTGATAAAAGAGGCTCAAACATTCAACGTTTTCTGATGCTGACTATGTCTTACATAAAGGAGATCTCTGAAAACATATAATCAAAAGCTGCATAATCTAGGAATTATGTATGATAGGAATTATTTAGGTATGTATCAGTCAACATTTAGACAAGTTGTCTATAAATGGAGACAGTTACGTAATGTGGCTTTAGGCTGTTTGCTGATCTAAATCCAAGTGGTGACTTTTTTCAGTGCATAATCACTAGGTCCTGTTCAGGGTCACTGGGGGCTGGAACCTGTCCCATCTGCCATCACATGAGTGAAAAGGCACAACCTGGAGAGCTTCTCAGTCCATTGCAGGGCTGAAAGAAAGAAAGATAACCCTTTAAACCAAACTGAGAATCACCAGTCCACCTAGGATTAATGTTTTTGGACTGTTAAAAGAAGTTGGCGTACTGTAAAAAAAAGAAAGAAAAAAAAAGAAAATCATGCAAGAACAAAACTCCACAGAAAAGGGCTCCAGCCAAGATTTGACCTTCTTGGTGTGAAAAGACACAGCTGACTGCAGCTCAGAGAATTTTATTTTCCTTGCAATGTTCCTAAAGGAAAGAAAAGAAATTTGGATATTTGCTTTGAAGCTAAGGAGGTCTCCACATATGATGTGTTTTTTTTTCCCGGAAACTTTAAAAATGCAATGTGTGTTGTTTTGTGTTGTTTTTAAACTGTTTGCATCTGTTATGTTTCATTCATAATGTTTTGCATGTTCACCTCAGTAATCAGTCACTGTAATGATTATAATGCAAATTTTACTTTATGAAAACTTGCTAAACTGTGTCAATTTTCACAGCAAATGGTGTCTGTTTTCATCCTCAGGTGGCAGAAGTGGCACAAATCCTGGACTTCCTCTCCACTCAGACAGCTTTGCCGATCGTGGGCATCAGTGGTGGCTCTGCAGTTGTCATACCATACAAGGTACCACCAATACCAAGATCCTGTCACTGCATCAATATTGGCACAGCAACATCCCGGAGCCGGGCTTTCAGCGCTCTGGGATGCTGCTGTTCAGACGAACTCACTTCACTGTGGAAACTGCCTCAGTTTTATGAAATGAGGATGACAAAAATGAGGAACAAAATACATTTAGGTGTAAAATAAACAGCAACCTGTAATATAAAACCTGTCAGCAGCTGCGCTCACTCTTGACGGCCTCCTGTCTTACTCAGAACATGTTTTCAGTGGCATCACTCAGCTTAAAACCACTTAAGTAGGTCAGAGCAGTAAAACCTACTTTGGCAAGCTACTTGCTGCATGCAAATATTTATATATGAGCAATACAGATGGATGAATTATCTCTGATGACTGCAGTTCTTGACCTTCATCACTTTAATCCCTGTCTGGGAAAATAGTTATTGGAAGGAAAACTTTGCAGCCGGAGGGAAGTTTTGCAGGCAGTCTACTCATCAATCAATCATTGTGGCACAGTAGAAGAATGGGAGCTTTCTTCTGCAATGCTTTAACGTGTGTCTTATTGATAAATGGGGATGCAGAGTAGTTGGTGTTAGTGTTGTTAGGTTGTAAAGATGAAACTGATAAGTCCACATGGATTCTTATTCTCTATTTGTTGCTATGTTTGAGTTGATGGTGCCATCCTGTTTTTCTTGATCGCTCCACGCTTTCCTCCTCTCCTCCCTTTTCTACCTTTAACTGCCGTCTTCAGCACCTTGTATTTATAGAGTCAACTTTCACACTTGGAAATGCACATGCAAATAAACGGTGTCGCGTGTGAGACCAAACACACACACACACACATACAGAAAGCCAAGTGGAGGCTTTCACACACCTCATCCACCACAAGAGAAAAGCCGACTGTGCCGAAGTGTAGCTTTGCAGTGGCGAACGGTGGATTTCACCCCCGAGGCGACATTTTGTAAACCATGTTGCATTTATCAGCTTCCTGTTAATCAAATGGTATCTGCAGATGTCATGTTGTAGATGGGTATTAAACAGGAGGAGTTGTAGCTGCAGGAGGGTGATTGATTTGGTGTATTCGTCAAAGTGAGAATGGTAGAGAGAGTGAGTCAGAGGCAGAGAGAGGAGAAAAATGCTTCGACGAAGCTGGGCTGACAGCTGCCTGAAGGCAACGTTTTAGTGTCTCAGTTAAGTCTCCCTTCTCTCTTTTGTGAGTGAAACAGTTGCTCTCATTACCCAACTTCTGTCTTTTCCTCTCTGTTTTCATTTATTTACTTTTTTATACTCTGTCCAATTCTCATCTTGCATAATTTCCCCGTCCTTCTTTTATTTGGTTTTGATTCTCACTCTGCTTTTATATTCCATCCTTCATCATCTCCACTCCTTGGAAGACAGAATTATTATTATTTTGTTCTTCTTTTTCTGTTTTGTGCACTTGCTGAATCTGTTAGGGCGAGGTACGCCAGAGGCCCGGGTCCTCTGTGCTGGCTTGTAACTCCAGGATGCCACTAAACTGTTAATTGGACCCTTCAGGAGGCCAAGCCCCCTATTATGCAAAGCATTCACACTAAAATCTGTAAAAAAACAAAAAAAAACATCTCCTCCAACCTAACTCAAAGTGAAGTTTCATGCTCATATGTGCTTTCCCCCCACATCTCAAGCAGCTCCTGCACTGGCTCCAAAACACAAGTGTGTCAGAGAATTCTTTGTTTGTCATGTTAAGAGTCAACCAAGGCTGGTTCAGCCTGGATTATTTATTGTCTCCACCTGACAGCAGCAACAAACACACAGATTTGGTATCTTACTGAGTGACCATATTACTAAAGAGCTCAAAGTACTGAGTGACTGTTTTCTATACAAAGAGTAGCGCATTTGCCTCAGCCTTCCTCCACACACTCCTTTTTCTCTGTCTTTTACACTCCTTTGTGTCAGCGAGGTGAAACACTGCTTGTCAGGGGTGTCTGGCTCAATGGGGCAGGTGTATTGGACGCAGAAAGAGGTATGCATGAGCGCTTGATACTCTTAGAGGATAAAAGAGCTCAATACTACTTAATTATCAATAGCCTGATGATGATGAATATCTTTGATGGTGATTTAAAAAGAAGCGGCAGCTACCCGGGCCGCCTATTTATGGTTACTGTCTCAAAGATCTCCTTTATGGAAAACAACAAGGAAGAGGGGAATGAGACTGAGATGAAAAGAGTGAGGGGAGGAGAGGAAGTGCGTCTTTTGTCAAATGGCACATACATCAAGCGAGAGCAAAGGGGAGGAAATGAGAAAGCGTGAGGAACGACTGAGAAAAGGCATAAAGACTTTTTAATAGGGCCTACGAGTTAAATAAAAAAAAAAAAGCGTCTCTGAGGAGCTGGAGATCAGAGTTTTCTCTTGATGCGTTTCTGTGTTCATGACTGGTAGTCAGTGCAGTGTGGTGGGTGATCATTAGAGGGTGCTGCTTCCAGATGTCGAGTCATGGGAGCAGCGGAGCAGGATGGAGAGAGGGAGGAAGTGAGGAAGGAAAGAATGCTGCCAGTAACGCTGGAGGGGGAAACAACAACAAACTGTAATATTAACAACAAAACTGTAATTTATTTGGCAAAAATATTACACGTTGTCATAAATGAACACTAACTGCGATTATGATGAATACAAGATTCATTGCTGTAACTTAAAAAAAATATTTACTGAACTGCAAAAAGTGTGTGATACATCCACTTTTCCTTGAAATGGACACGTTATGATAAAATGTACTTTTTGTCTACTCGAGTGTAAACATTTGGGCATCTGAACTGACTCACAATTCAAAAACTGCAACAAAAGTCATCCCTGACGCTTCATTCACTGATCCGATCATAATTGATGGATTCTGTGACAATACAGACCCAAATCAAAGTAGAATAATCCAGCCTCCATATCTTTATCTCCAAGCAACTTCACATTGTGTAGCATTTAATTTTCCTATAAAGTGAAGCTTTAACACTGATTTTACAATATGCACCTTGCAGAGCAGATGGTTGGAGATGGCTGGGCTGGGGTGGTTTTGGTGTCGGAGTGCAGCATGGTGGGATTGGGTGGGGGTCTAGGTGCTCTCAGGGTGCATTGTGTGTGTGTGGGTGTGAATATGTAGTGTGAAGTATATGTAGTATATAGTGTAGTATATGTAGTATATAGTGTAGTAAATGTAGTATATAGTGTAGTATATGTAGCATATAGTAAAGTAAATGTAGTATATAGTGTAGTATATGTAGTATATGTAGTATTTAGTGTAGTATATAGTGTAGTATATGTAGTATATGTAGTATATAGTGTAGTATATGTAGTATATAGTGTAGTATATGTAGTATATGTAGTATATAGTGTAGTATATAGTGTAGTATATGTAGTATATGTAGTATATAGTGTAGTAAATGTAGTATATAGTGTAGTATATGTAGCATATAGTAAAGTAAATGTAGTATATAGTGTAGTATATGTAGTATATGTAGTATTTAGTGTAGTATATAGTGTAGTATATGTAGTATATGTAGTATATAGTGTAGTATATGTAGTATATAGTGTAGTATATGTAGTATATGTAGTATATAGTGTAGTATATGTAGTATATAGTGTAGTAAATGTAGTATATAGTGTAGTATATGTAGCATATAGTAAAGTAAATGTAGTATATAGTGTAGTATGTGTAGTATATGTAGTATTTAGTGTAGAATATAGTGTAGTATATGTAGTATATGTAGTATTTAGTGTAGTATATATTGTAGTATATGTAGTATTGTTTGCACATTGGTTATAGAATTATTTTATTTATTTGTTTATTTTGTGTACATAAATTTATGAAAGATTCATTTATTTATAGAGATTTATTTTCAAGGGATTCTATCTGTTCAAATGTGTGTGTATGCACGTGTGTATATGTTTATTTATTTATTTATAGATTCATACTAGTGTTAACCTTGTTATGCTTTATATAATGATTTTGAAATGAATCAATAAATAAAAAAAAAGTAAAAGAAGCTTTTGCACTTTGTAGTAGCAGGACATATCACAAACGGCTTTACCATTACAATTTTGCTGCAAAACTGAAAGAGTATTTTGAAATGTTGGTGACATTTCACTGCAAAAGTACCTCACTATAAACATGCTTGTTGGTGTTGTCTACATTTGCAATCCTTCCAAGAATGAAATTTATGTCCAGATCATCTTTCATTTTAGCAGGCTAACTCCCATTTTTGCAGCCACTCTAGCAACTATGACTTTTACTTGAAAAAAAATGCTGACGTCTGCAGAAAACTGTTGCAAGGCAAGCCTTTTGTTTGTTGAGCTGGCTCTTTTGAGCGATTCTTTTGTGGAGGTAACTTTCATGATTTGCTGGAGGAGAAAATTCAAAAATAAACAATGTCTCCCACAACATTTGATAAGGATTAACTGCTCCTATTGCATCATCATGTCCAAGAGATCCACATATGTAACCCTATTGGTTTGTCATGTTTTCTGTAGATATAGATGATTTATTAAATATTCAGAATTTGAATCACCAGAAAAACCACCACATGCGAGAATAGAAACTTTATTTGTAATGTATGATTATTTTTGCAAAATCTTTGCAAGATGAGATGCGCTTGGTCATCATATGTGTCCTTAATGAGAACGTTTCATCAATAGAAGCGATGCTTGTCGTTAGGAAGCTCTTACGATCACAGTTCTGGGTCTTTACCTGTTTTTTTTTAATGTATTTGGAGGTAAAGTGTCTGAAAAATGTATCTAAGTACTTCCTGCATTTATGGGACAGATGGAAGTCTTAAATCCAGGCTGAGCAATCATATGTGATCATTACACTTCAAATACAGCTGCGTTTCTGTGAAAATGTTCAACAGATTGAGGATTTTCCCAGCAGGTGTAGTGAAAGTTGAAGCACTTCTTTTTCCTCCTCTGACAGATTTTGAAAGGCCACAATTACCTTCTGACCATGAATTCCTTTCTTTCTTTTTTTTTTTTGTCAAGGAACACAATTACATATCTTTTTTTGAAAAAATAATTTTATCAACTGCAACCACAAATAATAAGAAATAAGTATAGGTGATGTGAGGTCTGGTATGAACAAGCTTACGTGTTGGTCAGCAGTCTTGAACAAAAGTGAGAACATGAAGACGTTTTGAGGTAAGGAAACTGTTGAGGTCAGGCATTTGAGCGTATAAGATCATTTATAACAATTTAAGGCAGTCAGAAGCATATTATTTTTGTCGCCGTTACAGTCTGAGAGCTGGCTGTAATTTAAGGTCGCACTCTGCTTGTGTCATTGGACTGAAGTGATGCAAAGTGCAGGATCACCGCGCTCGTTTCTTTTTTGGGGGTTTGTTTCTTCAGCCAGATTGACCTGCTTTCTCTGTTTGTCCTTCTGTAAATGGGCCTCCTCTCTCCACCACCCCCTTCCCCCACTCTTGCCCTCATGATCCAGAAATCGGATGCTCCATAAAGAGGTCATCAGAAAGCCCAGAGCCACCACGCAGTTTTCCCTTTGGAAAACCGGTACCCACATTAATTCCCACGCCACACCCAATCTCCACAGGAGTTCAGTGGTCGGTCAAAGATGCAATTTTACCACACTGATCGTAAAGTGAACTTCAGATAATTTGTCAGTATTTGACTGGGGTGAAAAAAGACACATTTCTACTTCAGCTGAAATAATCAGGACAAACTCTTACATGACAGACTTGAAGTATCTGTTACAACAAATTATATTAATAAGTATGCTTTTATTTAAAAGTCAGCTCGTTCGAGTCATTTACAGTGGCAAGAAAAAGTGTGTGAATGTCTTGAAATTTTATAGTTTTCTGTATTAATTTGCCATAAAACAGGATCCAAACTTCATTTAAGTCACACAACACACAAACGCAGCGTTCTTCAATGGCTAATACACAAAAATGCGAATCTCTTAAGTTTTTATTGAGCGCACCTATTAAACATTCACATTAGCAGAGAAAACAGTTCTCCCGTAGGATATTATGGTAAACTTGAGAATTCATTTTCAGCTCCATGTTGGTCAGTGGTTCAGGATGTGAGGTGCTGAAGCAAGCCCATTTCATGATGCTCCCGCCACCATACCTCACCGCTGGGGTCATTCCAAGAGGTTTATATATTTTTTTGTTCTTGCTACTGTTTCCTCCATCTTTCTGTGTAGTTAACTACGGATCACCTTCTTGTGCTGCAACTAATCCAAGCAGCGTAAACAAAGGGTAGCACAATTTAGTCTCCAATGTTCACAGTCTATAGAGTGTAGAAGCACTCATCCAATGTTATAGGTGGCATCACAGTATCAGAGTTAATGAAGGGTTCATTTTGAATAAATTAAAAGGCCACAGTATATTCCTAGTTGACTTATGTCCTGTTGAAGTGCTTCTGGTTTTATACTTGAGGTGCTAATATGTGCTCTGAGGCACTACACTAAGTCTTCTGTCACTGTGAAGGGTCGGGATGCCAACCTGAGAACCCACCTCCTCAGAACGGGCACGATGATGGTCAAAACCGACCATGCAACTGTTCAAAACTATATAAAAAAGAAGAATTGCACATAATAATTTAATGAACAGTGGATATAGTTTTATTAATAATAAAAAGATCCACAAACATGTGCCATCATCACAGTGTATATATACTGACACAGCATATATATCAGGTTTATGCCTCAAGTCTCGAAAATGGAGATTTCTGGAAAAGCCAATGAGCCTGTTTTTGCAAACATTCACTGTTCTTGTCTTTTCAATTACAACAGATCATTCATTTTCATCAGCAAAAGCAACTCTGTTTCAAAAATCTACCACTGAGAGCTCACCAAGTTAATCTTAGTTCTTGTAAGGAGGCTGCGCTCGGTTCAAATGGTACCACATCTGTAATGCAGTGACAGTCTGTGGCGCTGCACTTAATGAACAGTAGTATGACCAACAACAGAGGCCAAAAATAAAGATTTCTTTTCTTGCGGAGCATTGATTTTCACTGTTTGTTCTGTCTAAGAGCATGACTCCAAAGATGACAGCGTTTGTCATTCTGCCACGATGTCAATGACTGAAAACGGACTCAGATGATGATTTAGTTTTATAGCCTTCAGAGGATGAATCCTAATGATGCTGCCATATTTCCTGTTGTTCTGTTCAATGCATCACTGCAATATGTTTTACACTTTTAAAGATTGTTATTAAAATGTATCTGTAAAATCATTACCATTATGAACTGATTATTCATGACTTAAAGCCTCAGTTTAAAACACCGTTCTAAAACCTGAATGTTTTCTAAAAAACCTGAAGCTTCTAGCTAACAGCTTTTATTTTATTTCTTGATCTCTAAAGATAACGGAAACATGAACTAAAAAAAGAGGTTAAAGCTTCACCCTTTATCATGGATCACTGACATTTGTCCTTTTTTTATTTTTAATTATAGCAGTTAGTTCTAAAAATTCTGACGTGACGTCTGTAGCTCCAGGCTTGAAAGATAAGGGCAAACATATGTTGCATCAGGACTGTTTATACAGGAACCTCTGTCCTTGTATCTGTTCATATAAGTTAACTGTCATGCAAACTACCATCAAAAGATGAAAAATTGCCCATCTTTGCCATAAACATCTAAGTATTGATCCAGTTTTATGCAAGCAGAGGCCATGAACCCTCCTCCCTTTGCTCCTACTGTCAGTTGTTTGTGCAACCTTCGGGAGTCGATCTGTGTGACCTCATATCAACATGACAGTGACTGGACTGAGATGTCTATGCAAGTTGTCCTTTTTATGCACTTTTTCTACACATGCAAAGTTATTGTTACCTCGGCTTGTCTGCAGGGACATTTCTAAGTCTTCTCAAAGGCTTAAAATAATTAATTTATTCATGTCGTTTCGGTCCCTGATAAAAGTTTACAGTTCTTATATCTAATAATAGACCTGAGATTGTTTTAACTCCAGCATGTTTCTTTAAATGGAACCAATTATTATAGCTCTGATCGCTGATTGGTTGATGTTTTAGTAAACTGCTTTGGACATGTTTTTGTCAAAGTCCGGTACAGGCTTGGTCTGTGTAGCACGTTTTTTAAAAGGAAACAGAAAATGTCAATAACCTTAAACTGTATCAAGCATTCTTTTTCTTTTTCTTATTCTTATTCTTATTCTTATTCTTATTCTTTTTCTTTTTCTTTTTCTTTTTCTTTTTCTTTTTCTTTTTCTTTTTCTTATTCTTATTCTTATTCTTATTCTTATCAAGTAATCTGGGACACTTTATGAAAATATCGGTCTTCCAAACTATAACTATCAGATAAATGTGATGAAACAAACCCATCAAAACCTACATTAGCTGTGATTTGCAATGGGGTTCATTGGTTGACCTCAGCTATAGTAGGAAACTTGACCAAATGCCCTCAACTGAAGTTATTTTGTTCTAACATATACATTTTCTTCTGAGTGTATTTGCTATATCTAAGCGTCCACATATGAGAGCATTGCAAAGGTAATGAAAGCTTCATGCGAGACATTTTTGTGTGCAAATTCTACCAAAAACCAGTCTTTCCTAGAGGGAGATACAGCACAATGCTCCCCTCGTGGGAGGAGAGGAGTATATGTGCAGTCACCATGTCCACAGTCTTCCTGTCACATTACCATACGTTCTTGCAGTAAGTCTGCTAATTATGCCTGTGCATGACAGCCGTACTGCCAAGGTGGTGGGAACGCGACGGCTGGGAGGAGGAAGATGAGAGAAGGGAAGGGTGAACTCTGTCTCTTCATGTTGGTGTGTTTTAGCGGGAGTTAGACGTTGAAAAGAAGGTCACTTTAATGTAATTCTTATTAGAACTCAAAATGGAAAAGAGTGTGAATGTCCCCCAAAATGTTCAGTTTTGATTTTAATTAGGTAGTTGTAAAACCCGCACCGAACCAGAGGGTTCACCGTGTTGATAGTTTATTTAATAGCTCACATGCAGTATATTGGATTTCAGATGATGCACCTCAGGACTTCTGAAGCGCATCAGCTGAAATGGGGCACTATAGTAAATCAGAGCTGCCAATCCCGAGCCATTTCTTATTTATTCAGTAACAGCTTGACATAGCTGCGTACTGCTATTTTTATAGCTATTTTGGGGCGTCGCTCAGTGAGTGGTCTGGTTGTGCTTCAGTTGCGAAGGTGAGTCTGAGAAAAACTCAGATAGGGATAAACGAGTAAAAACTGAGGGAGGGTCTAGCTGTGATATTCTGGCGGTAATCCTCTAGCTGCAGAGCTCTCTTGGGCTTTGCGGAGGCTCTGAACTGTGGAAAAGAGAAGATCAACAGAAGGGAGGGATGACAGGTAGTCACCTCTGAGACAAAAATCAACTGAAAAGATCTGAAACGGGGTCCCAAGTGACACTTGTACCACTTTTCATCATTTTTTTTTCTTTTCCTTCCTGCCATACTCTCCTTTGCAGGATACGAACCATCATGTGTCCCCAGTTTGTTTAGGACGTCTGTATCAGTATTACCCAGCACATTCTTACACCAGCTGTCTGTCCCTGGATGATCTTTCACTTTCTTACATCACATTTCTACTTTTGCCCCTCAGCACCATCAAGTGGCTTATTTTTCCAAACTAAACAGTTCCAAAAAAAGGCGGGATTAGACCATCAAGACTGTGGCAACCTGTTTGCTTTAATTTATTACCTACTTTGGGTATAAGTAATGTTTTAGACTAATCTCAGCATTGATTCAGCAACAGCGACGAAGCAAATATATAGTTTTCAATGATTTGCCTATTCATCAAACATAAAAAGGCAGAAATATCAGATTTGCATGAATAAACTAATTTTATGTCATGACCCCTACAACTGAAATTGGATATTACGTCTAACTGTGGTCTTTGAGATGCTTAGGCACCTGTGCTTATTAAAATTCATTGGTTCCCAAAGAATAAGAAGGTAAGAAGGTAAAAACCTGTTTATATGAGGTTGATGGTGTTAAATTCAACTTGTGAAGAAGTATGTTAAAAAAAAAAAAATCAAGCTGAACTAAAACTATCTTTAAGATCAGCAGCCTCAAGGATTTTCTAATGGAAAAAGTTTAGAGTGACCATCAAACTTCCTAGATGTGACTGTCCAGTCAAACTGAATAATGTGGGGCAAAGGACTCCTGTTCAGACGGATAACCAACAAGCCAACAGAAAACCATTGATGCATCACTTTTCCAATCATGACTTTATGATAGAGTTTCATGACTTTATGATAGAGTTGCAGGGGCCACTCTCCGCTAAAAGGCAGTCCACTGGGAGATGACTAAACGGCATCAGAATCGCTCTCAGACCAAGAGAAGAAAAATGTTCAAATCTGGTAGAGTAAAGATTTATCTCTTTGGCAACAGTTCCCAAAGGTGTATGGTGTAAATCAGACAGTGGGCATCACCTCATTAATATCTTTCCATCGGTAAACGTAATATTGTGCTGTAGGCACAATGCCAATGCCAAACAACTTATTGCACCGTGCACAAACCATGCACAGCCACAGCAGCCTGGCACCTCCTCCTCATGCTGGTCGCACACTGCTGTGGGATGGCATTCCATTCTTCGACCAACATTTGTCCCAAGTCAGCCGACGGTTGTGCCAGTCACTCTGGCACAAACAGGACACCCAAGCTGATCCCACAAGTGTTCAGTGGGATTGAGGTCAGGACTACTGGCAGGTCAATCCATCCACTGTGCTCCCAAATTCTGGAGGTGGTGATAAACCCCACTCTGTGGGGATGAGCATTGTCATCTCGGAAGATAGAGTTCCGGCCCAGACTGTGGAGATACAAGATTACCACTGGTTGCATAATCTTATCTCGATATCTCTCTGCATTGAGACTGCCTCCAATGATGACAAGCTTCCCCACACCATCACACTGCCTCCACCAAAAGATGTTACTCTTTTGGTGATGCAATCAGCATAGCATTCTCTGCATCTTCTCCACACTTTGACCCGACGATCCAACTGCTGTAGGCAGAACCTGGACTTATCAGTCCACGGGTTGCCGACACTAGCGCATACAGGATTGATGATGAAGGGCAGTCATGACAGGCTTCCTGGGAACCCTATGAGACCCGAGATTTGCTGTGTGCAGTCTGTTCTGGATTGTCTGGGCAGAGAGCTGTTGGCAATATCGTCTTGCAAACCTTGACTGCAAATCTGTAGAAGACAGCCTACAGTACCCAAATGCAGTCATGTTGGGGAAAAAGTCTCCTTTTTTCGGGTGTCATCTTCTTGGGACGCCCCATATCACAGCCTCTCTCTGACGTCCCCCATCGCATTTGCAGAGAAGATTTGGAAAAGTTTTCACCGGCACAACCCACATACTTGGTTCTGCTGTTCATCAACAATTGCATGTTTCTTAAAAATGTGTTACCATTTAAAAGAGCAACACACAGGCTTTTCAACCATATAAGATTTACTGCCAAGAAGCATTGTTACGGCAAAAGAAATAATCTACCAAACACAAATTTCCTTACTTTGTGCTCAGTTTATAATTTGACCTGCAAGTCACCAAACTCCTGCTAATTGTGAACCCGTTACTCTTAATACACATTTTCACTGAAGCAGAGAGTCATTGCTCCTCATCCTTCTTAAACTTTGTCCGGTATTTCTCCTCCTGCCACTCTTCTTTCCCACTTTGTCCCAGAGCAGTGATAGACATGCAAATGCATGGAAACCCACACAGACATGGGTGACACAGGACCACCCCTTCTTGACAGAAAGAGAGCAACAGGACTGAGCATTTGCTCTTCAGAGACACTAGTAACAGATTGAGGCCGAAAAAGGAAACCCAGAGCTCTGCTGTAATGCTAATAATCATAGAAAGAGTTATATAAAACAGATCATTTTGCTTTTGCATCTTTATTGCTACGGAAAGCAATTACTTCAACAGCTGTGTGTTGTGAATGACTCCAGTTTTAAAAGGTTATTTTGTGTATGTTTGCTGTCCCACGGTAAAGAAACCTGTAATGCATGTTCATGACGTGATGACACACTTGCTGGAACTCTGCCTTTAAATACAGAAAAACCCATAAGAGTCACTGAAATAACGTGAAACTGACAAAAGTCTTACTGACCTAATGAAAATCAGACATTTGATAAAAACAACAATAAAAAACTGAAGAAAAAACTGGAGGAAAATGATTGGACCCTGAACTTGATGCACAACCTTTTGAGTTGCTCACTGCAATGAGGCAAATTTTGCAAGTCTTAATGAGACTTCTGCACCTGCAGGCAGGTGTTTTGGCCCCTTCTCATGAGCAAACTGCTCCAGCACAAAAACGGTGCAGAAGCTAGAGGAGGTTAGAAGTAGCTTTGTCAGAGTGGAACATTTACCATTTAGTTGCATCATTCATCTTTTTTCACCCATGACAATGTGAATAATTACATGTGACTGTCTTCCTCTTTACAGGCTGAAGGATCCTCGTTTTTGCAGATGGGGGCTTCTTTAGAGCAGCAAGTCATCTGCATGTTCAAGGTACAGATGGACCCCATGTTAACTTGCAAATTAACTGCATTTCAATTTTTTTTCATGGGGGGTGGGGTTGGGGGTGAGTTTGAAAATGCACACATTTAAATTTTATTTATTGATGAATTTGTCTTGAAAGTTTCACCTGCTGATACTGATTTTGGGCTGTTTACGATTTTCCTTCCAGGGACTAGACTCAACCAGTCAACGATATTAGTGTGTTTTTCTGGTTTTATTTTTAGCCTTTTAGCTTAACGTCATAGCAAAGTGACACTGTTTTAATTTTTTTTAACTCCTCTGTCCCCAAACAAAAACAAAACAATCAAAAATTTGGATTTCTTTGTCATCAGTGCAGTGTATGACAAATTCAGATTTTTCTGGGCTGTGCTTGTGATCTAGCTTTTCAGCAAAAAGAAATATATTTGTATCTGCATCTGAAAAGCTAAGTGGAATAAAAGAAGAGTGTTAAAATATGTCCTTTTGAGAAGTTATGTGTTATGTGTCTCTTCACTCCTTTAAAAACTAAGCTTTACATAGGACCTTTTTAGGGTTACTAATATAGAAATAATAGGGGAAAAAAAAACTATTTAAGGAACGTGCAGGGAAATCAGTGTGTATAGGGTAAGGATGCAAGCCTAAACTGGACACTTGCGACCCCCTCAGACAGCACTGCATCAAGAATAATCCTTCATCCATAGCTTTGCGGTGGGGGGTATGGCTTGGCTCAGCTGCGGGGGGCTGTGGGGCAGCGGTTCAGGTGACAGCAGCAGAAGATGTCTGATTAACCCAACTCTTTTTAAGCAGTAGTTGCAGGGACCAAAGACCAGGACTGCTACTGGACTGTCTATGTTGTCGACCACTGTAAAGAGTATTGAGTAAAGCTGACTTGGTGTAAATAATTGTATCCCTCAGTAGTTATATTCTGTTAAAATTAGATCTAAACACATGAACAAGGGATTAAGGGGACACCTTGTTTCAAAACTTTGCCGTGCCAAAATAAAGTTTATGCGATCTTGTCCAGAGGTGGCATTGACATCTCTGGACTCAGAGGAGCCAGGGATAAACCATCAGAAGGTGGAAATGTGCATTAATCCCCATGGAAAAGGTCATGAAATGAAGTGGATGAGAAAAAAAAAACATGAACTATCTTGTTTTAAAATATGTAAAAGCCAACGTAGAAAACACTTCTATGTTTTGTCCACACTGTCCCAGATTTCCCAAATGCAGGATGGTACTTTACTTCTTTAATTTTAGATGTTTCTGTTCCAGATCTTGGAGGAATACGACTGGGGCGAGTTTGCTGTGATTACGAGCTTCCTCCCCGGCTACGACACCTTTGTGGACATAGTTCAGTCGTACACAGACACTTCCTACTTCCTGTGGAACCTACAGGATATTATGTCTCTGGAAATGTCTGTCGGGGCTAACGATTTGAAGATCAAACGCATGCTGCAGCAGGTATGATGAGAATACGAATTAGATACGAATTAGCTTGAAAAGTTTCACGGAGCCATTCCTACTTCATTTGATATCATCTTTATAGAGTATGAACTTCATTTTTCTCTTCAGTATTAACCTCTCAGCCTGATTTAAATATGTAAGAGTCAAGTTTTAAACAATATACTTTTTATAAATAACAATTTTGAAAAGGTCAAGTCCCCATTAGTTAAGCAGCCACTGCGGCTGCATATAAGCCAAGTTTGAACAGTAAGCAGCTGGTGTTTTTGACTTCTGCTGTGGTGCACAGCGGTGCAGCGGGCTCGGGCTGTGTTCCACTCGGTTTTGCGATTACGAACCAACAAAATTTCTTCCTGTCTGTAGGTGGACTCCCAGGTCCTGCTGGCGTACTGCTCCCATGAGGAGGCGCAGTACTTGTTTCGTCAAGCAGCTGAGGTGGGTCTGATGGGGCCTGGCTACATCTGGATCCTCCCCAGTCTGGCCGTGGGCAACCCCAACAGCCCCCCACCTGCCAGCTTCCCTGTAGGCGTAATCGGTGTGATAACAGACCAGTGGAGGAAGAGCTTGCGGCAGCGGGTTAGGGAGGGTGTTGCCATTGTAGCCAAGGGGGCAGAGAGTTTCAAGAGGGATTACGGGTTTATTCCTGAAGGATATGGTGATTGCAGCAAGCCAACGAAACAGTCAGTGAACAATACTCTGTTCAGGTGAGGAATAATGAGGTTTCACTTCTTACCATTCCTTCCCATCTTCTTTGATCAACTATTGCTCATTTATTTCCATTGTTGTTTTTTTCCTACCTTGGACATTGTAAACCACTCTGAGTTTAAGACCTCATGTCATATACTGCATCAAAAATCACTACATATAAAAAGCATGCAAAGTGAACTTATGAAGGTACCTTAACATGTAATATAACAGATTTTAAGAAAAAAAAACAAAAACAACATTCATCCATCTTTCTATTTTCTACACCTGTTTTATCCTTTGCAGGGTCACGGGACAAAAACAAATAAACAAACAAGTTTAACGCAGTCTAATAAATGCAATCCATTACAGTTTAACTATATTCCACTTCAGAGGTTCCACTTGGTGTGATTCGGTTATAATTCAAGGCATTCCCATTAAGTCCAAATTCTGAAATCATGTAGTTCCAGTTTATAAAAACAGCCGCGCTAAGGAGCCCAGCAGAGTGCATTGACTCCGTACATTGGTGCAAACCAGTGGGTACAACTGTGATAGGGTGCATTTTAACCCAAAGATCATCACTCTCCTACCCAATTATACAATCTTTGATGTCCTTAACTATCACATTATACCTAAACTTAACCAATTATTTTTGATGCCTAAGTCTAACTAGCCGCACGTGGCGGTGTAACTAAATGGCAAGTGCCACTTTTGCATGTGCTCTGAAATGCAAATGAGTCTGGATTCATTATTCACAGCTCAGTCTATCATGAATTTACACCTTATCAGACAGCGAAACCACTCAGCGGGAACATCCTGCTGTCCAAGCAATCACCTGTCACTATCGTTCCCTAATTAGCTACTTCCAGTGTTCGGCATTAAATTAAATGCTTTCAAGGGAGCTTTCAGCTTAACTCGAAGGTGATCATTGTGTGTGCTTATATCAGTGTAAATGAATATGGAACATGTGCAGAATGCATCAGTCAAAGTTTTTGATTTTATAGTTCAAACTTATGTCTGATTATGTTGCTGTTTAGGCACATGCTGAATGTAACGTGGGAAAGGAAAGATCTGTCGTTCAACAATCAAGGCTTCCTCTCCAACCCCTCCATGGTCATCATTGCTTTGGACCGGGAGAGACTGTGGGACAAGGTACTGAGGAGCATCAGCTGAATCACAACAACATCCACCAAGATGATATTTGTAATCAGTGTTAGAGGGAACGTATTTGCTTTGAAGGTTCACATTGGTTACAGGATAACAGGCTGAAGAGTAACTACTCCTGAGAGGGATTTCTACGTGGCTTTGGATGGATTTGGGCTCCATTTTATTGTTCTTACAATAAGTAAGCCAAAATGTGCCGACATCCATAAAGGCCTGTCAACATTTCCTTGTGCATGACTCTGAAGTATTCATCTTAATTGCTCCAGAGCTTTACCAGTTGCTGTGCATTACAGTTTTAAATGAGAATGAAGGTTTCTTCTGCCAGTGCCACCTATTTGTTTTTTCTTTTTTGAGCAACAGGAATGTTGAACACAGTAAATCCAGCATGTTTTCACTTTCATCATGTAGCAATTGGACAAAAAAGCTCAAGCGGGGGCAACAGCCATTCGAAGCATATTTACAGATTTATTCAGAATAATAGACATAGTGATACCTGCCCTCTCTGAGACGGGATTTAAACTTGATGTCAGGCTGGCTGCTGATAGTTTATCAAATGAAAATATGAGATATTTGTGGATTTGGACATATTTTTCAAAACAGTAACGTGCATTTTTGTGTTTTCTGTAGTGATATCCTTCTCTTGCTTCCTCGTAACCGTGATTTGTAATCTAGTATTTTCATTTGCTTTCGCACACACACGCTCAGAGCTCAAGGGTGTATTGAAAAACTCAGACTAAACAGAGGCCTGTGTTTAATCTCACAGCTACAGCTGAACTCATTTATTTCTGTCCTGTAAGGACCAACCCTCTTTATCAACGTCAGGTTTGTATGTATCCGTGTGTGTATGAACATGGACGTGTAATTTCACTGAGGCTGGGGTTGTAGGCGTACAAGGTCTCCTGTATTCTCTGTACATGTTGTATCGTCATGGTTCTGTGCTGTATTGATGTTCACAAAACACAAAAATGACAAGACGTCTAAAAAAACAAGATGCCATACAAGCGTCTGCACCTCTGAATCATCCAAGTCTCATTATGTTTTTTGCTCACTGTTGTTATTTCCCTCTTCTTTGTGTCATGTATCTCTTCTGTATAATGACACATCAGTGTGATCCTTTCAAAGCGGTACTATCCTCTGTGACAGATTGACACAGCGTTGCTCCTTAACATCATCTGAAGGGTACTGGTGGGTGACATTTTGGGGGGCAAAGCACCCTTTCATTGCCAAGATTAGCTGCCACTCCCCTTCTTTGTTCTTCGCATCTTTACCTGTTAGAGCTTGTAACCGACGTGGTAGGGAGATGGCTTTTTGACCACCAGTTTTGTTTATGACAAACAAAGAAAATCATCTTGTAGCAAAGAAATGCATTTGAAAATGTTTCTGGACCAATTCCAATGAGAAGCTGAGGACAGAAACACTTCGATGGGTTTTTGTTTCTGCTTGTGATAATGAACGCTCTTGACCCATCTCTACGCACATCTGGGCTTGGTCTCCCCAGCTGATCCAATCTAATACTGACCATCACGTGATATTATGTCATATTCATTTGCCAGATGCCTGTATCCAAAGTGACATTAAGTATAGTGCAAAAGTCTTAAGAAGGTATGATGCCATGCAAAATGTAAGTTTTTCTTTTTAATTATAAAATGTAAATGCTTATTCATTTCAATTCACATAATAAAACAAAAAACAGAAAATGATGTAATGCTTTTTTGTTTGCTTTTTTTTTAGGGGTTAAAAATGATAAATCTAAGCAACAATAATTCTATTAAAATGGAATTAAGCTTGACTATTTAACCAAAAATATATCCACAGGTGCACTGAATATGCGTAATAATGACATCAACAAAATTCTGCTTAATGTTTCCACACCCAACAAATACAACAAAGTGATCAGGCATATTGGATTGATGCATCTCTAAAACTAAAACTCTTTGTGGCTAAATACTTATAAGATTCTTGCACTATATTTTAATCCAGTTTTCAGTAAAACATGGGTTTTTGGTATCCTGCCAACAGTGCAGCTCCTGTCAGAATGAAAAGTGAAAGACTAAAGAGAAAATAAGATGTCTTAGTATCCCAGGAAGGAAGGAAAGGCTGAAACGACTGATCTTCTGACCTGAAACCTGTGTGATTCTGTCTCTCAGAGAAACAAATTACCTCTTACTCCATCATGCAGATCTGAAAGTCATCCATGTATGACGAAAACATTTGTGTGGATGAGCTGAAGAGCAAATCATCCGTTGGTATGAAAGAGAGGTCTCGTTAAACCTGGGGGAGCGTGTGTTTCACATGCAGCAGGTCAGCGTGGGCCGAGCTCAGTTTGGCTCATTAGATCGACTGACGTGATTCAACGTCGTGTTGAAATCTATTGAACTGTGACATCACACAGCAATGCTCGTCCAAAGTTGCTCATTTTGACTTTAAAACAAACAAACAAACAAACAAAAATCTGTTTCTTATTTTGTTCAGTTGCTCCAACACATGTCAAACATATGTCTTGCTGTAAGTGTTGATTTAATTCAGTGCGGTGAGCTATAATACCACAGAAATTTCATTCTATGATTAAAACAGCTCTGCAATTGCAACAAATATTTTAAACGCACAGACATAAACACATTTATGAAATGGATGTAATGACTGGAACAGTTCTCATTCATAAACTGTGTAATTTAAGGTTTCCTGTTAGTTGAAAAAAAGAAAACTGATAATTAATTAGTCATCAAAATGAACACAGATCAAAGGCAAGGAATATTGGGAGGTGTAATTAATGTGGTGCAGTTGAATTTCACTTTGTTTTAGTTTTCTCTTTTCTCATCCTTATTCAGACTTTGAAACCTCCTTAGTATGTGTGGATGAACTCTGCCCTCCTTTCATCTTGTATCCTCTTCCTCCAGGTCACCATGTGGAATTTTTTTAAATAAATTAAAAATAAAGAGAGAGAGAGAAAATCAGCCAGTCTGTAAGGGGTTGAAGGCTGTCAGGAAGGTCAGAGCTCAGATTCAGACATGCATGTTCATGGTACCAATGAGCTCTTTCTCTCCCGTCCTCCCTGTTCAGGTGGGTACGTTCGCTCGGGGCATCCTTCAAGTTCGCTATCCCATCTGGCCACGGTACGGCAGCTACCTGGAGCATGTCTCTGATGACCGCCATCTGACCGTGGCCACGCTAGAGGAGCACCCCTTCGTCATGGTTGAGAACGTGGACCCAGGAACAGGCACATGTGTCCGCAACACTGTACCCTGCAGGCGTCAGTCCAATCACACAGACAGGTACAAACAGAAATACAAACACAAGTGCAGCCTCCTCGGTGTGAGTAATCGGGTAAATGTAAGCTTCCACATGTATCTCACGAACACAACAACACATATACCTGAACCGCAGGTTTTGTGTTTCTGTTCAGCAACACTTCAAAGGGGGTCAGTCATGGCCAGAAGAAAGAGGGCAACATGAAATGGAGATTTTTCAAAGCAGATCTGAAATAAAAGCTCAGGCTGGCCACAAAGACTGGTTGTAGCAGGATTATTATCTGACACCTGATTCCACCTGGCATGTTTGGATGGGTTTCACAGTAAGATCTTGGACCAGTGGTTTCCACTTACGATCCAACATATTTAACCATGTTTCTCTAAGAAGTATCATTGCTCAGAGTAAATTGCCCAAAATGTCAAAGGAGGTTTTGGTCCCGGATGCAAGTGTCTATAAAACCATCACATTGTCCAAATCTGTAGGTTTAGTTTGGTCAATTTTCTCTGAGCTTCAGAAGTCTTCAAGGCTGCAATTCCGCAAACATGTACTTGACCGTGGCACAAAGTATGTTGATCTTATCTTTTTAAAGGTACGACTCTTTTGTCAAAGCCAGCTCTTGCGTTCCCTTTAAATTTTGTTAACTCTTTTTTTTCTTTTTGACCCAACATACTAGCCAGAGAAGAAGGTACATTAATGGACAGTTTATCAAAAGTTTTAATCTGTACCAAAACCAACGACTGTGGTCACAAGCCTTAGCAAAGTCCAAAAAACACATTTCAGGTTGATTGGATAAATTGTTCAACAGCCTAAGCTTGGTCTGATTGGATGAGGTGCAGCTTTTAAATTTTATGACCTAACTACTTTTGTACTTTCTGAAACTACTTTTGTACGTTCTTAATTTTTTCTGTAAGGTGACCTTAGGTGTAGGAAGGCTCAGATACTAAAATGTATTATTATGTAACTGTGTCACTCTCCAGCTTTTTTTATTCATCTTTTATGTATAATTCATTCATTATTAGACTTTGAACCAACAGTTCCAAAAAAGACAATTCAATTTCTGTTCAATTCAATGCAGTTCAATTAAATTTGATTATACATTATTAATCCTACAACAAAACTGGTCAGTGCGAAACATTAAAACATTCTGTATTCACGTTGTCCAGAACGGCAGCGCTGCGTACATCTGCAAATTTGTATCTGAACAAACTACTGATAATTCTAACTGTCTGGCTGTAATGCTCAGTTAAAACCACAACATCATATTAGCACAAACATCTCATACCAGCTGTCAAGCATCGCGGTGGAGGGGGTCATGATTTGGGTTTTATTTGCAACCACAAAACCACCACCCAAAACCAGAAAAGAGAAAAACAGGAGTGACAAACAAGTTTCCCTTTGATATAATGAAACAAGACACCTGCTTCATTAAATCAAGCGGAGGGGTTGTATCTGCAGGAATGCAGGCACTACACTGAGGAGAAGAGGGATATGAACCAAAACACGGATCAACTGGTAAGGTTAAACTATTTTCCTTTTCTCACCTATGGTCATGAAGTGTGGGTGGTGACCAAAAGAATGAGATTGTGAATACAAGTGGATGAAATGAGTTTCGGCTCCAGGGTGGCTGGACTATCCCTTGGAGAAAGGGTTGGGGGTTCAGCTGCTGCTCCTCCACATTCAGAGGAGCTAGATGAGAGGGGTTGGGCATCTGGTTAAGATACCTCCTGGACACCTCCTTGGGGAGTTGTTTCAGTCTAACCAGGAGAAGGTCCTGAGGCAGACTGAGGACAAACTGGAGGGATCACATCTCCCAGCTCCTCTGGGAATTACTAGTGTCTTGCTGGAAGAGCTGAAGGAGGTGGCTGGGAAGATGGAGGTTTGGACCTTTCTGCTTCGGCTGCTGCCCCTGTAACTCAAACCTCGATAAGTGGAAGTCACTAGATGGATATAGAGCAAACAGTTAGGGGCTCTTTGATGGTTATGGGGACTGTGGAGCTTCGTGGAGGATAACATACTGCACCACTGACAGTAATGCTGAAAAAATCGCCAGCTGGTGGGAAATAAAACAATCAAAAGCACCATCATTACTTTTGTAGATAGCTTTAGGGACTCCAGAAACTGGTTAAGATTATTGTTATGTCTGTGGTCTCCCATGTTTTTAAAATGTAAGACTTATTTTAAGATTCCCAGGTCCACGCTAAGATTTAAAATCCATCTTTTGTGACCAGCTTAAGTGTACATAGACATTGAGTTAACTCCAAATCCAAGCCACGCTGCGCTGTGAAACTGCCACATCAATATGTACCGACTGACAGTTTGGAGAACGGACTTTAGCACAACAGGATCAGAGCAAAAACGATATACAGCTTGTGGGCATTTTGTGTCAGCAAAGCAGTGGAAAAGGAAAACACCAGCAAGATTGATCCATTTTCTTTACTCTTTGGGAATGTGTTATTTCAACCACATTCTCAATGCTTTTTTATTGAGAAGCCACATTTATATTATTTTCTTGTATCAGCAGTAAGACTATATTTCTCTAAAAAAAAATTGTTGCGAGTTTTTAGGCAGGTTTTTTAAACGATTCACTCTTTCTGAAATTAAAATGCGCGTTACATGTCTGACTTCATGTATGCAACTTCATGTTAGTCCTAATGTTTCCACTATTTCTGCTGAACCGTTTGTGACTGTAGCGTCACATTCACTGCGCAGTCCTTTCATCTACCAGAAAGAAAGAACGAAAAAGAAAATCTAATTCCAGCAATAAACAAAACAATCGAAGGTTTACGGGAAAACAACTTTTAAATCACCTGCTCAACACAAAACAATTAAGCGTATAAATGCTGCATTTCAAGTTCACTCCACTGACTCCAAATGTGTGTCTGTGGGTATGTCGGTTAAGCAGATTGCAGCGCTAACCATGTTTGGCACATTAATTATAGTAAGAGATATGGAGCGGCTGCTCTTGGGTGCAATGCCACATTGATTCCTAGTAAAGAAGATTTATCTGTCCAACACAGGGACATCTGTCAAAGCATGGGGCAGTCTTATCCCATCATAGCCGCTCTGTGGTCCTCTTCCACAGTTTCACTTAGCTTGCATGTCTCATTTGGACGGTGACCAACAAACAAGAAGGGAAAGAGGACTGTTGCTATATAACTCACATAATCCTGCAGCGTGGTCTGAGAGCAGATGTTTGGCATGATTAAAACTTTTTGTCTTGCTCATTAAAAGCCCTGTTTTTGGATGGATCATTGTATCTTCTTCCAGAGGACCGCGTCCACCTCTGTGGACTCATTAACTACAAGAAATATGCACTAAAATCCAACTTCTCTGCTATCTTATGTGTTAAGGTGCATCTCAATATGCCAAGTGCAGATGCTAATGTGAAATAGGGCTGACATTTTAGCAATCTGCGTCCAAGTGCAATTAACTCAGCGTCTGGGTCTGTGCGGTAGTGTAAGGTGCATGGCACAGTTGCACATACATGCAAAGGAAGGCGTGTACATGATGTAGCATGACATGCAGAGGCATCACAAAATCCACATTTCTATGAAATTTTCTGTGTTGGTATGGTACGGTATGATGACAGATGTATAACACATAACATACATTGGACAGTGCAGGTTATTACAAGCTCATTAGTAATTCAAAGTTGCTTCCAAGTCTTATTTGATCTGAGATTTCAAACCAATTGATGATGTGAAATTAACAAGTACATGGGGTTTAGACTGGTGTTTATAGCTAAAGTAAGAAAAATATTAGGTTTTCCACCATGGAAATCTTAAACTGTTGGCTCAATTAGTCCTACACTTACACATTATAACAAGTACAATACTTATTATCATGATGCATGATTTTTTAAGCACCCAGCAGCATGTGGCTGCAGGTCTTTTACTCTGTGTGTAGATACTTCAGCGCTTTGACTCTTTATTGTATGGTCTGAGGTTAGAGACCATTTTATTTCTGTTTAGGCAATAGCAGTAGGATTTATTTTGTGCAGTGTATCAGTGTGATTCTAAATACTTATCTTTGGTATGTTTTCACATTTTTTTAATACATACATAAATCAATTAATTCATTCCATCCGACTAACTCTGGTGCTATGATGCACCAAGCAGATGCACCTGCCAAAGCATCAGATTCAGATCGATATTGAAAATTTTCTATTGTGAGTCCATTCAAGGCAACAGGCATCCCATATACCAGATTACAATTTTTTTAAACCACGTTTTTTCTTGGATGCTGTCAGGCAGTGGTTTATCAATTGTCCAATAGTGCTGTTAGCAGACATGGTGCAGGAGCATATCCATTCAGCTGCAGACATACAAAACATTACGACACACTGCTAATCATTGGATTCTTTTTTACCACGTCACATCAGTTACCTCAAACTGCCCTGCAGAAGAGGCTTGGTTGCAGCAATACCAGAAATAATTAACAATGTCTTTCATTCAAGGGCAGTATTAGGTCTGGCCCCTCACTGTAGCAGCCTAAACATGATGTCACAGTATTAGCAACAATCAGTATGCTGCTGCTATAATGTCTTTGTTTACCCACACATGTGGAAATCCAAACACTAACAACATCTAGCCCCAGCTACTTTGTCAAAATGATGCACACCAGGATTGGCAACTGGAGACATGTGGAAAGAGTCTGCATGTTCTATGTAACCTGATGCTGGCGCGTTTAACCAACATCATTACCTTCACATATGATCATCTGTAGGAGCTCTAGACATGTCCTCTTCTGGGGGACTGGGCAGCACAACATGGAGAACAGCTTCATCTATACTTACTGTATCATGTGAAGCCATCCAATATTAATGGACTGTGCAGAAATAATAATAACAAAGAAGTAATAACATAAATTCCTGGATTGTTCACGGCAAAGACCCTTGCATTGCAGCTGGTATCTGAAACATACTCTAGATGTACCATCGTCCTCATCTTCAGAGCACCTGCAGATCATCCACTACCTGTCCATGCCGACACTGAACATAAACACAGAGTCATATAATTTGGAAAGACATCAGTGACAAAATGAAAGTGGGAGGAAAAAAAGATTCATCAGCAAGACCAACAAGTCACTGACAGCTTTACCTGTAGACTTACTTTCTCTCAGGGACTGCATACTGTAACCATAGCTGAAAAAAAGAGAAAATAAAGATAATAAAATGGTCATTCTCTAACCAAATCACAAAGCTGATATCTTAGATAAACTCATCTGACCGCTAACACACCAAGAGGATGAAGATGGGGATTGTGTGCATCTCTCGCTGACAATCAAAAAAAAACCCAAAGTGTTTATGGTATCCAGCCTCAAAACAGGACATCCATAAAAAAATGAAAGAGAAACTTCAACAGACTCTCACGTATCTGTAAAAGTTGAATTGAAGCAAATCTTAACCTAGTCAGCTGTTGACTACTAACTGCAAACCCAGAGATGACAACAAAAAAAAAACAGTAATGTAATAGTTTATAAATTTGTCACAACCGAACAAACTGACGACCCAACATCGTTTAGTTATCAAAGAATAAGATGTTGCAATCTTATCTATATATTATTTTTTGGCTTCCTTTACAAACTGTACAGCTGTAATCAAATTAACAAGTTAAGCATCAAAGCTTAATATCAACCAGGCTGAAAAGCACAAGAATTAAGAAAACATATACACTATATGTTTAAAAGTATTCACTCACCTGCCTTGACTCGCATATGAACTTCAACGATGTCCCATTCCTAATCCCTGGGGTTCAATATGATGTCGGTCCACCCTTTACAGCTAGAACAGCTTCAACTCTTCTGGGAAGGCTGTACACAAGGTTTAGGAGTGTGTTTATGGAAATGTTTGACCATTTGACCAAAAACAACCCCACACCATAATACCCCCTCCACCAAACTTTACACTTGGCACAATGCAGTCAGACAAGTACCGTTGTCCTGGCAACCGCAAAACCCAGACTCGTCCATCAGATTGCCAGATGGAGAAGTGTGATTCATCACTCCAGAGAACGTATCTCCACTGCTCTAGAGTCCAGTGGTGGCATCCTTTACACCACTTCATCCAATGCTTTGCATTGCACTTGATGATGTATGTCTTGGGCCACAGGAAGTTTGGAGGTCTGTAGCAATTGACTCTGCAGAAGGTTGGTAGCCTCTTTCACTATGCGCCTCAGCATCCGCTGATCCTGCTCCATCAGTTTTCGTGGCCGTCCACTTGGTGGCTGAGGACATTTCCCGACTGGATTTGTTGCCAGGTGGCATCCCATCACAGTTCCAAGCTGGAGTTCACTAAGCTCCTGAGAGCGACTCATTCTTTCACGAATAGTTATAAAAACAGTCTGCATGCAGAGGTGCTTGATTTTATACACCTGTGGCCATGGAAGTGATTGGAACACCTGATTATTTGGATGGATGTGCAAATACTTTTGGCAATATAGTGTATAACTTAGGAGTCCTATGGCAGCAGGACTAGGTGGCCATTGCCGCCCTTTTACTTTTTTTCCGCTCAGCAATCGAATTAAATTTGGTCCAATATTGAGTCATGTCCTGATTCTTGATCACTCATTCTTTCTTTTCTTTATTTCCTCTTTCAAAACCTTCATTGCTTTCTTAGTTGGGTCTGCTGTGGCATTTTCTTTTTTGTTGTTGTTGTTGAGAAAGCAGTATTAAATAGCTTCATGTTATAGTTGCCTGTAAACACAGTGGGCAAAGCACCAGTCACATGACCAACAGACAGACAGACAGACAGACAGACAGACAGACAGACAGACAGACAGACAGACAGACAGACAGACAGACAGACAGACAGATAGATAGATAGATAGATAGATAGATAGATAGATAGATAGATAGATAGATAGATAGATAGATAGATAGATAGATAGATAGATAGATAGATAGATAGATAGATAGATAGATAGATAGATAGATAGATAGATAGATAGATAGATAGATCGGTGTTTGCACATCAACTAAATTCTATTCTTTCTATAGGTTTCCTGATGAAGCGCTCTCAACTGTCTCCTTTGCTCCCTCTTATCAATCACATAGTTCTGGTGGCAATATTGTGACATGTAAAAGGGTGGATTTGAAGCCACGTCACGTAGACCAGTTTGTATTTCTTGCCAGAAATCTCTAGCCCCCTTAGTTTAGGGTCTGTCATAGGGTGTTATAGCCTTGTTCCTCACTCCTTTATCAGTATCATGCTTAACTTTATTTATATTAATCCTTGCTAAAACAATTTTTAGGCAACTGAATTATTTAGAAGAAAGTCTGGTGTAAGTTTAGAAGTTAAGTTAAAGTTTAAAACTGATGGTTAATATTGACATATCCAAGACGTTTATGCTTATTTGATGATAACATCATGTTTCTTGGTTAAGAATCTAAAGAAACAATGAACATTGATTTATTTGAACAATTTACTTTTTGAGGTTTGTGGGCACAGTTATATTGGAATCATACATAAGAAACATATTTTGATATAAATTTTGTTGAAGTTGTCCAGTCCCAGGATAAGGTGTGGTGTGGTAAATAAAACATGCACCTGGTCAGCAATCAGTAGTTTGTATTTGACTTTGTGTCAGAAAAAGTAAGTATTTTCTGACTGTGATGTGCATGAAGTTGCACCTGAATGAGGACAGCAGGTCAGCCTCATTACCCAGCGTCGGACCGTACTGTTGTTGTTACAAGACAAAGCGAATCCCTGCAGATGGGAAGGCAAAGTCTAGTGGAAAACCTAAAACCAAGAGTGGAGTCTGTCATGAAGGGCTGATGTCATGTGCTCAACTCTGTTCCACTAGCTGCTGTAAGTGTGCAAGTATTCATCCAGTATTTCTTCATCTCTGAGAAAATGATGCACACTCCCGCTGGGGTTTACTTGCAAATCAACACTGCAGCTTTGTCACAGTTCTTTTGGTCCTCAATATTTCCAGTTTTATAGAGACCACTTGTAGTTTGCTGTAAGGCTTTAATTAAAGCCCAGTGTGTAGGATGTCATGATAACAAGCAGCGCAAATCACAAATTTCAACCAACAACATGCAACACACTGAAAAGATAACAAGAAAAACACAAGTATTATATCCCACTTCTGTTTTTTTGATTGCCCTACAAGTTAAAGTGAAGAACAAATTTTACTGTTACACAAAAGCCTGATTTTCGTAGGATTTTCACCCAACAACAAATTAAGATCATTTCAAAAGCACGTTCGTAACCGTGGACTCACACATGTGATGGAGGTGTCAACAGTATTGCTTTTTGTTGACTTTGAAGAGGGAGACGTCAAACATTGCTGAACTGAATTGTGGGTTGCTCTGTTTTAAAAGCGTTTCTCACATCTGGAGTTCAACTTTTCAAGATTCAACATTCCAACTTCCAGGCCGAAGCTGTTCAGGGTGTAAAGCTGAAAAGCCACATGATGCAGAAACAGCAGTGCCGCGACAACCACTTTGACTCGTGACCATTCCAGCCAATGAGACTGGTCTCACAGTACACCGCGGAGCATTTTAGAAACCTCTGTGGAGGCTGTGGGTAAACTGATGGGGGGTTTTAGAAGAGAATTGAACCACATATGAGGAGGGGTTTAGTTTAGAAGTCAAAAAGATCATTTTATTAGATACCATTCATCTTTGAATAAGCATAATCCTGGATAAAAGAAGACATTCAGAAATGTACAGTATGTCTTCAAACAAGCAGACTATCATGAAATTGATAGTGTATTGACTAGCCATTGGGTGCTGGCTCTAATGGTGAGTCGATCTCTTTTGACCCTCGTGTTAAAATGTCCCGCTTTGCAGGAGAAATAAAGATATTTATAGCATTTTTTCTGTTTGGTTAATTGTACTAATACTCAAAAAACTCAATTCAACCTTATTAATACAGCACTTTTACACAACAACAGCTGAAACAAAGTGCTGAGCAAAACACATAAATCAAATTTTAAAAACAACAAAAACTATGAAACATGCTAGAGCACAAAAAACAATAAAAGTACAAAACAAGAAATAAAACCAGGAAAGAGATCGGTAAGAGCAGTAAAACAGTAAACACAGGAAAAGTCAGAAGTCTCATGTTGAGTCGAAGGCCAAAAATGGGTTTTCAAACGTGTTTTAGTGATGGGGCTTCTCTGATGTGCAGCGGCAAAGACTTCCAAAGCTTTGGAGCAGCGCCTGCAAATGCTCCGTCCCCTCTGAGCTCCCGCCTAGACCTCGATGCCTCCAGAAGGAGCTGATCAGCCAACCGGAGGCACCGGGCTGGTGAAAGCAGCTCAGAGAGGTACAGGCCAGACCATTTAAGGATTTAAAAACAAACAAAATAATCAAAAAGCAAATGAAAAATACCAAAACAGCAAAGTTGAACAAAATTTGTATCAAGACCAAATGTTTTGGCCATGACTGTACATTAGTGTGCATGTTTATTGCCTTTGTTATCTAAATATCTAAACTCAGCCGCAGTCTCTGTCCAGAGACAGGAATAAGTTATCAGTATTCCGTTCGTCCAGCTTTCCATAGCTGCATGTTAATGCCAGCGGTTCGGAATCAGATGCCAAACTAGTTTTCAGTGTCCATATGCTTTCATCTGGCTACACTTTGCATCTGGGTTTTATCTTTCGGTCAGATTTAAGATGCATTCTTCTTCAGCTTCTTCATTTTAGTTACCCTAAATGTTAAATAATTTACACAGATGCAGTCTTATACATTTTCCATAGGATCAGAATAACCATTGAATGAAATTATTGATTAACTGATTGAAATTGTGGTTGTGATAGTCTGTATTGTGCTCTGAAAGTAAGAGTGAATGTAGGACACAGACTGACAGGTGTTAACGGTCCAATATGTTCTACCGAGTCATAGCAGTGGTCATTTCACACATCCAGCTCCTCCTTGTCTGATGTTTTATTTTATTCTTGTCCTTCTGACCTGTCAGAGCTTGTCTGGTCAGTCACTTTACGGTCCCTGTCTCAACGCTTCATCTGAGATTTTTTCTTTTCTCTCTCTCTCTGTCTCTCTCTCTCTCTCTCTCTCTCTCTCTCTCTCTCTCTCTCTCTCTCTCTCTCACTGGTCCAGTTTCTGGACACACAACCACACACACAGACACACACACACACACTGCAACATAAATGCGGCAGTTCCCCAGAGTATGCCGCGCTGCATGTGAACATGTGTTTGCGCGTAAGACGGACGGACAGCCCCGGTTCGAGCGTGCTTGTGTGGACGCGCTGGTGATTTGAGAGGGGAGTGGGTTTAATGACGACAGGTGGCCAGCTCCTGCAGCAGTTAATTAACTCTGCGTTTATCAAACTTAGATTCCCATGAAACAAGTCAGCCCTTCAAGTATACTTTTATTTTTTTCCTGTAATTGACTGGCAAGATTGTGGAAAAACTAGAACCTGAATTAAATGATTTTTTTTTTTAATGTAATCTTTTGCTCATTTCTTCACCGACATGTTTTCTTTATCACTCTTCAGCACTTTTGCTGACTCACTGACATGCTGGTGTCCTCACTCAGTTATAAACATTCACACACATTTTTTCAGTCATGTACATTTTAGGTCTTTCTTTTGGAAGCTTGATCTGGATTTAATCTACTTTAAATTTTACTCCATGCTGTCCTTTTAAAGGTTTATCATATGTCATTATTTAACTTTCACCCCCCCTTTCTCCACTATTTCCTGTCCTTGTTTTCTCTCCTTCTACACCTCATTAAGTAGCAAGGCCACAGAGAGGAAGTGAGATGCTCTACACCTTAATGGGCTTTGATTAGAGGCCATCAGAGTCACTCAACCGCGCAGCGTGGCCTCTGTCACGTGTCATGACAGTGTATTTCTACACGGTTACAATTTTTAAACGTCTCCTCCATCTCTCTGAAAGACACCGTCTTATTGATTTTAACTAATGAACCAGTGAGCGTCTGCCCTTCCTTTTTCCGCAGCAGAGGACTGTCGATGTCAGCATGAGAACCCACGAGAGTTTCGCACTCACTCTGTTAAACTAAGTAAAATAACAGTTTTGGTCCCTGAAGCTAAAGATAGCAACATTTCCAGCTGCCAGAGAGCGAGAGAGACAGACAGGACTTTGTTCACAAGATGTTGAGACAAAAAAAAAAAAGCAACTGTACGTGTAACTGTTTTTTTTTCTCTGTTTTCTCTCTTTCTGAATCTGCTGACAGTAGTGTTGGCCACTCTGAGTCCTACACCAAATTGTGCTGCAAAGGTTTCTGCATAGACATCCTCAAGAAGCTCTCCAAAACCATCAAGTTCTCCTTTGACCTCTACCTCGTCACGAACGGCAAACACGGCAAGCTGGTCCACGGGATTTGGAACGGGATGATTGGGGAGGTGAGGAGTGCCTGAGCGCAGCAGCTGGTGAAGCCGTATTGAGTTCGCTTCATATGTAGTACAGGCAGTTGTTGAATAAATGTGTTATAAAAATGTATCCTTGGGCTATAACATGCCCCAGTTTTGGTAAATGATCATGTATAGCTTCTCCAATATTACTACAAAGGTAGAGATGCAGCCAATGATCGGTTGGTGATCGGAATTGGCCGGTTTTTTGGTTGGTCACATGCACAGCCGATTTCTTTGTATAACCTTGGGTGGCAAAATGCATCTAAGAACACAGAAAATTGCAAGTTGATTAAATTGACAACTGATAACCGCTACTTATAAAAAAGAAAATCTGAATGGGTCATAATCGATATTGATAAGTCAGGCCTTCAAGAAAATTGGAAATTGGAAGCAACTAAGAAAACTACCATTCATGCATCTCTGCACAAAGCAAAATTAAATATTGAGAACCTTTAGAAAAACTATTCCTCTTGTTTTTTTTTTTTTATTATTTGAATTTTCTAAAGCTGAGGAAAAAAAAAACACCTTTTATCTTTTAATATATAAACCCTTAACTGGTATTTTATGATGCATAAACCCTCTCAAACAATGAGTAAAATTGGAAAGAAATCAAAAACACCACCAGCAAATCTTCTCTGACATGCAAATGTAAACTTTGTCGCCTGATAAAAACGACGAACACCCCTGTTGTGGTAGATCAGAACCCTTTATGGAAACTGTTCCTCCATATTTTGTGCCCGGTAGCATTAAACAAATAAATAAATATAAAAATGGAGACAATCATGTCTATGAACAAGAATCAAAAGATGAGGTTTTTGTGCGCGTTTCACATTTTGCTGGGAGACTGGTTTGGTCTTTCAGCTGTTCGGGACCTCTGTGTATGCTGTTTCATCAGAAGTATATTGTATATGATACAGTGTGTGATGTGTGATGACAGTAGTCAAAGTTGGTAATATTATTATTGCAAAATGAAGGATAACACAAAGAATGATGTTTAGGGCTACGCTTAAAAGTGCCAAAGCGAGTCTCTTCTGCATGCTGAAATGATGATCTGTGGCGAGTCAGTTGTCGAAATCATAGTTTGCTGTAAAGTGCAAAACGTTTGCAGCTTGTGACTTTCCTGTTAAAAGAAGAAAATTTCTAAATTTGCTCTCTTTTAGAACCTTTTGTTTTTTCTTTAGTTCAGCTTGAAATGGAGTTACAGTAAATAAAGGAAACCTGATTGAACCCGGTCTTTGTGTTGCTGTCACGTTTCCCCCTGCGTTCATTCCTTTTCTTTTGTATTTCATGTCTCAGGTTGTGTACAGACGAGCTGACATGGCCATCGGCTCCCTCACTATCAATGAGGAGCGCTCTGAAATAATTGACTTCTCCGTGCCATTTGTTGAGACGGGCATAAGTGTCATGGTAGCACGCAGCAACGGGACGGTCTCCCCTTCTGCCTTTCTTGGTAAGTCATAGGTGTCCCACATTTACCTCGATTTTATCGCGTAACTTCCAGACGGTCATAGCATCTGTCATACTGCACTTGAGTCCCATGCTGCCGCCGCTGTCTTTTCCAGCACTTTCTTGGCCCACTTAGAGGAGTTTGGCCTCTGAAGATGTTTCATGAAACTTCCTATTAAGCTCGTATCCTGCCAATAACTGGAGCCTACAACTAACCCTCCTTACCAACCACACACACACAAACACACCTAAATCCTTCTTCTAAACCTCATACAACAAAACTCAGCACAAAATTCTCAACAGTGTATTTTCCCTCCTTTCATTTTCATATCTGGCAGCTCTTCTCGCTACCTTCAGCTATCCTCTTACCAACACATAGTAACATTCATTTCTACTTTAGGTTTCAAAGCAGGGACGACAGGAGAGACTTATCTAAATCCATGTTTGCGCTTTCATTTCTTCTCCTCCTCCAGAACCGTACAGCCCGGCAGTTTGGGTCATGATGTTTGTGATGTGCCTGACTGTGGTGGCTGTGACAGTGTTCGTCTTTGAATACTTTAGTCCAGTGGGCTACAACCGCAGTCTGCTGAGTGCCAAAGGTGAGTTGTATGCTGCCCGTTACGAATTTTTAAGCAATCTAATATGAAGGATGACATACCAATGATTTATCACCTACGGTTGTCAAATGTGAGGGGAAAAAAAAGTACCGGAAAAGTCCACATTTCTCACAAATGCGACACCATGAAAATATACAGTATGTAATGCAGCTTGTCATGTAACTGCTGTTAAATTTATGAAGTGTGAGAAGTTATAAAGAGTTAAAATTCTCATTCTGAGCTGTAAGACGAGCTTTCAAACAAAGTTCTTGCTTGACTGACCAAACCGAGGATGCTGTGACCTTTTTTACAGGAAAGAGACCTGTTTAGACCTGGTACTAACATCTGTCCCGAAAGATCAGATGACAAGTTAACACCGTTAAATATAGGTGTAATTGGACTCAGGGTGCATTTTAGGGCGCAGTGAGATCCAATCACTCAAAGCACATTCCAAGGCGGTCTAGACCCCATGTGATCACTTCATATCAACAGTGTAAATGCGAGACTTTTTTCTACCACATCTACCACATAAATGAGGAGACTTCTAGGAGCAGACAAGGCGAGCAGACTTTAATTTACATTTTTATACTTGGTTTATTACTATTAGTCTGTCTTGCTTATGGTTTAAGGAGAAAAGAGACACTCGCCTCTCACGCGTCTTCTGATGTTGCGTCCGTCAAGCTTGCTGCCGCTTTTAAAATCCCACCTCCTCACCAGCTGCACCTCAAGGCTCCGATTAAGTTATGTTTATCACCTAAATTATCTTCATGCATGCCTTACAAGTGGAGATTTATTAGCTCGAAACCTAGATGCCAAAACGTAAGTGTTTTATCATTAGGAAGGCCTTTGAAGTCTTCATTGCAGGACTTTACTGAACTGACGTCTGTGTGCGCAGAAGGACGTTGTCATTTGCACAACAGAGGCATCATATTAAAGTCTGTGTTGTTTTGATTTGCCTACATTAGTTCTTCTTTTTTTAATTTCTGCTTAAGGTCCACTTGGGATTGGACCACTCGGATGAATGTTAATATCTGGTTTAAACAGGGCCATACTGTGCGTGACCCCACTTCAGAGGGAAAAAAGAAAATCCTATCGGAAATAAGTATGAATAAGTCGACCAAAATTCATCTACCGCCACAATGATTACGGTTCCTCCGTAAGGGTTTGAGTGGAAACCTAATCAAACCCAGAATGCTTTGCTCAGAGACCATGCCTTTCTCTAAATATTAAAGGTCATTTCCTGGTTTTAATTAGCATTCCTGACTGCAAAAATCCAACTGTGATTGATAACAGTGGCACCCACCGTTCCTGCACATGAACAGCAATAATAAAAAAGGAACGAAGCGGGCTGAGGCGGTGAACTGGTTCAGTTTGGAGTTTTGCTCAAGAGCAAGAAACTGAACTGATGGAAAATGTTTTTACCTCACTTTTCAGGTTTAATTTGACTTGAGTTCTTCTTCTGTTTTAATATATTTTAGTTGTTTTAATACAGCTTAATGTTACAAAATTAAAAAAATCTAAAACACAGATGGGAAGGTTGCAAGGAAAACTTTGTTTCTCCTTTTCTTAATGAATCACAAATTTATTCTGGCTACCTGGTGACAAGTTTGGCACATCTCAACATTACACTTTTTAATTTATTTCTGAACAAAGAGTTTGGTAAGTTAAATTCAAATACAGATCTGGGGGGTGGCGGGGGTCATAAACAGTTAGTATCTCCACTTCAGACTAAAGGTGACAGTATGATATAACCTAATTTTTAAAATATATGAATTACATTTCCTCCAATATACTTTTAAATACAATTTATCTTTAGACAATTATTTTGTAATAAAATCCCCCAGTGTTTTTACAGAGACATCTGTGTCTGAGAATTCTTTGTTATATTTTTTTACTTAATTTCTATTTTGAGCTCAAGATATAACCCTTCAGAAGTATTTACTACTATTAAGTATTACTTTTCTTTTTTGTTTTTGTTGGAATACTTCATCACAGCGTGTTTCATTGCACTTGACAGAGCTCTACATCAACACAGAGATGTCGACTCTTTTCAAGACCAAAGAGAGAAATAGTGTTCCTCATCAACTCACATCAAAGGCTCTAAAATCGTGAGAAAGCATTAACATGTCTTTATTTCACATGACCGTCAAGTTCCTTTCATCTTTGCAGGCTGAAAAAGCCTTAACCTCTGCCTTGGAGGATGGACGTGATAGGGACATGAATCCAAACACAGGTCTTCCAACCAGGAGACTGTGGTTCATGTCCTGTCTGGAAGTTGGTTTCATACAAATCTTAAACTTACTTTCAGTCTCTGTTTGAGCAGGTTTTGACAAATAAACTACTTCTTAAAACACCAGCACCTTCACATATTGGCCCTGACCTTGACCTTTCCTGAGACACAGATCCCCACATTACATCCAATATATCCATCGGTGTGTGATGGTAACCGGCAGAGACAAAGTTCGACCTGTTTAAAACAAGAAGGCCTGTAAAGTTTGTGTGCGATGGTGAATGAGGAACACATATTTATTCATCTTGTAGAATCGAGCCATGTTTAAAAGGTGCTATTTAAGAGCTGATCATTATATCAGTCATGATTAAGTTAGATCACAATCTAGGTTTAATCAAAGCTGCACAAAGGAGATTTTTTTTTTCTCATGTTAATTTATCAGTATGAATTTCATTTGAAGGAATATTGATCACTTTTAGTAAGTGATGTTTCTCATCTCTCCCATCAGCAAACACCCAAAGTAGCTTTGGACTTCTGTCCAAGAGAGTTGCGTCTTGCAAAAACTGCGTATCGCTTTAGTTTGCTATGTCGCACATAAACAATAATGGAAGCAGAGGTGACAAGTAACATTTATAGTCATTTAAATTGGAATTCTTTTTGGTTAGAGAGCTCAATTCTTTTTTAAATTTCACTTTGTGACTTTTTTGTAAGACCTCATACTGTAAATAGGTGTTGTACCTTTTGAAGTGAGATTAGACAGGTTCTCCTTATTGTCTCCTTTCATATCTAGTTACAGTCCTTTTGATTCTGCTCATTAAAAATTAATGGATGGATGTGTCCAACCTTTTGACTGATATTGTTCTGTGTCACTGCTGGACAATTGTCCTTATGAGATGGACAGGAACAATAAAAGCTTGTCATCTCACAACAGCAACCAGACAAAAGAAACACTCCAAGTGGAGACAGATGTTTTTTTTTGCCTGGTTGGGTAACATAAGAATAAATCTTCTAAATATGCTCTTTGTGGATAAAAGACAAAATGTGATATTTTGAGCGGGTTGGAGAAGGAATCTGTTGTTTTCTGTCACAGAAGTATTTTCATATATGAAATAAGTAAATAAGGATAGGGAGGAGACTTTACATTTTTGCCTCAAAAATACTTTAATAATTTAATACTTTAATAAAAAAAAATACTTCAATTTATTTGTATCAAATTATTATGTTGTCTTCCATTTGGTACAATATATCTCTAACCATACCAAACTTTATTTACATACAAAATGTCAACACTACCTTATTCTACCTAATATGCGTTTTTAAAAGCAACCAAAACCTTCAACATTATTATTGTATTATGGCACAGATTTAAAAGTGTTGTTCTGGTGGGAAATAGGAGAGACAACACTTCTGGGTGAAAATGTAAAGCTGTTCCAGGGCTGGGTCCACCACAATCAAATTCCATCAGTTTTACGTCCTGGAGGAAGTTAATTCTCTGGTTGATTCTCAGGTCTTGAAACAAATTTGAAACACAGCCTCTTCTTTCTTTATTCTTAGCACTGAAATGAAATCCTTGTCATAAAAACTGTGACTCCTTCTCCTCTCTTTGCTCAGCTCCCGGTGGTCCAACGTTCACGATCGGAAAGTCGGTGTGGCTGCTGTGGGGCATCGTCTTCAATAACTCCGTCCCCATCGAAAACCCCAAAGGGACCACCAGTAAAATCATGGTCCTGGTCTGGGCCTTCTTTGCTGTCATCTTCTTGGCCTCCTACACTGCCAACCTGGCTGCCTTCATGATCCAGGAACAATACATCGACACAGTGTCCGGTCTCTCTGACAAGAAGGTGAGTGGCCCAATAAATGGGAACCTGACAGCAACCTGAGAGTGCTTGTGAAGCGAGGCGGTCCGTAAAAGTCCAGGCAGATAAAACACAAGGGCTGTGTTTTTGTGGAACTCTGAGATATTGAGTAAATAACTTCTTTGCTTTTAAATCTAGCTCGTAAGACATTGTTTCCTCTTTTCCTTTTCTTCACTTTGTATGGACGAATAAACCATGAACACAAGGCAGATTGCCTCTGAGATGAAAAGGATTTTGTAGTGCATGTCTCTGTCCTTTTACTATCAGTGGGAAGCCTAGCGGTATGAATGACTAATCAATTACTGCTGTCTGTCAACACAGATGGTGTCCGAGTCTTAACTTGTCTTGTCAGTATCTCGGGTCCGTCCATCAATATTCCCTTCCCGTGCCCTCTCCATCTCTTGTGTGTCTCACACTGTTTGAACAAGTTGCAAAATGTCAAATGGTTAAAGAAAATAGTGAAGCCATGGAGGAAAACAACATTTACTTACCCCTTAAATATGAGTATGAGTGTGTATGTGCATGTGTGTGTATAAAAAAACTGCAAAAAGCGTCTCAGAGGACCTTTACAGGAAACCATTTCATTCTTCACATGCAACAAAAACAACTCCAATGCAGGAATCAGTGGAGCTGCTGAAGTGATCTATAGATGTATTCTCTGACTGTATTAACTTTATGCAGATGCATATGTCCGACAGAATAAACACCTGAATATAAATTAGTCTGCAAAGCACAATATCACCAACTCGGAAACTATATGTGATAACAGGAAAAATAAAATAACAAAAAGGTCAGGCTTAGGTCACATCTCTGTGCTTTCAAGTACAAGGCTGCTATTATTCCGTGTTCAAAATCAGAGTCAAAGTTCATTTATTTGTTTTTCTTAGGGAGAAAAAACCTGGATAGTGGAAAATTGCTGCATGGACACAAAAAACCAGACTTGAAATTAAAGACGCATAAAAAGCACATTCAGTAAAAATATGCTGAAGGACATATCCAGCAAAAAAGACACCAAACAGTATTTAATATGTGTTATAAATGTGCAAAGAGCCTTGACTGATCACTCTGCAAATCAACCATAAATACCATCATATTGTAAATATGAATACATAAATACATTTATGAATTCATGCAAATGCAATACAATATTACTTATCTAATGTTTATATATAGTTTTAACAATTCAAATATTAACTTCAGCTCCAATCTGGCTGTAACACCATGTTTTTGTGGTGTGGGTAGGTTCTTGAGGACGTCACCTTAAGGAATGACTCCTACATCCATCCATTATCTATTCCTGCTTACTCCTTCTCAGGGTCACGGGGGTCTGTCAGAGCCTATCCCAACGCATAGCAGGCGAAAGGCAGGGGTCCACCCTGGACAGGTCGACAGTCCATCGCATGACTCCTACATCATCCTCTTTAAATGTGAAGATGGGCTTTCCATCACCAGACCTTTTACAACTTTGCCTCAGAATCTCTGCACTGAGCATATCACTTTCAACATTTCCCACCAATCCAAAATTGGTATAGGATTGGGATTTTTTTAACTGCAAAGTTTACAATGACAAAGTTACCAGCAGATAGATCCATGTCATCATCATCATCATCATCTGAACTCTGAACTCTGATAATCAGTGGCATCCCGAAGTGGAATCGGAAAGTCACTCTCTCCTGAGCTACTGGAGTGCACTTTCTTTTTGGTTTTTGTTGGTTTTGACCATTTTAGAGCCCCCCTCTTATTTCCACTCCTTTTCTTCTTTTCAGCCTGGTCCTTTACTCTGCTGTGTCTCTTGTCTAGGCCTCATCATCAGTGGTGGAGCTTTCTTCTGGGCTACTGTACATGGCCATTTTCTTCTTGGTTTTGGATTGAATTCCAGCTTTCAGGGCCGTTTTCTTCTCTTTTTCATTCATTTTCTTTTCTTGTTCAGCTTTTTAATCTTCTTTTTCTTTGTGAGCCTTCTCCAACTCAAATCTTCTCAGGTTGGTTGGTCACGATTCTTGTTTTTTACTTTTGTTCTTTCAAAACATCTGTAGATGCATAACCCAAGTGAGCAAAAGAACCACATTCACATTCGTCACTGGCTGAGTGCTCGGGATTTGGCAGAGTGACAGGTGTCTCTCTTGGGTCTGGACCTACTTCAAAGAAATGAAAGGAATTTTGTCATTGAACACAGACATGTGATTGTGTGGTCAGATGTAGGGTACACCTGAGTTTAGTTTTAATGATCAAATGTGAGAATGCATTGTACAATAAAAATAAAATACAATAAAGTAATATATAGTAAATAATCATGAGCTACTTGCCCCATGGCACAAATTACCCCAGTCTCCCATATTTAGGGTGCTGAACATGAGAAGCGCCTAATGTAAAGTTATAGACTGCCTGATGCAAACTTGCTCCATAGAATAGAATAGAAAGTCTATATTGTCATTATAGATACAATGAAATTTAAAGGGCAGCTCCTTAAAGTACACAGGCATGGTAGACAAAGTACAAAACATGACACAGTGTGCATGTACAAGTCAGCATACACAACAGAGCAGCAGCCCTTCAAGGTGTGTATTGCACTGATAAGTGGATATTGCACAGATCTATATGTCCATGGAGTATCTGCAGTTCTTGCAGGAAGTGTTTGCACGGTCGGGCTTTCCTGACCAGCAACGTGGTGTTGATTGACCGGGACAGGTCTGCATAGATGTGGACAGATGTGGACAAACCCGCTGGTCATACCATACTGTACAGTCCCTATTGCCGCAGTGAAAAAGATTTGTACGATGTTCATACAGACGACAAACACTCAAGTCTTAACAGAAAATAAAAGCACTGAAAGGTTTTAGCAGAAACGTTCGCTACGCGTGTTCGCCAGCTGAGGTCATTTTGAGTAAGCAGCCCCAGGTATTTGTACGAGGTGACCTGTTCAGTGACCATGGATAACCTGCACACAGCTGCTCTGTGAGCATTTGGATCAGACCTGCATGTGAGCAAGCGAAAAACAGTGGCTAGATGTAATTTAGGCTTGTTTTGTAGATTTTTATATTTTAACAACAATTTATGTTTCTGGGCTAAACAGGAACTCAGTGTTAATGATGCAGAATCCAGGGCTTGTTGGTTTATTTGTAATCTGTCAATTAAAGTAGGTTGACCTTTGGACCCTCATCCTGGACTTCATAGGAAACCGCTATTTCCTCTGTTTTCACATGAACTTGGCAGCACTTTGGAAAGCCATCACTGAACTCAGTCCGCTCCAGAAATGTGACCTACATTGTATTTTAAGAAGCTGGAAATGTGACTGCAGATCTTAGTTTCTAATCTCCTCGTACTATCGTTGCAGTTGCAGCTGATGAGTGATTAACGCGCATACGTACTCGCTCATGCGCTCACATGTTGATGGGCTCATTCATTTACACACAGCTCAAAAGGTCACCGCTGTAACCTAGATGAATAGGTCTTTTCTGTTCATGGTCTAAAGGAGCTCTAATATTTCCACGTTGTGTAAGGTGAATTTTGACCAGACTGAAGTTGATGGTGATCGTTTGCGTGCAGTGATATTATTCAATATGATAGATGCTGACTGATGTAAGATATAATCAATTTGAGGTGAGTTAGTACTACACAGTCCATTTATCCAGCTTTGAGTTTAGCAGCTGATTAAATAAATGTTGGTTGTAAAATGAATTTTAGGTTTCATTTTAATGAGTGGCTCTGAATCCTTTAATTTCTTCATCGAGTCTCTCCTTCTTCTCTTTTCTCTATTATTGGGTTTCTTCTGGTTTTTCACCCTCTTCTTTTACATTTTTCTTGTGCTTCTTTTTCCTCATTCCTCTTCTTCTTTCTCCCCTGTTTTATTTCCCCAACCATTCACACACATACTTAATTCCCTTTTTTTTAATTTTCTTTCCTCAGTTGCTCCCTCTCTCTGTCCACTTTTATTCTTCTGTTTTTTCTCCTCAGTGTTATCCCTTTGTTTTGGGGGATTGCACCTTCTTTTCTCATTGTCTCCTCCCCATCCTCGTCCCTTCCCCTTTATTTCTTGCTTTCTGGTCTCCTCCCTTTTGGTCGTCTCCATTACGTTCTCTCTGCCCCTTTAGATGCCCCTCTATCCATTTTCTTCTTAACTTTCTTTTTTAAACTCCTGCTTCCATTAGTTACTCTTTTCTTATTCTTCCTTCTTGTTCTCCGCAATCTCCTGTCTGTCCACAGTTCCAGAAACCACAGGAGCATTACCCTCCATTTCGCTTTGGGACCGTCCCGAATGGGAGCACAGAGAGGAACATCCGCAGCAACTACCCCGACATGCACACACACATGATGAAATACAACCAGAAGGGGGTGGAAGAAGCCCTGCAGAGCCTCAAAAATGGGTACAGATTTGTACAAATTTCAAGTGTACATCACAATTATTATTAGGGAGTTATTTTTAAATGGTGACATAAGATGACACAGTAATGATGATCAATATTTAAGCGATACAGCGGAGATCTGATAGTCTTTGTGTTGCACTCCTATTTTTGAATTAGGCCAGTATGATGGGATTATTTTTGGATATAAAGTCATGTCTAGTGCTGCTTGATTTGTATTTAAACAAAAGTGTTGTCAAGCATTTCATCTTCACAAAGACTTAGTTCATGTTCTAAGGACACAAAAAAAGCATTTTTGGATTACTTACTGTGCCTATTATATATATATATATATATACACACATACATACATATATATATATATATATATATATATATATATATATATATATATATATATATATACATATACATACATACATTCATACATGGCCATGTAACAGACTGGCGACCTGTCCAGGTATCGCCCCTGCCTCTCGCCTATAATGTGCTCCGGCAGTCCCTCGTGACCATGCAAAGGATTTTATATATATATATATATATATATATATATATATATATATATATATATATATATATATATATATATATATATATATATATATATATATATATATATATATATATATGTATTGATTTTCTTGTTTTAGCACAGGGACCTGAAACTTGGAATGTCAATCCATCAATGTGAGCTTTCTGTCAACTATAGTTTGTCTGGATTGTTCCACATAATACCAGGCAATCATCAACACAATCATCCACCGCAAAGCAAAAGTGCTTTTACTGCCAAATACAAGCACGTTTACTTAGCCTTACAGACCTCTCGGCTCCTTGTCTTAGTCATGCAGTCCTTAATGTCCCTGTATCCAAGGGCTGCCTTCAAAGCTCTTTCATCAACGTTACAGATGCTGGTGCCAGTTACAAGCTTTCTGGGTTTTTTTTTGACATAACACAAACATTTTTTAAAGGATAACCTAGGGATCCATGGGACGATCCACTAATACCAAGCAAGATTTAAGTGAGCTAATTGTTTCTGCTATCACCTGAAAGAAAGTTTTGGCCGGACGGTAGAAAAAAATTGATCTTGAAGATGGTTAGCAGCAATTTAACCAAAAGGGAACAAAACCACAGATACAACAGGAACCTATGAGAGGACAACAAAGGTATACTGCAAATGCAGTTTTAAGGTCAGGAATAGATGTGTATAAGACCTAACAACGATTGTCTACTTGTGTGCAGGAAGCTGGACGCCTTCATCTATGATGCTGCAGTTTTGAACTACATGGCTGGGAAGGATGAGGGCTGCAAGCTGGTGACCATTGGCAGTGGGAAAGTGTTTGCCACCACCGGATATGGAATTGCTCTGGAAAAAGACTCCCGCTGGAAACGGCCTATAGACCTGGCATTGCTACAGTTCCTTGGAGATGGTAAGCATACATCTGAACCAAACAATAAAATGGCTCAAGTACTATGCCTATGAAAATTACAACTGTGCACAATTTGTCTCCTTAAATAGTTTATACATCGCTTTAGGGCTTTTGCTCTGATCACTATAAGACGCACATTTCATCATGGACCTCAAAAGAGAACCAAATGAGGTGGACATAAGGTGAACCAAAGGAAATGTCACTTGCCTGTTGCTGGATTTTGAATTGACGTTATCTTTTTCCATAATAATGTTTCAAATTGAAATTTCACCTTTTCCAAACAGCAGAGGAAATTCATCAAAAAGTAAACATCATTTTGCAGATGGTCTGAACTTTGATGGTGTATTTCACGTGTTTGGAGTGTTTTACAAGATGAATTTAAATTAGGTGCAATTTTACAGCAGCACCTTTTGACATGATTTAAAAGTACAACTATACCAAACACGCTCACATGTTGCAAAGATTTATCTGTTTGTGTTCATTTCTGGTGCACTAGCACGCTGTATGTGCAGCTGGCATAAGTCCTTACCAGTGTGCAATGTGTCAGCGGGGAAGTGGGTTTATAAGGAAGAGTTAATATCCTGCAGATCAGCGGGACAGTGCTAAGGATTTGATCACTTCCTTGACTCTCATATATATCTACCTACATTTAAATGCACAAAATTACGAAGATAACAGTCATGCTGTATATATTTCACATTTTTCACACAAAGCAGAGAAGATAATCCAACTTAATAACATGATGACAAGGGAGTGTAATACCTCAATTTTTTCTCTTGTCTGCTGTGATCTGGTAGTCATGTCAACACTACAGTACATGAGTCTCCTGCAGCATTGACTGAGCAAACGTCTGTACCCTACTAAATTCATTATTTGAACCAAATGAAAGTTTAAAAAAAAATCCTTAAAAGAAAAAAGAAACATTAACACTTGAATCCCCAGCTTTTTAGCAGCCCCCGGCGGGTGGGGTGGAGGCGGTACTAAAAATGAAAATGCTGTGAATGCGCTGTGAGGTAAACTAAATGAATAACGAACACAGAAAAACACGCACGGAAAAGACGGTGCATGTTCATGGATAAATTTACAGTTTCTCTTGATTCTTTTTAGGTTCATAGTAATATTTGAATGTGTGTTTTTATAGTGACAATTGTTGCAACTTGGAGTGTGTAGGACCCAGATGCAGGACACAGAGGTGGCAGGTGATCCAAAAAAAACAAACTGTTACTTTAATTAAACTTAAAACGTTGCTGAGCAGGAGCCAAACAAAATTAAACACCAGAAAACATACTAGACAAAAACCACAACTAACCATGACAAGAACATAGCCCAGAAAACAGGCAGAAAACAGTATGGGGAGAACAATACGGACCAGCAAGGAGCAAGGGAAAAACAGGACAAGATATAGACACAGGACTTGAGTAGACACAGGTGCAAACAATCAGGACAGATGGTAACAAGGAAGTCAAGACCAAACTAAAACACAAGGACACAGGCTTAAAAATAAAACAGAAACAGAAACCCAAAAACCGTGACAGATAATGATGATTATACATTTTTTATTGTTGTGATGTATCATTTTTTTTTTTAATGATAATAACAATTATACATCATGTTATTGTTGTGAGGTTAGGCCTGAAGCAGACATAAACCGGCTGTGCTTCGGCAGCCGCTGGTTGCATTGTTGAGAGGAACAGCATATAATTCTTTATTTATGATGGTAATTTCAGATTTCAATCAATTTGTATATGTATATAAATATCTACAAGTATTATATATATATATATATATATATATATATATATATATATATATATATATATATATATATATATATATATATATATATAGTGTATAACTAAAATATGTTTAGAAATCCTCCCTAACTAAGCATGAATATCTTAGGTCTGACTTTTTGTTTTTTCTCCGCCACGGGGAAGTTTACTGCTGCTGGCTCTAACTTATCTGGGAAGCAATCAGTGCATTGACCAGCTCATGATTGGTCATTTTAAGTGTAATCACATCTCTATGAGTGGCCATTATGACTTTCAATGACAGATAACATTACAAGATGCCCAAACAGGTAACACTATTAGAAGAAATAGTGGCGGGAACAGCAGATTGTGAGCTTGTCTGTACATTCACATGTCGCCATCCCAAAACTGTCATAATTCAGACTGATTCAAGCACACAGAAATAAACTTCAAGAGCAGATTTACTCGAGAGGATGCAAATGCCTTACAGTGGAGGCCACGCAGAAACCTTTCCGCAAATGGAAGGACCTCAAGTGGACAAATCAGCTTCTGCTGTGCAACGTGGCCTGGTCTCTTAACACCAAGCAGGATTTCGTTCCAACACATACGCAGCTCTTTTTTGCTATTGAGCTGCTTAAATCTGGCATCTGTAAGTGATGAATGTGTCAACGGGAATAACACAACTTATTCGTGAGCAGGTTATTCCACTCTTGACATTTCACATAAATGTGATGCCACAGACAACTGCTTCATTGTAGAAGAAAGCGTCTATAGTCTACAGACTGGCCTGTCAGTGTATCGATTTTAAAATATTCCTGGTAATTATAAATATTTTAAATGTTGTGGACTCAATGAATATATAAGATCTTGTGTTGTGATAGGACCTTGTTTCTGGTATCTTAGATCCTTTAGCGCATGGTTGCTTCCTGTTTCCAAAGTTAAAACTCTACATGTAGAAGATGTTCGACATTTTTATACACTTTACAAAGCATGTGGAATAAACTCCCAGAGAAGTGAGGGTATGCTGATTTTTTTTTTTTTTTTTTGCTTCTTTTAAATTAAATTTGAAGGCTTTCTTTTGGCTGTACTTTTAACTGTTTTCCCCCTAACTTTTTTTTTAAACCTATGTACATATATGTACTGTTGATATTGGCTTCACTTCATTAACTCTGATGTGAATTTCTCATTTGTTTTCTCAATTGTCTTATTTGACATTTCTCTTCTTTGCTGTCTACCAAGGACATCATGTGAAATAGCAGTGATGCAGATAAAGGACACACACACACACACACACACACACACACACACACACACACAAACACAAATTACAAATGACATCTTTCTTTTGGGAACAAATCACGTTTGTTTCGGTCTTAGCAGACTCAAAAGGGATATACGGCATAAAATTTCAAAATAATTTGGAGGCAAAATATATATATATCTTCTATTCACATCATTATGCATTTTTGGAATATAAGGAGGTTGCAATTTAAAAAAAAAAAACCTGGGGAACAAAGATCGAGTCAACGTCAAGTGATTATGATCCTGTGTTGGTTTTACGAGTAAAAGAAAAAACTATATACCAGGGTACATCATATTTTTGTGTTTTTTGTTTGTGAGTTCTCCTGCTTGGTTCAAGCAGTAGTTCAGGATCTTAGACACCCTTAGTTACGTAAAGATGTACTTCAGTATGTCTGTTGGAGAGTGTGAAGAAGTGTTGTGACAGCTACTGTACCTCTAGGTTTGAAGACGTAGCGGAAAAACTTCGGAGACTGATTGACCCGGAGCAGCGGCCAGTCGTATGTCTGTGGTAAAACCGATGTGTGAACAGCTGTGCACAGAACATCTTCACTTGGTCAAGTCAAGCAGTCGGCCACGATGGACGTTTGGCCATACAACGTTGTCCAGATTGGCCAGTTGTGATTGGTCAGAGGTGTTCCTGTTGGAAGCAAAGCTTTAAAACAATGAAAAGAAGAATAATGAAAACGTCCTTGTTGTATTATTCATGTAAAAGCCTATATTGACTTCACATAGGTTGTAAAAAAATGAACTTGTATATCAATCGCATCAATAAAATTGCAACTGCTGTGCAAGGGACTTTATGACAAAAGGAGAGAATTCAGGCTGATTAATCAAGGCTCTGTTGTGTTTTTACACTGCTGTTTAGTATTGGTTCAGCTGGGCTGGAGCCTGTACCTGGGACCAGATACTGCCCACCATGGGTAACAAAAAAAGAAAGATAGAAAGAAAACAAAACAAAATCAATGAGCTGATAAACCGGAAAGGGGCATTGTTTCATTATTGTTTTTAGAGAGCTCCGCTGAAGCACAGTCAGTGAACTCAAGATAGCAGGAGTTTTATTATGCCCATTATGAACTGTGATTATCTTTTCTTTGCTCTTTCTAAACATCCCCCAGTTTCTCTTTACAATTTTATTTCCCTGTTTTTTTTTTAACCACTTTTCCGTTGTTTTATTTGTCAGGAGACACTGAGCGACTTGAGACAGTCTGGTTGTCTGGCATCTGCCAGAACGAGAAGAATGAAGTGATGAGCAGCAAGTTGGACATTGACAACATGGCAGGCGTCTTCTACATGCTTCTGGTGGCAATGGGTCTCAGCCTGCTGGTCTTCGCCTGGGAGCACCTGCTGTACTGGAAACTGCGACACTCCCTCCACAAGTCGGTCAAAGTTGACTTCCTGTTGGCCATCAGTAGGGTGAGATTTCTCATTTTCATTGACTGGAGAGGTTTGCTTTTTTTGATTAATTCTGGGTTGGTTTGATAGAAATTATGTTAGAAACTGCTGAACTAACTTTTATATTGACTATTATGTTATGAAACTGATTGGCCTGCTAAAACTGTATTAGTAATGTAACAGTGTGAAAGACTGGTCAATAACTGACTCTAATTTAATATGTTGTTTCACATGACAAGGCTTTTATTTGATAGGAAATAAATGCAGATGAATGAGTACCTGCATGAATGGTTTCTTTGGAGGACCTCATGTTGATAGCAGCTAAAATACACAGCAAAAGGAAGACGAGTCCAGATTAAAACAGATAAAAGCAATTTTTAGTAACTGTACCATTTAACTTTGCAGCATTTAACTCATATTAATTTGCACTCAGTCTAAATTACAACATAGTTTGATGCTGTTAGTTGCTGTTGTTTGGGAATGTGGTTATAAAGGCATACAACTCTGGCTGAAGTCACCGCTGGGAACATGTCCATGAACGCCAACCTCCTCTACTGTGTAATTATACCATTGTGCCCGGATCTGGATTTTATCAGATTAGTGGGTAAATGACTATCTGATTATTAATCCTCATGGGTGGTCCCCAGGACTAAATTAAATTTTACTCTTTCAGAAGAGGAGTCATTGGATTTGACTATTTGTTCGCCTGTGCCGTTGGAGACAGTTTGTTCTGAAATGGGCTTTAGGAATGTGTGTCATGTGCATTTATTGGGGCAATCCTCTCAGCTTAAACAGTTTTTCTTTGAATCCCAGGAGAATGCATAATGAATTAGTGTCTGAGATTTGCTTTAGTGACAAAACTGGATTAAAAAATAAAACAAAAACAAATTTGATTTTGGTTTTCTGTCAGTGAAGTAGAGAGGTGGGTCAACACTTTTTGATGTACAAGTTGCTTAAAACAGCATGAAATAGGTTTTTTCCATGTTAAAATATCAGTTGTGAATAAATTTGAAGGAATAATTGATTACTTTTGGAACGAACCATCTAGCTCTTATCCCTACTGATGGCAAAAACCATCTAAAGTGTCTTTGGGTTTTACTTCCACACTCACTGGGACACCTGCTGAACTAAACATTGCAAAAGTTCCTTTGTTCTGGTTTCAAATTGTGTGTTTTATTTACCTTTACTCCGCCTCTCTTTCTCATTCTCATTATTTGCATGTTGTCTTTTTTCATCTATCAGGGCATTTACAGTTGTTTCAAAGGAGTAGAGGACCTTGGGCGTACATCTGGTCTGGCCAAACCTGACCTGACCTCCAATTACGCTCAAGCAAATATGCTTAAGATGCTTCGCACTGCCAAGGATCTTGTCTCCACTGCCAATGTCGAGAGCTCCCTGGACAACGCTACCAAGACCATAGAGCAGTTGAGTCGTCATGGCGGAAGCTTGCCTGTTCGTGTCCCTCAGGTTGCCACGGAGGCTGTGCCAGGAGGCTTTGCTTATGTTACAGAGAACCACTGCTCTCTTCCGCAGAGCTCATTCACCCCACCTCTACCCGGTGTTGCTTCTCTGAAACAACAGAGGGGTGTAACCAGGCCAACGCCGTTGCGCTACACACTTCCAACCCGCTCTTCATCGTGTCTGTATGACAGACCGCTTCCTGTGTCCAGTCTGAGCAGTCCCCACCTGGCTGTAGGTGAGCCAATCCTTCATCAGCATTCACTCCCCTATCAGACTACTGGAAGAGTCTATGTCGACGCACATTCTCATTCACCTTTTATCCCCTACGCTGAGCTTCAACTACCTGACATATACCAGTCTCATCCGGCCTCTTTGCCTCAAAACCATCATGTCCAAGGGGGTTTCTCTCAGCGGAAAAGGAGGTCTAAGAGCTTTCAGTGTGATGATATGGATATAGAAAGGAGAAAACACGGGGAGCAGATAAAGAGTGACAAAAGTCCCATCAGTCTGACTGAGCTTAAAGTCAACCACCTCCAAGCCAGCGATATCTCCGCTCCTAGTGTTGACAACATTTACTCAGGAGAAAGGATGTGTCCTAGGGTAGATAACTACAGTTCTTGGCCCCCAGAGGACCTTGTCCTAAGAGGGAGGCGCAGACACCGCCGTCCCTCTTTTCTCAAAGCAACCTGGGGTAGTGAGCAAATTCATCAGCTCGATGAATCCCAGTCCTCTCTGTCCAGCCAATCACCTTCAACTTTGCCAGACTTGTTTCCATGCGTTGTCACTCCAACCACATCTGCCAAGGCTTACAACCCTGCCCATCTTCGAAACAACCTGTGCCTCCCAAGGAACCAGGCCTACCTCCACATTCGAGAGGACCAGAGGAAGCCCAATGGGCGTAAGGGCCAGAGGCTGCGCTATTCTCAGTCCACCCACCTTCCAACATATGGAGAAGCAGTGCGACACGGAACTGGGTTTGGGCGGGGGATGGTGCGAAGAGCCACCAGTTTACTCAGCCGACAGTATGCACACTATCTGAACTCATACCCTGGACTCCCAATCTACCACGGTCCACTGGACCTGCAGCACCATGGCCAGGCTTCTAGCCCAGTATGCCAGCTGTTGGCCTGCGGTGGCGGGCGATGTGGAGGCCAACGGGCTCTGCTGTACCAGGACAGTGTGTATGGGGCTTACGGAGTCTATCAGGGCTCCCAGACTGGATCGGAGGTTCAGGCAGGACAGGGAGCAGGGGGTCAGCCTGTTGGGAGCCCCTGTGTACATCGGCCCTGGCGGCGGGTGTCTAGTTTGGAATCAGAAGTCTAATTGAAAACGCTAAAGATCTCATACAATTGAAACTGTGGAGAAACAGAAGACAAAACTATTAAACATAACCACTGTGGAAAGAATCTTTTGGTAACATTAATTATAAAGGATGAAGCTATGATTTAAAATGACTATTGATTTTTAGTGTGATTTTGTGTGGTCAGAAACAGACGTTTGGTTCTTCAAATTTTATTGACGCTATGGACCAATACACTAAGAGATGAGTGCACTGTCGCCAACTTATCCTTGAGAAAGCTGCGTAAAGCTGGATTTGGGTGGTTTAATTCACTTGCTGCTTTCCCATAAACAATGTTTGTGTTTCTGCAGTTAAATGTGCACTAAGATTTAAATCAGTCCATGGTATCAGCGCATGGTTAAATTATAACCAGAGTTGTCATGCTCTGTGTGTTGTGTATCTTCTGTTGTAGATGGTTGACATTCAGTCTTTGGTGTTGTCTAGTAGATGAACTGTTTACAGATGGGGGGATAAATAATAGAGAGATACGACATTGTGTTTAAATACAGCCACAAAAACATGCAGCTATAGCAGCAGGATACAGTATCTGAGGACAGCGGCGGCACATACGTGAAGAGTTTAATTCCAACTACAGCATTCAATATTAAAACTGTTTTATTCCAGAGGCAGAAGAGCAACAGTTTTTTTTTTTTTTTAATGAAATAATCATTTTGAAACATCTGTTATTAAATTTCAGGCAACTTCTTTAGATATTTATAACGGTTTGGAGCTAAATCCTTCACATTTTCATTTAGCCGTGAGTCAGAGGAAGCAGCAACCTTACGAAAGCAGTCCATACGAACACTATCTGCAAAATGATTGCAAGATTGGGACAACATTGACCAGCACTAAATGTCTTAAACCGTGGACTTGATCTTTACTGAGTCTCATTGTGAGGCATCAGGTCAGCACACCAACATACAGGGCCTCACATTAAATAAATTCTGTATTCTAATGTTGTATCAATATAAACGAATGTGCTATTTGAGACTGGTTAGAGTCATATTCATGTATTCTACTTATAATAGGAATTTATAGTCACTGTTTTTCTAAACACACCTCTGGCACATTTTTAGTTTTTTGTTTCAAAAGCGTATTGGTTTTTTGAAACATTTCCTATTATTGTATTATTCCAGTTGGCTGATAAAGATTTTCATCACTTCCCTTTTTCCACTCTTTTATATTCCCTAATCATCCCTCTTTTTCCCTAACTCTCTGTTTCAATTATGAGATTTAAAAAAGGTAATTGAAAGCTATTCTAGTATCTATATTATGAGGTTCCCTCACCCTGTAATTAATGACTTAGACCAATTAAAGAACCTTTTTGATTGAAAACGTGTGCTTTTTCTTTTGTGTAGTTGTAAATGCATTTAGAAAAAAAAGAAGAAAAAAAAAAGGATAGCTTTGAGATCTCTATAAAAGGAGACATTTGCACAGTTTGGCCTGGAGCATTCGGGTGTATGTTAATGCAATGTCAAAAGGAAAAGATGTAAGCAATGGACTTAGAAAAACAATTGTTACTGCACGTTAATTTGGAAAGAGTTATAAAACCATTTCCAAACTGTTTGGAGTTCAGTCTTTCAAGGTGACAGATTATGTGAAGTGAAAAGCTTTGGAAGTGAATTTGAGTTGTTTGGCCATAATACCCGGTACCATGTCTGGTGTCAGTGGAATGTGATAAATTGGTTCTGTATTGCAGCCACAGGACCTGGGCATCTTCAGTTACTGAATAGACCACGAACTCCCCGGTGTACAAGAGTATTCTAGAGCAACAAGTCAGGTCCCCTATCAGCTAAAGCTCGGTTTGAAATTGTGTCAGATAACAGCATGATGATTCAAGCACGCCAGCAAATCTACGTGACAATGGCTCAAAATGAAAAGACTCAAAGGTTCAGAATAGCCTGGTTAAAAACCAGACCTCAACCCAGTGGAAATGGTGATGGGTTAGACCTTGAGATAGCTGTGCACAAGCAAAACATCAATGAACTGATTAAATATGTTAAACAGGAATGGACTGAGGCCATGAGGAATGGACTCGACCTCATGAGGCGAGAAGCTGACAAAGTCTAACAGGAAACAACGTCAATCTATATGAGAATTTGATCTATAAGCTACTGAATCATGGGGGTGCTTAGTCCTGCCGCTAGTTTTCCTTTTGGCCTCATTTTGTTAATTTTTGTACTGGGATGATCAGATGACTGTAGCTGACTAATCAGAGAGAGGTGTTTTCAGGTTGGCAGCAGACCTCCTTTGCATCCCTTGTAACAGGGAAAAATGTTAACACGCCTGTGCAAATAGCACTCCACCAGTAGTTTCAAGGGGACTGAAAGAAAAAGCTTGAACTGAAAACGTCCCGTCTATGATCCTGTCATATGGGGGTCAGTCATCTGCTGAAACCTCCTGGTGGAATATCTTTCTGGTGTTTGGGTCACATGTCAGCCTCCGACTGACACAAATACGCTACAGAAAGAAAAAAAAAACGCTGCCTAGCACCGATGTTCTTCTTTCACTTCAAAATCTACCGGCAACTTTTAAAATTGTCACATGAGGGTTTTCTTTTTCTTTTTCAAGGAAAAGCCTGCCTAAAGCCAACTTAGACTAATTTAGAAATGGCTTTTTTAGCTCAAGGTGACCTGTTGCTATGGCAGCGGTAACTCTCTCTCCCTCTCTCTGTGCTCTTGTCATGACGAGATAATACTCCATTCAGGAGACCAGATGAGTAATGTTTCGGAGTCCAAACATTGAGCACTTTGATTTTTCCATTACTCTCTGCTTTGTAACTAGAGCATTGACTGGGCCACAATATTGATTCAATTCTCCGCTCTGCTACTCATCCCGTATTTTTACAGTTCAAGGTAGTTTGACTTCTTTTCATTTGTGAGGATCAGAGACGGGGCTCAGTGGGTTTTACTGATAATATAATTAAGACATGTTTATTAGTGTTACATAAACCCAGGGTTTACACAGAAAAGGCAGCTTTTGATCTAGTTTTTCACAATACACCACCTTAAAGATGTGTTAACAGTGACAGACCGGGATCAAAAGAGAACCTGGTGTTTACAACAGATTGGCTCTATTATCAATCCCACCACCAATCTGCCCAACATTTTGAAATAAAAAGCTTAGGATAAAATCATAAAGACCTATTGGAAAGCCTCTGAAACACTCTTAAATAAATTTAAAGTAACTGCTGCGGTGGCTGGCAGCAATTCAACATAATCAGAGAGCACAATATGCTCCATCAGAGGCACATTCAACAAAGATATTCAGGCTGCACACTAATGCAGGGAACAAAATAAAGCAACAAGTCAAGGAAGCTGGTCAGTTTTCAGTTTAGAGGTTCAACCTATGGATTTGAAGGTTAAATTGGTTTTTGTGACTTTTTAAATTGACTTTTGTTTGGTGTAATTCTCAGTCATACTTGTTTTCTCTTCCTTCAATTACCTTTTTGAGCCTTTGTTGAGTCTATTTTTTACCCTCCTCTTCCATGATGCCCGCTGTTTCTCTTTGAGAAGGTATCGTCTCAGTCGGTGTGTCACATCGGCTGTAAAGCGACACATTGTTGTTGCAATAAATGAGCGGAACAGGAGTCCAAAGTTAGTTTTTGGTGGTTTTTGCCAACAGCAGGGACAGGAAACTGTAGGAGTAAGACACCACTTCATAAAATAAATCAAATATTTCCCTTCAAGGAAACTGAAACTAATATTTTGCTATAAAAAAATACCCAAAAACTATTTTATCCAGTTTTAAATTTGAATGCAACTTTATCATTATTTTGTTTTAGCTTTGAGCATTATTTTTATTTTATTTTTTATCGCTTTAATGATTATTTTATTTTAACACCTAGCCAATTGTCTACAATTGAAGATAGATAGATAGATAGATAGATAGATAGATAGATAGATAGATAGATAGATAGATAGATAGATAGATAGATAGATAGATAGATAGATAGATAGATAGATAGATAGATAGATAGATAGATAGATAGATAGATAGATAGATAGATAGATAGATAGATAGATAGATAGATAGATAGATAGATAGATAGATAGATAGATAGATAGATAGATAGATAGATAGATAGATAGATAGATAGATAGATAGATAGATAGATAGATAGATAGATAGATAGATACGTTTTATTTTTATGCAAAACCTGTTGCAAATGTTAACCAAAATAAGAACCTCATAGCTGTAATGATGGAGCCATCATTCCATCTCCTGAGTTCCTTACATTAAAAACAAAACACAGTAATTAGGATTCACTCCGTTCACTTCCATCACCCAGAGCCTGAAAGCCCGAGTAGACCGTGGGTTATCTGAGTGTCCGTGTCAAGTGGCTGCATCAGAGCTGATGAAGGAGCCGTCTTGCCAAGCGATGAAAGATGCTAGTTGTGCATATGAAAACATCAGCGGAGCACCTGGGACAGGCTGCAGATGTCACGTACAAACTGACATAATAACACCGCTGCTCACATACCACAAACAGGTACACATTCTAATAATCTTTCCTTGGGGAGGGAAGCAAATTGAGAAATGGAAGAACAATTAGATGCCTTTACCATCATGGATCTTTAATATTCATGTCAGGGGGACTCAGGAGTCTGTAAGGACCACCCTTCGAGCTGAAACATTATTCATATATTCACTTGTGCACCACACAGATGTGTGCCACTTCATAATTTTTCACCAGGGATATTTAACTCTTCAATCCACTGTGTGCATCGTCTTGCTTTCGAACTCAACAAACAAAATACTGTGGCTCAGTTGATTTCAACGTATCCCGATGAACTGCCAGCAGCGACCTTGACAGGGTCATTGGCTGGAACGTCAGGAGTCACTGGAGGGCAGGAGCCTCGTCTCCTCCAGCCTCCTGCCTGCAATCAAATTGCTTCATATATTGTGCAACAGCTCCAGATGCTCTGAGTCACCTTGAGACAAAAGAGTAGCCTGTGTGCCTAGATAGGTGAGGGAAGGCAAAGCAAGAGAAGAGAACACAAAAAGTCAAAAAAATATTTGGGACAACAGTAAAAAAAAAAAAAGAAGAAAAAGTGTGGTTTCAGGTTGCAAATAGCAAGAGAAGAGAGACAGAATAAGTTACAAGACTGAAGGAGGGAAAATAGACCAAATAAGAGAAAGAAGGTAGTGGAGTTAAAGAAAAAAATATTAGGACAGCTGTTATAAGAAGGCAGTGGGAAAGAGGAGAACAGAAAAAATATTGATTAATTTTTCTGAGAAAATTTTTTGTCTGAGACAGAGAAAGGATTATAATTGTTGCAGGGTGATCGATGATGAGACAAACCAAGAAAATATGTGGAAAAATACATCACACAATACCATTAAAAGATCACACATCTTCATTCACCACCTAAAAAGACTGTAACTTTGTAATGGTGGCCCCATTAAATAGAGACACAAGCACAAAAAAAACGATTTCTGTGATTTACTGGCGGTCGACGATGATTTAACTTCTACAATCACATTAACTAAAAGAAGTTCAGTATTCTGAGTGTCACAGCGGTCTGTGTGTCCCAGAGCCTATTTTATTTTTCTGCAGTATGTAATTAAACTCTGAACTTGGTACTCAGAGTTTATGCATGTCAGAAGCAGCTCCTGCATTTGAGAAAAAGTGATTGGATCTGCCAGCAAGCACAAACGTTAATTACTTCAGCAATCGTCAGACTCACTTCCGACAATCTCTCCCATCTCTGGGAATGGGATGAGCTTGAACGTTCAGGAAGGCCGGCGCCAGACCGAGTCTCTTATTTAAATTTGTTTCAAGAAAGAATGAATCTAAATGAGCAGAACAATGAAGGCTGAGCTCAGAGCATGTTTGTATTGGCACGACTGGATCTTAATTAAAATGACACCGAGGACCCGTTTTTAGACAAATTACAGAAATACATTTTCTAGTCATCTGCGTGATAGACTTAATGTTTTTTCCCTAGATCAGTCTGTTTGTCATTTTTATTCACGTTTTGCTAAAATGCACATGAATGAGGAATAACATTACATTCCTTGACTTCTAATTCGTGTTTGTAAATACTGGATGGTTTTGAGGAAAAGTAGCGCTTGTAGGAGATTTTATATAGATGCATTCCAGGAGATGATAAAGGGAGGATTATTGTCCTGGATCAAAATATAACTAGGATTAACAGTGTAAGTAATTATGCAAGCACCAACCCTCTAACTTTGGTATTGATGCAAATCAGTAGGTAACAAAAACATGCAGTTCTTTGACTGACCACTTGAGGCTGTCTCCAAAAGCTTAAGAGCAGAAATAATCTTATTTGAAGCCTGTTTAAAAAAAAAAAACCACTTTGGTCTTAATTGTTTGATTTCATATCCATCACAACTCTGAGGGGGTGAATTTTTTCGTGCCATATCAGGAAAATTTATCATTTTGATTTATCATTTGGATTGACAGTCGGCACATCCAATGGTCACCTATCATCAGTTCCTCATCCCTAATTGTCATGCTACCAAGTTTACCAAAGACAGCTTTTGTTTACCCAGCATCGGCTAGATGCAGAAGTAATTTTTGATTTGGCCAGTGAATCAATATATGAAACTATGTGCTCTGCAGCTATTTCAGCTGCAGTGTCCACGGTGGGCATGTTCCTGATTCCTGGGCAACATGTGTGTGCAGTACGAAGTAAAAGAAGCTTCAAAACCGCTCTTCAGTCACTTAAGGGTCACATGACCCTCCGGGTCCATTGTTTTTACGTCTATGGTTCCAATCAGTTCAAACACTGAGGCCATAAAATAATTTGAATCCTGTCTGAATGCACAAATCGATAATTCAGTGATGCGCAGGCTGGAATCTCTCTCTTTCCCGGCGTAATTTTGGTATTTGCAGTACATAGTGACATAATATATAGCATCGTCGGCCTACATCCTCCCCATATACTGTAGGCAAGGCAAGTTTATTTGTATAGCACATTTCAGAAACAAAGCAATTCAAGGTGTTTTACATAATAAAAAAGTGAAAAATAAAGAAGAAACAAGAAAAATAAATATTATGAGTTAATGTGCAAAGGCATATTATAGAAAAGTTAGACTTAAACTAGAACTGCAGTGTAGTACTTATCTTTATCCTCGTACTGCCATGTTGCCTGGGAAGCCAACAGGAACCTGCCCACCGTTTAGCAATCAAAAAAGTTGTGGCAATCAGATCCTTTCTATCTTTATCCTCATTTCAGATGTCGCTAACCAAAAAACATCCAAATTGAGACCTGTTGGAGCTGACAGGTGAACCACCAGAGCTCCTGCTGGGTTCCATGGGGACCTGCAGTTACCCAGTCAGAGCCATGAGTCCCGGCAGAGCGAGGAACCTGAAATCGGTTGGTTCCTCCAGGTGAGCAGTGAAAGAACAAGGTCACTACAGAACAAGCTGCCAAAATTGGATTTGTTTGAAAGGTGGCTGGGGGGAACCCTCAGGTACATGGCGTGAAGCTCAGTTATCTGACAGCAGAGTCGCAGCTCCTCCACATCAAAAGGAGCCAGGTAATGTGATTTGGGCATCTGGTCAGGATGCCAGCTGGATGCGTCCAGGTTTGGTTTTTTGGAATGGCTTCAAGGCAGATCTCTCAGCTGGAGTGGGAAAGCTTTGGTAAATCCCAGATGAATGGGAGAAAATGGATGAAAGTTCACTGAGACATAAATAGAGTCAACTCTTGCATGTGTTCTTACATCTGCCCCAATCCATAAATGTTGGCATCATGACAAAAGCACAACAAATATAATCAAAAAGTTATAACCCTGTAAACACACTTTTTCAGCCCAGCAGCACACACATATCTGCACAAGGTGCCTCCTCCATCCACGCTACCCATAAAAAAACCCAACCTTTTTTGTCATAAAATCAACTTCAGTTGTGCAGTAACTTGATGCACTAAGCACATCATAGCAATCTTCCCCTAAACATAAAAGGAAAACCTTGTCATTTAGAAAATAGAATTAGATTACACTGATATCACTCCCATGTCCATCTAGTAATGTGTGCTGCGTGTGTCCTTCACCCCCCCCAACCATCTCTACAAACACTCCCGGAGTCAAGTGTCACACTTTCACTCTAAGTGTTTTTGAGAGAACAAACGAGTGGTGCATAAACCTGATTTTAAGGAAAGAGGGTTGAAAATAAGATCTTCATTCAGATGTTGCATTTTCAGCTTTAGATGCTCATGCACACCGGTTTCACAATGTAGCACATCCACATCTGGATTGTATTCACATACTCTACAATCATTTTAGCAGTGACAGCAGTGGATTTTATTGTGCAGGATCTTCTTCACCTGAACAACAAAAAAGCCCTTTGACAGATCTTTACTTCTGCATGAAAAGATGTTGTGGGTGAACAGCTGAAAGCCGTAGCTGTGATTAGCAGGTGTTACACCACTGACGTCCTGTGAACAACGTTATAAAGCGCACAATGTCACCTCTTCTCTTGTCCTTCCGATGTGACAGCTCCTGGGGAATTTTGGCAACAATCGCTTCCGCAAATTAACAAAACCCCACGATGAGCTGCCAACTGTCCAGCCAAGGAAACTAGCCACAAATCCTACAACATGCAAGACATGTACCACACACGCACGCACGCACGCATGCACACACACACACACACATGCATGCAATGCTGGCAATAAAAGCCCAAACTGTAGCCCTCTAATTAACCAGTCCCACCCACCTGATCAGTAGCCAAGAGCAGCCTTAATATCAGCTTTTTATGGGGTTTTTTTCTTCTGAAAATGAGAGGCTGCACTGTCCTGGAGGACGAGAGCTAAGTGAGAGGAAGGAAAATAAACTTGCCAGGATATTACTAAAGGAAAGATATTACACAATGTCCTGAAGTATTTATGATGATCATGGAATGCTTTGGTCATTTAAGTCTTTTCAGGCATGTCTTGACAGGTCTGTTCATTACAGCTTGTTTTAGGAAAGATTAAATCTCCAGGTTTTCTTTGTGCCGCCGTCATGGAAGTTCGAAAGTGTGCAGTTCCTGGTCGATTTGAGGACCAACTCCATCGGCTCCTATTGAAATATTCAACATTACATCAGAAATACAAAATAAAGTGTTGGTCTCCATAACTAGATTTCACTGTACGAGGCCTAATTTTTTTATCTACCTTTATTATACTTCATTTTGGAATTAATCAAACTTCTGTGTATCGCCTGCAACTTGTACAAAAGGGAGTGGTGGTCTAGTGGTTACAGTGGTGGGCTTGAGCGTGGAGGACCCAGGTTCAAGCCCAGGGCTGCCCACAATGGTAAATCACTGTGGGAAGCAATGCCCTTAACTCCCAATTGCTCACTGGTTCTAGCAACCCCAATGCTCACCAGTGAAACTAGTTGATGGGTTAAAAGCAGAGGCCAATTTCAATGTAAGAATTCCCTTTAACCTCTTGTTTTTTGTTTTTGGTGCAGTTAATGTCCTTGCACTTCCATATTTATGAAGCATTTTCTAATTTATTATGTTTTAGTTTATATTTTTATTGAATGTATTGTATTGATCTTTTAATTGTTTTTAATGCAGTGATGCACTTTGGTCAACTTATTTTGTTCAAATGTGTCATATTAATAAATGTTGATTTGATTCGATACCTCATCAGGCAAAATTTAATTAAATGTTATTATTTTGAGTGACAACTGCACTGACCCTTCTTCTTTGCTGTGTGCCTTTTTAAACTTGGTGCTACAGGATTTCCCCTCCCACTTCCGTGATGCAGCAGCTGGAGCATGATGGGAAGTTTGGTCAAAGTAAATTAGGAAGCTCGATAATTCTGCTCTGACCTGGGTCTGTGATGTCAGAATAGCTTGCAAATCTGAATTTCTCACTAAATGAAATCATTTCAGACACATAACCTAAATCAGAGTGACAGGGTTGTTGTAGGTCAGACTTTGTCCAGTCTGTATTTACTCCAGACTCTCAAAAGCCTTTTTTTTCTGTTCTTAAGATGGTTTTGGTGAGATTTTACACCTTTTTCTCATTCAGTAAATCTAAAATCCATCATTACGCTCATCTAGTCCAGGTCACACCTCCTCCAGAACTTATGATACTGCACAAGTTTGCCTGTAAGTGGAAATACCAGGCTGGTTATGTACTTACTTTCTGTTACTTTCAACAACTTAAAAAAGTGTAATGTATGAAAATCAACGCTCAGGTTGACTTTATCAGTCAATCAGTCGGTAACATGGTGCTCATGTCACCTAAACTATGTCCTCAACTCTCTAACGTTTGAGAGCTTATACGATAAAGACCAAATAGCTATAATGATCAGAACCATAATACATGGGATAGGAGATATGAGCAAATGAAAAAACTGGAGTCTGTCCTGGCTGTCAGTGGGTGACAGGCATGGGGCTCAAAGTCATACGCAGTTATTTCATGCTTCTGCTTTTGGTGATTAAAAATAGCAATGCATTTAGTGTCAGCAGCCAAAAAGACATGTTTTATTCCCTACAGAGAAGGAAGGTCCGACCCAATCACTCAAGATGCTTTTGGGTCCACATTTAAGGGCCAGGTGTGAACAGGCTCACGCAGCGTTGGCCACTTGTGATCGCATCTCGTAGGACGCATTTGGATTAAAAGGTCTGAATGGGGGTGTATTATCTTAACATTTCAGTTTGCTTTTTTTTACTTAAAGTATAAAAATTGGAAGACGCAGAACCGTAATCCTGGAAAGTCTAATTGGACATGAGACCTTTGTTTTTTTATTTAGCACCTCACTTATAGTCTCCTTTAGGTACCATATTAGATCCTTACTTGTTTAGGTTTATGCATCAAAAACATTCAGCTAGGTTTAGGAAAATATCTTATTTTGGCCAAAAATGTATCTATTATCTAGGCTTAGTCATGGAAAAATGTGAACAATACTACACCCTGCATTATAGTCTGAGGCTCTGCGTCCCTCACAACGTTCTGGTATGTGATCTGGAAGATTTTAGACCAGATTATTTCAGTTTAGGCACTGACTGAGATGTGTTTAACATATTTACACACCAAGAAATCATGCCAGAGTTGAGCATCATTAGCATTCACTTGGCGTCACGCTGCTAAATGCAGCATTAGACTGTTTCTAAGATGGACGACGTCATCTGCTGTTGGACGTGAAGCAAATGCAGATGTGATTTAATAAATATTACTGATGGCCGCTTGTTGCTGCCTTCAAAACAGCTCTGGCTCCAAGAATCATTATGTTTGTCATTAGCTAGAGTCAGTCCATCATTGTGCTGCTGGATTTTAAAGTACTTTATGATGATTTAATAGATACTAGTCCTCAGAAATATGACATTTGTGTCAATCAGTGTCACTCTACAGCTTCACCTTTTGGTCAAATATGATTACTTCTCACTTCAAAAAGAAGTGACAAGTGTAATTTAATGTCTCTGTAAGGCACTTTGAATCACCTTGTTGTTGAATTGTGATATACAAATAAACTTGCATTGCCCTGCCTTGCCTAAAAGGCAACAGCTAAATGCCTTACTCTAAATTGAAGTTGACAAACCAACGTTTGGCCTGAATGGCTTTGTACATATCTTATAGTTTATAAGCTGAATATATCAAGTTTAAAACTGCTACATCGTTTCTCAGCTCCTCAAAGGCTTGAAACAACACAACTGGAGTTCCGTTTCTTGGACTATGGAAGTTTGCACTTTGAGGGACAGTGAAAAATTCCAACATACAAACCAATTCCTGCTTTTTGATTCACAAATGGAACACATAATCCATCATCAGAAGTGTACATCACTGGGCTGAGAATATTCCCTTAACGCAGATAAACAACGTTTGGTGAACAAAGGTCTCTAAATAGCCACAGGAATGATGAAATAACATATGGTCAGTGATTTTCACACGACTTCATCAACATATAAACTCGAAACTCCCTACCAGTCAGTTTTAACTGAAAGCAATCGGAATGGAAGATGAAATATATCTTTTATGAACCAAGAATAGGAAGTGTATCATGACCTGGATGACTCAGAGTCTACACCATCATCCATTTTCTATACCCGCTTTATGCTTCACAGGGTCACTGGGGTCTGCTGGAGCCCATCCATCATTAAGGCAAGAGCCAGGGCTCCACCCTGGACAGGTAGAGTAACCAATCAACCTAACATGCATGTTTTTTGGACTGTGGGAGGAAGCTGGAGTACCCGGAGGGAACCATCGCAAACACGGGGAGAACATACAAACTCCACACAGAAAGACTCCCACTGGCCGGGAATCGAACCAGAACGTTCTTGTCGTGAGGGAACAGCGCTGACCACTAAGCCACCGCGCTGCCCTCTACACCATCATTGTTCACCTATTCGAGCCACAGCAGGTAGCGTGCAGTTATTTGATTTGATTATTTGATTTTTGTCCTTGACAGCTGTTTTCACCAATTGAAAATGTTATTAATATGGTATTCAATGTTAGTAATACTCTCATATTTAACTATTGTTATTACAATTTACATCAAGTTTGTGCACTCGGAAACTGCAAATCCAAAAAGCAATTGTGTCAGACCAGAACATATATCATTTTGGTAACAGCAAACATAATAATAATAACACTTTTTACAAAGACCTAAAAGAACAGGAAGAAAAAAAGGACACGCGATTCATGTTGAGATGAGTGAAGTCTATTTCAGTTTTGCACCCCTGAGGAAATCAACGAAGATGCTGCAACTATTAGAAATGTTCAGAGTGATTCCAAATCAGCAGGTGCGGGGACACAAGGACCTTCATCAGGATTGACTCCCAAGTCAAGAGTCAGTACTTGAGTAAAATCTCGATTAATATGCATCTTGAAAAAAAAAGTCATTGCTTTGTAACTGAAATAAAGACAGACTTTACATTGTAAACTGCTTGGATGACTGTATTCCCAAACATTTGGGTTAGGCTGTCATCTCCAGGTTTTACTTTCATTTTCCTGCTACACAGTGCACTTGACATGTTTCGGGAGAGCAACAGGACACTTTTCATTGTTGTATTGACACAAATCCCCACATTTGTCGAAAGCAGAGTGCGAGGATATATAATGTCTGATGTCACAGAGGTGGTGCCCATGACCTTCCACTTACAATGTCCCCCTCCAGCTTCTCTGGGGTGTTGATTTTTCATAAAAACCTTGAATGTGTCAAGCTGCTCTGCAGAGATGATGGACAGACCTCACTTTCAGCCCATTTTGTCATCTGACACTTTAGCATGTTGAAGCACATAATCCAGAAGACCCACGTTTCACCTGTGGGACACAAATGGCACGCCAGCAGAAATTCAAGCAGGTAACATCGAAATTCCATCCCAGCTGCATCCGAGGAAGAGGAGGGGTGCAGTATGGACCGGAGGTCAGTCTATCACAGAGCCTTACAGAGACAAATGAGACAAACCTATAAAAGGAAGCTCAAACTTCACGCCAGACAGATCAGAGAGGTAAAATTTTCTTCAGTTCACTTTTAAGTGTGTAGCATCAATTCACAAAGAAAACATAATCTCAAGGGACTTTAGACAGAAAGCAAACAAGGTCAGTACAGTCCTGTTTGTTGTATTCATTTATTTTCTAATTCATTCCAGTTGAGTTCATTTTCAGTGAAAATAAGATTGCATCTTGTTTTCACTTTGGTGCAAAACAAAGTACAAGTAGAAAAAAATCAACAAATTTATAAATCATGACAGATCATCTGTGCATAGATAAAAGTTTTTTAGGCTGTGTTCAGATACGCTCCACCCTGCAGTACACAATTATTAACTTTTAGCTGTAATGAAGGCTCTAAGCGAATAAAAACACTTTAATGGCATGATTTAAATGCTTCGCCTAAAAATAAAAAGACTTTTTTTTTTTCTTTTAAACAAATAAATACATTTTATAACAGTAGTAGAAGCAGTTTGAAGTGTTTTTGTTTACTTTTAATCAATTTTCTATTTTCCAAACTGGAAAATCAGTTACTGGCACAAATGTGATGAGCACCTGTGTCAACCTGGACTGGCTGGCGAAATTAAAGCTGTACCAGAAATATCATTCGTTAGTACATAAAAGGCAATAAAAAGTTGTGGAAGGTCACGTCAACGTTTAATGCTGTGGGACAGATACTGATGCCTAAAAAAACACAACTGAACTGCGTGCAGTAAACTTCAGTAAATTGTGACTCACAGCAGAGCAGTAAAGCAGTAAAGTAGTAATGTTGTGTCTTCAGTCTGTCTGAACTGGTTAGGCTTTAATACTTCTCTTTTCTACACAATACGGACGCATCAACTAGAATTCACTTTCAAGTGCTCGTCTCCATGTCTTCACCTGCACTCGCCTGTCTCCACTCTCAGTAAATTTGATACTATTTATTTTACGGAGGAAAGAACATTGCACTTTCTGATCACTCCTCCTGAGTCACCGTGCCCCGAGCCGGCGATGTGAATGCCACAGTACCTGTCGGTGCTGCGAGAGAGAGAGAAAGAGAGAGAGAGAGAGAGAGAGAGAGAGAGAGAGAGAGAGAGAGAGAGAGAGAGAGAGAGAGAGAGAGAGAGCGCTCGCCATCGACCGGAAATCAAACCAGACTCACTGGTTTGGATATAATGAGATGAGAGGAGAGGATAAGAAAAAGGAAGCAAATACTGAGTTAGCAGACAAGAAGAGGGAGAATAGCAGAAAAACAGAAGAAGACAGGAAGTAAAAGTAGAAGAGAGAAGAGTGAGCTGAATTCAGAACAGTTAAAGAAGATAAAGAAAAAGTGAGTAAAGAGAAGAGAGAAAGCAACATAGGAAAGATGATGGGTAAAAGAAAAGGAAAAGTGGCGACAAAGATGACACAAGTAAAGAAAAGAAAGGACAAAAAGGTGGAGATGAAAGGAATAGGAAAAGAGAAGAGCACATGAAAGGCAGAGGAAGGAGACGGATGGGAAGAGACTGAAGTTGACCCCAGCGTAGACACGGTCAGTTCTCCCTGGAGCGCTGACAGGTGAACATGCTTCCGCCAGTGCAGAGCTTCTCCTCTATACGTTTTTACATCGTTCCTTGTTTCGATGAGCGAGAGTTCCCTACACTGTCCAATCAGCCGCGCTTCATTAACTTCTATGTGTGAGTTTTGCATCTGTTTACGCCACTGATCCATATGAGAAAGACAGATTTAGCCCGGAGACCCGAATCAGGAATCCATTCATCTCTACCTGTCTGGCCCCGACGCTGTGGACTACTAACCTCATACAACACCACTGAGCAACAGTAAGCAGGGAAAACAAAGACGAGAAGAAGAAGTCAAGAAACAGGAGTAATTACCGATAAGCTGTTCTTTAAATCACACTAGACAAGATGTCTGATGGACATTCAAAACAAGTTTTAGGAGGAGTGGGTTATTTTACAACAGAATCATGACATGACAAGTCATCATTTAAAAACAAAAACAGCGGAAACGACAAGACATAGCAAACATGCGTCTAAACGAGCGGTTCAGAACATGATTCCCACGTGATCTCAAAGCTTTCAGGTAAACTTGAAATGTTTGAAATGTTCCTGTTGGGAGCTGAGGTCGCACCGAGGATGCAGAAGAAGAAAAAAAGAGCACGAGAACCAAAATCGGACCAGAAACCTCAAACTACAATATTTCATGATCATATAAAATATCTTCTGATGATGAACTTGTCACAGTTCTGCATCCTAAACATCCTGAATGGTTTTATTGAGGACAGAAGCCTGAGAACAGGCTGGTAAGTAGAGGGTTAAAGGAGCACGCTTCAAATTTTAAAATCTCAGTCAGACCAGAACAAACAAGCTTTTGTTATTGCGGGCCCTATGCTTTCTTTGTCATTTTACTTCTTCCTGCCTCCCTGCTCTCACTCGTCTCACCTGGGCCTTGTTTTTGCATCAGTTCTCAGCGAACACCAATACTGAAACTTCCAGGTCTGTGCAGGAGTCTGGTGCAGGAGAAAAGTTGCAGTTCCTCCACTGAGCAGTAGGAGCTCCCTCCACCGACTGACTGGGTTGCCCTGGAAAAGTTCTGAAAGGGTCCGAGGACCAATCTTGGTGAAACAGAAGGCAGCCTGTGCTACCTGTGTGTCAGTTAAACTTAGCTGCCAGTTCTGATGTCGCCACTGATACGACTGTTGTAAATGTTCTCCGGGAACGCCGCGGCTGCTCGTGAAGTGGGTGTGTTCCTGCTGGCTATCAGGCGTGCTTATTCTGGCCTTTTGCAACATGGCATTGAGCAGTACGAGGAAAAAGAAACCTGAAAAGCGCTCCCTAAGAAAACCAAGTGGTGACATCGCCACTTGGCAGTCGGTGGTTCTCAGCTCGAGTTCATTGACGTGTCTCTTCCTCAGTGTTGTGTCAGTCTGTTCTCCCTGTGGCCTCCTGCCATGTCACTACTCTGTCGGTTTTATTTTACACTTAGACTTTTCTGTAATCTTTGTCATCATTGTTGACTTAGTTTTTTTGGATCCTTGTTGTTTTGGATGCTGGGCTTTTTACTTCACATCAGCTTTTATTAAAATGTACCATTGGTACGTCTGCCTCCTGTGTTCTGTTTTTGGGTCCATATCCAGCCTCATGCTTTCTTTTTTTTTTAATTCTTTCAATTTTTCTCTTGTTGTTCAATACCAGGTCGAAGATGTAAATCAATAACTACCCAGCAAGAGAGCGAATTTCACAAACACAGAGCTTGTTTGTTTACTTAGTTATTCATGCTGATTTCATTTCTGATGTGAATTTGCCTTCCTGCATTTAAATAAACCCTGATGTACTCACCTATTAAAAACACTCACACAGCAAGAGAGTAATTGCACCACAGCGTATAATACTCTTTAATTCACCGTAATCACATTAGGCACCTTCAGCACGTCTGCGTGTCCTTGAAGGCTCTTCATTGTTTGCCTTGTATAACTTTCTTTACTTGTTTGCAGAAGTTGATCTAAGAGGAAATGACGCAAAACTCTTTCAGTGGTCAATTGTTGTTTTGTACACTTTCGAGGTTAAATTTTTAAAAACAGAAAAAAAGGAAAACGATCATCTTTTTCTTACCTGAGAGGATATGTTTGGGTGTGTGAGGTAGCCACCATCACAAACACATCAAAGCTGCTGATCTCCATCCATCCATCCATCCATCCATCCATCCATCCATCCATCCATCCATTCATCCATCCATCCATCCATCCATCCATCCATCCTGACGATCTTTACCTCCCCTGATGACCTCCACCAACAAATTAAAGCAACAGAGAACAGTTTTATCATGTTAAAATATCTGTTTCAGTTTTATTTGAGGGAATATTTGATAACTTGTACTAAGTCTTATCAAACTCTCATGGTCTCTCTTCCTTACCGTTGACATAAATTACCCAAGCTACCTTTGGACTCCCGTCCCAGCTATCTCCTCTAAAAACTGTGTTTCGGTGTTTGGTGATATACATCAAATGAAGAAACCAGCTGACAGATCTACAGGTAACATCAATGTCACAGGTGGCAAAAAAGTAACAAATGGAAAAAAACTAACAATGGAACAATGTGTGTGTGGGTGTGTGTGTGTGTGTGTGTGTGTGTGTGTGTGTGTGTTCATGTGTGTGTGACCTGCTATCATCAAGTAAAATAAATATTCTAATATTCAAGTGGAGTCAGTTTGATGATTTCATATTTTTTTTGCAAAACAGATTATAAATAAAGTTAGGGTCTACAAACTTATTGAGCCCTTTTTTTAAAACTGACTCTATTTACTGAGATCTTAATAAAATCTTTGTGACATATTTTTCTAAAAATACCACAGAGATACAAAAAAGCTCCCTTTTTAACCATGTCTTTACAGCTCTGTTCTTAGCAGCTGTTTTAAGGTGGGTGGAACCAGCCACTCAACTCCACTGTACTCCAACCTACTCAAAAGGGTGTGCCTCTTTCGAAACTGGCCTTAAAGCTTTGTCCTGCCTGCTTCTGCAACACGGGAAATGCAGCATGGTGGATAGCTCTGCAGGCCATGCTTCAGCATTCCTACTTGCAGTGTTTCAGCAACCCCAGTCAGTTCAACGAGGCGCAAAAAGAGATCATTATCTACTGTGCACAACTGCACAACTGCAGATGAGGAAAACACAAGTATTTGAGAAAAATAAAATAACAAGTCGAGTATCGATCAATTTGGCGTGAGCTCTCAGGCTAGTTAATATTGGCTCTCTCAGATGGTCATGACGGGATTCTGGTCCGACGGAGCAAATCCATATGTTTGTGTTTCTATGACTGCACAAAGGTTGAAAAGTATTCTGGACAGGGGCACATGCCCCTCAAGGGATGGGTGGAGTGGTGTAAAACCGTCTGCTGTGAAGGTAGGTATAAAGCCACGGTTGATATTTGAAAGCCAAACTGAATTTCTCAGAAACATTCATTGTCATTAACCTTTGAAGCCATCTTTAGCTCTATAGCATCATTTAAATGTCTTGTAGATTTTTGTCTTTGTGGACCAGTGACTATCACCAGATGGTCCATCACAAATCAGATCACTACTTTGTGCCTCAAGGATGTAAAAAAAATAAGTTTGCCAGAATACATCACACATTCTTCATGGAAGAACTGTTTCATATTTGAATATTTAAATCCAGATGTCCATACATGCAGGAGAGGAAACTGACTTTTTTTTAAAGTGATTGTGAGCAGTAGAGGTAATGAATATCTCTGGAGGATGTGTACATGGTTTGACTTCCCACATAAATGTCTTCACGCTCTACATCCGTTCCCATATCTTGTGCCCTGAATCCTCCCGAACAAAAAGGAAAATATAGGTCTTTGAAAAGGCTAAAAAATGAAAGTCAAATTAAACTCTGCTCATGGGAGGTTTCTGCTTCCATCTGCAATACCTGCGCATTTTGAAAGTGGTTTCAGGGATCATTTTGAAGCGCTGACTGGGAGCGTCATGTCATTTGAGGAAAAATTAGGGCTCCAATTTGATTTTTCTTCAACTGCATTCAGCCAATCTAAAATGCTTTTTTTTCTTAATTGTGAGGTTAAGGTTAGTAATTGGGGTTACGGTTCGGTTAACCCTGCAAGGAGGGAACTGAAGTCAATGTCTTGAAAGCGCAGAGCACAAAAATATGTCTTTGTATATATTTGTCAAGCACAGTCAAGTGTTCACGATGAGTCCTGCAATAACTTAAGTATCTCTGTTTGAATTTTGTCTCCACTGACAGTTGTTTCACTTTCAAAAAAAGGTTAAAAAGGTTAAATGCACCTTTTTCTTCACTGCAAGATTTCTATTTCAATAACTTTTACAAACACATGTTGATAATGAAACTCACATTTTATATAACACCTTTGAACAAAATTGCAAGGATTTAAACTAATACTCCATTTGGTCATTGACGATGATTGAAAATGAACATTCATACAAAACTAATGTATTTATGTAGTGTTTCCAGGTGATGCATGGTTGCTTCTTTGTAAAATAATACGATATCGACTTTTTATGCAAGACAATGTTGTTACTTTAAGATCCCCGTACAGGCTGCTTTATTATGTATAATAAAGTCTGGAGTCTGTCTTAACACAGTGAGCATTTCAGTCCCTGTTTCTCCACATCGAGAGGTGGTTGTCGCATCTGGTTAGGATGCCTCCTGGACGGCTCTCTGGGGTCTTCTTCAACCAGGAGGAAGCTCAGAGTCAGACTCAGGACACACTAAAAGAAGGATTAGAGTGACCGTTGTCTGGATTGGCATGGGAATGTCTTGGTATCCTCCTGAAGGAAGTGGAGGAGATGGTTGTGCAGGAGAGGTGTGGGCCCAAACCTGGTGCTTAGGTTGCCCAAAGGTGGATTAACGGAAGTTAATTGGTGCATTGACTTTGACTTTATTCTTTACTTTGATGTAAAAGATCTGGCACATAATTGTCAGTCAAATACAGTATAGATGGTACATATAGATGTAAAATATGTATCATCTTCAGAGATCACAAGTCTTTATTAATAAATCATGTCACAGGTACTTTAATTACTTTAATTACAGACTTTTCTCAGAGTAAGTACCATCAGCGGCAGTGACTGATTCAGCGACTGATGACAATGACCGAGGCTTGTGCTGACTGAACGTTGTATTTGCATTTTTGGATATCTTGGCCTAAGGCAGCACGGTGGCTTGGTGGTTAGCACTGTTGCCTCACAGCAAGAAGGTTCCTGGTTCGTTTCCCGGCCCGGTGGGTCTTTCTGTGTGGAGTTTGCATGTTCTCCCCGTGCTTGCGTGGGTTCCCTCCGGGTACTCCGGCTTCCTCCCACAGTCCAAAAACATGCAGGGTAGGTTAATTGATCATTCTAAAATTCTCCCTAGGTGTGCATGTGAGTGTGATTGGTTGTTTGTATGTGGCCCTGGATAGACTGGCGACCTGTCCAGGGTGTACCCCTGCCTTTCGCCTGATATGCGTCGGGATAGGCTCCGACAGACCCCCGTGACCCGGAAACGGATACAGCGGGTATAGATAATGGATGGATGGATATCTTGGCCTGTGTGTGGTTTTTTTTTTAGTTTCATAATAAATTGTTTGGATTTTTGCAACCATTAATGAGTAGTGCATTTGAGGCCATTAAATCAACATCATTCTGATAAAAAGAGGAAAGAAAAGTCAAGATTTCCAGGTTTGTTAATTTGTTGTAAACAGCTAGAATGAAGTTAAGAAACAAGATTATATGATCAATGTCCATGTTCCACATAATATTTCTGTTTCTTGTTTTAGATAATTGTAATATAAATTAAAATATAATTATTGAATCCATGAATGCTTCATTTTTGATAGCAGTTCATACTTTTTGAATTAAATGTGATGAATACCCTTTGGTCTCTTGTTAAAATGCTTTTTATCTCTGAGTGGATTTTAATTTCTTCTTCGACAAGGTCATGAAAGGGACTATTCATCAGATGTATTCACTAAAAATGGGGATAAACATATCTGTATAATTGCCTCTAAAAATACTCAACCATTTAAAACTGTGTGACCTCAAAATTTCTCGCTTTAGAAGTGCCATCATCTCCACTGGCTGACTGACATAAAGTATCTTCCTTATCCTTTTTCATGGAAAGCGCTCCACTAACGCCGGTGTACGCGGCTCCAGATGAGCCATGTGTCAAACCAATCAGCAGGTCTGACAGGATCTCTCGAATCGCCGTCCTTGAAGTAGACTTTCATCTGTCTTCCAGTGAAAACTCAGATGTGAGAGAGGGAAAATTAATTTTTCACCTGCGGGGCATTTAGATCGCACTGATGCCATAAGCCCAAAGTAAAAACGTCACATTTACATGATGTTTAAAATTAATTTTACTGCAGGAAAACTGTACTGTTGCTCTACTTTATACATTGTTCCTTGTCCTTCGGTCGGATCCAGACTAATACCACTCAGACTCCTCATTTGTCCAGAAATGCAGCATCTCTTACAGTTCTCTCTTTTTTTTTTCTTTCCCTCTGGGCTTCAGCTGAACGTAGCAGTAATGGGAACATCAGTCTGCCATCCTTTTCTTCCTCCTCTGTCTGCCATCGTGCTTTGGCTTCGGCGAGAGGGCAACTGAAAAACGGGAGATTAACAACGACAGGAAGCAGCGACTGCTTGTTAAGTCGGAGCAGTGGGCGCACGCATGCACACAATCGTGGTACATTTATGCACTTGTTACATGCAAGCACGAGTAAAACAGAGCCGACTGTACTCTAGACTGCAGCTACAGAGCTTAGAGTACAAAAGTGGAGAAATGTATGATAAATTAAGCTTCTTCCTTTTTTCACTAAGAATTGAATCAAGATATTGATGATAATACATTATATAAAAACTCTATTATGAAAACCTATGTTTAAAAACATGATCAGCACTGTTCACTTTTAAATATCTTGTTCCCAAGCAACCTGAGTTCAAAGCTATGATTAATTATATGTTGGAAACTGCATTAAAATTCTTTTGTCTATTAAATATCTTATTTGGAATGAGATATTTATAGCCCAGTGCTGGTTGGTAATATCAACCTGAAGGTGAGTTGGCCCACATTTCTGTTCCAGATTTAAATGTCTTAACATCTATTGGATGGATTGCCATGGTATACAGAAGATAAGCCTTAAAAAAAGACGTCCCTGATTTTCCCATGAGATTAACAAGAGGATATATATTTTTATTTGTTTTAAGTTTCATGTCTTGTTGTCGGCAGCCTTGATGCATTTTGGGAGATTGTTCTACAGGTGATGAGCATTAAAGCTAAATGTTGCCTCACCTTATTAAGGTCTAACTCTGGGTACAGAAAGTAGGCGTGTCCCTGACGACCTCAGGGTTCTGGTTGGTTCATAATGGACCAGAAGATCAGAGATGTACTCCGGCCCGATACCAAGTTAAGGCAGCTTTGGCAGCTTCAAGCCCTCTTGGTCTTGTCAGGTTGGAAAAAACCTGTCCTTCCCACAAACACTCATGTGATTTCATGTCCCGTTGCTGGTTGGTTCTTTTCAGGAACATTTGCCGTGATCCACTGTCTTTTTTTATACTTTTGCGATATGCTCATGCTTAGTGTCTCCACGACACTGGAATATCGGCAGCTTGACATCCTGGAGACTCCAGGAAAGGTTTGTCGTGCCAAATTGTTCAATATTTCTCTGCATTAATTTTTCACTCTGATTAGTTTTTCAGTCCCGCTCAGAGAAAAAAACAAATCCCTCACAGCATATTTCTGCCATTACCCTGTTTGACAGTTGGGACGGAGAGTCATTTAGTCATTTATTTAGCCTTTGTTGGCTGCTATCCCATAAACCCTGACTGGTAGAGTGCTGGACTGATTGGTTTCCTTCTGAAAGGTTCTCCCATCTCCAAAATAATTTTGACCAATGGATTGCTGGTCTAATGTCTGACTGAGGCCTTTCAGTCTTAAAAAAAACTGACTGGGCAACAAGACCTTGATTTATCTTAGTTTCCCCGATCTCATTGATCAAGACTACGCAAACATGTTAATTTTCTTGTGTTCTTTCTAAGATCAATACTTTATCAGGAGTCTGTCTCATAAGTCTCTGGACTATTGTCTTGCTGTGATGGTTTGGTTTCATGTGTTAGGGTCAACCCTCTTAATTATGTGGTAAACATAAGGAAAGATTGAAATGCCTTCTTTTATTTAATTTAAGGGTTCTTCACATGAAACATCAAGCTTTTGTTCCAAATTATAGAGACAAGCATCAATAAGAGTATCAGCAAATATCCGTATTGATAAGGAGAATAAAATACCAATCTTATAGTAAATAGATAGCTCTCTTTTTGCTGAATTATACTTTAATGATTATTTAACCACTACTCATTTCTGAAAGAAAACCTACTGCTGCTTCTTCAAGCTGGTTTAGCTGGTGTTCATCAGTCTTCAAGCCATTCTGGACTGATGGATAAGCGATTACTGCGCTATTCAGAGAGGATTAAATGTTTCTTCTTCAACCACTTTTGCAAGTTGCTGCTGAGTATCAAATAGAAAACAGTTATAACTTATCTGACAATGATGAAACGTTTAACCACTGAGGGGACAGATCGTTTCCTGTGGAGTTGCTGAACGAAGGTAAGAGAAAGAAACTGTGTGCGCGTGTGTGTGTGTGTGTGTGTGTGTGTGTGTGTGTGTGTGTGTGTGTGTGTGTGTGTGTGTGTGTGTGTGTGCGCACTTTATCCATCGTTACCACTGAAACTAACCTTTAACCTTTTCATCTGTTGTTGGGGACATGTGACCCAATTATACTTGTATAAACAAATGTTATATTGTTACGCTCCGAAACCAAAATGTAGAGTCTCAAGCGTTACCTGTAGAGGAGATAAGAAATAAGCAGAGAGAAGCACCCCAGGGAGGGTCATGCAATCGTTAAAATCAAAGCATTTGAACTCTGATGCGAACATTATCCATCTGAAAAACAATATTCTGGATCTTTAAAACAGCCCAAAGTTCTCAAATAAATTAATTAAAATAAAAAGAATGGATAACATTTCCTATCTCCCCTCAGAATAGATTTGTATATTGGAAATTTGAACATTACATTCAAATCGATTCCTTCTTCATATAGCATTTGCAATGTAGTTTGCTCAAACTCCCAGAATAACTATTGTTTAATCTAAGAACAGATTTTTGTTCCAACTAGTCAGGTAGGTGTTGAAATTAAAAAAAAAAAAAAAAAAAAGAATCATCAGCATCATCACGGGATCGTCAAAATCAGTGACCTATTATTATTATTATAATTTCTATTTTGTGTGGATGAAGTTGTTGAACAGGCCGAACAGACCAGCAACGCCGTCCCTTAAAAGGTTCTCATAAAGTGGCTCTTTGATCTTTCCACCACGGCTACAGTGTGTCATCCAAAGGCAGCAGGGATCCGAAATGACGCAGTAAATCTGATCCTCCTGTCCCACTAGATGAAATGGAGAAGATAAAATAAATCTCTTCGACTTTCTTCTCAGCAGGAGATTTCAAGATCAGACAGCATATCCAACATTCCCTACTGACAGACAGGCATACGGATTGATAGACAGACATGAACACACACACAGTTCAACCCATACACACTTTGCAGGATTGGCAGTATGTGACGTTGTGGTCCAGCTAGAATCATACGTCACGTTACGACATTGTGTCATGTAGTTGCGTGTCCTTTGTGTTACCTTGAGGCTGTTCGCTTGCAGTTGGATCGCTCAGGGTTCTGGCTCTCTCTTTTGGTGTCAGCTGCTAATGCTTAAGAGAGGTCCGGTCTCGTCTGCTGCCACCACTTCAACAATTCCCCCTGCAGCTGAGCCAAAAACCACACACCACCACCACAGTCATTATTAACATGGCTCACATATGTAACAATTTCAGGAAATTAACATTTGAAAAATTAGGATAAATACTATTTCATGAAGTCATTTCATGTTCCATTGACTTTTTTTTTTTTACTTAACAGACACTTACATGGGAGAAAAATGAGAAAAAAAGGGTTGCTGTTGTAATGCCTAAAAAAAGGTTTTGGACTTGATGCCTTCTTCAACCGATGAACTCGGTTTTACTTTTAAAATCTGAAGCCCAGAACAAAGGCTGCAAAGCTCTTGAAGGAAAATGACACCACTTGTCAGAAAAATGTGCTCAGGATGTTTAGAGCACCTGAACACGGGGCCAGGGCCGTAGCTTCCTGATACAGACAGAGTTTATATTAACACCCAGCATGCAAGTGCCCATAAGCATCCACACAGGTGATCCTAATCAGTGTTACCTCCTGCTTTTACATTCTGTACGCAGAGATTATGGGACTGATTCATCAAACCCCACTGTCAGACAGATGGGACCCAAATGAGGAGGTCTTCCAGAAACACCACTTTCATTTCTCCCTGCCAGTCTTGATACATGACCTCCAGCCTAGAGTTCAGCACATGGCCAATCACTGTAAAGGACCTCCAAGGGAAAAGGAAGTGGTAGAAGATGTTCTGGAGGGCATTAAGGGGGTTGCAGACCCTCAGATTGCCACTTGGTAGCGTCGTGTGGTTGGCGTGATTTCATACTTCTTTTGCCATACATCAGATATCTGTCAGGACTTTGCCTTCAAACCAGAAACTTGTACACTGCTGGCCACTTGACTTCAATATCAGGGTGCCCTCTTAGACTAGATTTCTACACGCTTTAAGAATCACAAGGTGGTTTCTGGTTTTAGGCCAACTTGTGTGTATGCGAATTTGGGTAAGTGGTAATATTATAGTTATTTTGTTTTATTGTTTATTTGGTTCGGCTGCATTTATTAATACCTTACATACAACAGTTTTTATGAGGTGATAAAAATTTGTAGTTTTTGTTGCTTTCTGTTAAATTCTGATTGAAATATACATGAATACGTCTGCGATATGTTGCATGTACTTAAAGTTTACTTCTTTGTGCAACTTCCAAACTCTGATTTCATCTCTGCAGAGTATATGGTGCACAACAAAAACTCTCAAAAAGCAGCATGTAGTTGTTATCTGGAACTCAGCCTGAGCGCTGATGTTAACAAGCTGTCGCTGCGTCAACATTTCACTCCCACCAGCATTCATATGGCTCATACACAACCTGAGGGCATGACACTAATACAGTTTTAATTCTTTTCCTACATGAATATTCTACAGCCAACATATGTTCAGGACAGCACACAGGAATTAAGTCCCACTTTACCATTAATAATGTGCTGCTGTTAGAAAGTTGGCCCTGCCGCAGGATAGCTGCTGTTCTGTGTTGAGCACATAGGTGAGCAAAATGAGGGCTAAAACCCCTCCCATATTAGTATGAACGGAGTCGGCCCCTCAAAAAAAAAAATTGTTAATCTAACGTTGTTGTTTAATTTATATATCTATTGCGCATTCAGTATAGCAGGGCTGAATCCTAGAGGGCTGGAACTGTTACAAGCATCTGTTAAACTCTTGGTCCCTTTCACCTGTCGTGGCTCCTTTACAGTGTTGGACCTGGTAGGATCCACTGAATTTGTAAGCTACCGCTCCACATCACAATGAGGTGGGCAGTAATGCAGCTCTTTTCTTGTTTACCAACCGGAAATGAAATACAGTAAAAGAAGAAGATGATGACGGCAAGGAAGAAGAAAAACATATTTAAAAAATAACATGCAAGATTAAGGTGATCAATAAAGATGACGTTATGCATATTTTGTGTGCTGTCTTGTTTCTTTCTGTCTTTGCATTAAATGGTGATGATGGCCATGCTAAGAGAAGACTCAAACCTGCACGGGGCATTGAGAGGGATGAACATCATCCCATGCCTTCAGCATGCCCATTAGTATCAAGTCAACACCAGCACTCACCCAGCAGTTTTTCAGTACCTAACCCAGGGGAAGGACTTATCTTAACCCTGTTTAATTATCTTAAAATTACAACTGCAGAGTCATGTATGGTAATAAAGACAGGCCAGTGGAGGGTCAGAGTTACAGTTGCATACTCCCTAAAACTGTGCTTCAGTTTTCCAAAACTCTAAATACAAACTGCGTTACAGTTAATTGCTTCGTCTCTTGCTTAATTGAATACAGCACTCAAAATGATATTCTCTCTTCCAAAAAAAAAACGTCCTTCCACCAAATCAATCCACAGAGCTAACATTTGCTTACGTCTCAGAGATTATCCAGTAAACACAACATCGTCACTCAGCATCTCGCTTCTGATCCTGGTTTGGCCATGATTGATTATGCACCTGAACTGCAAGAATTTCACTTGAAATGATTGCTCGCCTTTGCCTTCTTGTTCCTCGTTGGCCTCTCAAGCCTATTTGGCCTCCTCCTGCTCTTCCTCTCACCTTTTGATCACGCTCCTCCATCATCTTCCCGAACACCCGTATGTGTCACTTGAGGCCTCTTCTGCAGTTTGATGCATGGCCCAAGTGTTTTGCCAAATGAGATTGCAAAGGTGCAACATAACTGGTAATGAGGGTATTGTATTTCAAAGGCCAGTGTTTGGGAAATGATCCATCCACTTATCTGTTTTTGAACCACTTATCCTGTATCGCCATTCCATCACCATAGGTGAGGGCTGGGATATAAATTGACAGTATTTGTAAGTTTTTGCTTATTTTGACTCTGTTCTTGACATTTACACATTGGCTGAAAGACAGAGTCTATCAGTACCTGAAAAACTAAAGTACCTGAAAAACTAAACCTAATATATTTACTTTAGTAAAAAAGTGTGCACGTTGTATGAACTCCATATGTGATATATCCATGTGAGATATCTGTCATTTTTAGTACACCAAAAAAACAACAAAAAAAAAAAACAAGCAAGTAGAATGTTCTTAGTTCTATCAAAGACAATTTGATAAAATCTTCATGAGAAAAGTGTGAAATTCTTATGAAAATCTTTCATAATGGTGTCATCAGGAGAAAGCAAGAGAGACAGAAGAGAGCCGGAATCAAAGGGTCGGGGACAGCAGGAGAGAAGCAGAGTCTCAGGTGAGTGTGTTGACCTTTTATCAGCGTTATCACCTGTGGAGTCCTTTCTAAAACAGTAAAGGCAGATCTCTTCCTGTTGTGATGACTAGTGTTAGATACAGTGGCAAGAACCTGCTTTATTATGCCCTAACCTGATCACGTTACAATAACAGAGATAAGCGCTCAAGATGATTGCACACAAATATTTATAATTTTTATTTATAATCTTTATTTAGCACACTCATCAAACATTTACGTATGAGTAAAAATGTAAGCGAACCCATCGGCCAATTATTTTAACGATGGCTAAATGAGTTAGAACTTGTAACAAACAAACAAACAAACAAAAACCCCCAGTGCTCACATTTTAAGTCAAATTAGTGAAGAATATCAGTTAATCATAAAGGCTTCACATGCATCTTCTCATGACTTTGTTGTAAAAGCTGTTCAGATGCAGCGAGAGAGGTGAAAGGATCAGAGTCATGGAGATACTTAAAGGACATTGACTTAGGAGTACGGAAAACATCGAGGACGCGGGTAGATAAAGAGTGTCCCCCTCAGCGCTGGCCCTTGAACAACGCTTCCGTGTATTGTTGTCCCCGGCATCTCACGCAGACACTCCCTCCCTTCCTTCCCTTGATTAAATTTCTTTGAAAACAGCTTCTTCAGTTCTGCCATTTCTAATGTTACGAGAGAGAAAAAACAGTTACCCTACAGTAAAAGTTTCTTTGAGGTTTCTTTGATATGCTGCTGGGAAACTGATCTGTACATGATATTAGATCTTTTTGGACACCAACCTATTTAACTGTATATCTGAGAATCTCCTGGAGACGATTAATAACCTGCGAGCTCCTGAAAAATGCCGCTCTGAGAGTGTTTTGTTTTCTTTAATACACAGCATTAATATATGAAAAATGTGTTTCTGCACAATATCTGAAATAAAAAAGATGTTGCACCCAGACAGAAGATAATATTCATGGTGTTATTGTGTATCATCAAGCTTCACTGTCTTGTTACGGTTATCAATCTGTCCCCACATCAGTGACTTTGTTTTAGATCATAAAAGAAGACATGTTTGTGTACTGAATCAAAGTCAAACTTTGAGTGAGGGAAGCGTTTGAAACTAGTGCAATGTGTCTGTTGATTTAATGAGCAAACGATGGGGATGAATCATTTCTGTCATCGCAGGTAACACAAGTCTGAGCCTCAGGCAGCCTGCCATGATTGATAACTCAGATGATTAGACTTTGCCAATGGGAGATGGAGGAAGAGCAGGAGCAATGAGAGGAGGATGAGAGGAAGGGCCATAATGAGACAAATGATAATTACAGGATCACTAATACCTGAAATTTAAGCAGAGTAGTTCTGCCCTCAGTCCTACACGTGGTAAGATATTGTTTAATCCCCTTCTCATCTAACATATTTAATCAGTGTATCACTTTGATGCAAAGGAAATGGTTTATGACACACACAGTTTTCAAGTTTACCACATTGCTTCCTTGAGTGTTAACATTTTAGCTCCTAACCCTTCACACCCAGCATTTGTAACCCGGGCTCATCTGAGATACCAATGCGCTCAAAAATGGGGCCCAGTATGGGATTGTGAAGTGGTCCCATGTTGTACATGAGCGATGAATGTGCATGGGTCTAAAATTGGTCTTATCCGGGTCTGACGAGAACTTAACAACATCGATGAACCCAAGGAGGCATTTCACACGCAGCCGAAATTGCAGACAATCCCATGTGGGGCCCCATTTTTTAGCCCATTTATACCTCAGATGATCCTCATGTACAAACACTGGCTGGGATTTTCTTTTCTTTCCCACCAGAAACTAGTGCTGGCTAACCTACAGCATCTGGTTGAGTGCACACTATGAAGAACTGAGGCAATCATGACCTCTAATTTGGCTCCGTCTCTGGTCTAGAAAAGGTGTATCTAACAAAGTGGATGGGAAAACACCTTCAGAGTCTTAAATCAGAGTCTCAAACTTGCACTGGTGTTTGGATCCGTGGTTGAACTTTGACTTGACTTTGATTGAGTATATGTTTACATGTTCCACCTGCTGGTGCTTCTTAAATTTAATGCTTGACTTTAAAACACCTAACAACTTTGTAGTAAGAAATAACTCAGACAAACTATTCTTCATACTATTTTTTTTTTTTTTTTCGCTTTTGCTGTGTCACTTCAGCAGACTGACTGTGAAGAGCAGCTTGCTAATAGCTGGGCAGATGTCTCGTCCTCCCAAACCAGATCAGACGACCTTCTGTGACACAGTCATTATGACACGACCACTTAGTGAAGACGGTGAACTCCCTGCATCCTAAAAGCTGTGTGGTTTGTATGTAATGGGTATTTTCACCGGTATGTTCTGTGATGGATTAATCTGTTCACCCTCAATGAAACTAGACACTTGAAATAAACATTTGGCTGCACATGGACATGTTCTGTCCATGTGCAGCCATAGTATGTAGTTTTGTTTTGTTCTTTGTGTTTTTATGTCATTTAAGTTTAAATATAATCTGGTATCCGAGGTTACCTTTAAAGCTACTAACTGGGAATAGAAAGGTTTGTTGGTATCCTTAAAAAAAACAACAGCCAAAACTTAAAAAACCAAAAAATCATAATTTGACTAATGAAAATCAAGCATTGCTTTTGGATTGTGGTTCAAAAGAATAATTAAAAACACAAACTAATGAAACTGGCCTTGGCAAATTAGTTAGTACCATAAACTTCATATTTTGTTGCACAATCTTTTGAGTCAATCACTGCAATCAATTGATTTCTGTAACTTTCAATGAGAACTTTGTACCTGTACATTGGTATGTTGGTCCACTGTTGAAGATCAAACTGCTCCAGCTGTCTCAGGTTTGAAGTGTTTCTTCCCCAGAATGCATGTTTCACAGTTGTTCAACAGGATTTAGATCAGGGCCATTGGCTGAGCCAACTGTCAATCAATCATATTAGAAATAAATGCATTGCTTTATATAAATTCTCCTGGCGTGGTACAAAAAAAAATCCCCGCCTCCTCAGAGTTGTCATGGCTGTAAAATAAAACAACTAAGACCAAAACAATGTTTTTAACCAGGTTGTATATATGTTTATTTCTGCTCTAAAGTTGGACATTTCAACATGGAGGTCAACGGAGATTGGCTTGCTTTTGCAGCCAGCTTCTAGTGGGCGGTCAAGGAACTGCAACCAATGTTAGTTCCACATGAGCCTCGATGCGGAAGTGAGATGGTTGGGGCTTGTTCTGCTCACATCACGATCATGTTGAGAGAGCCAAGTGGAGGGACCATTTAGGCTGAGCTTACCGACTGGTCAGGGAGCAACTTGATGAGTTGTCAGCGGTTGTCAGCTACCACCAACCCAAAACCATTACCCAGAGATAGTTTGGTGGTGCATGACAAATATATAGGGCCATAAAAATAGGTGGTTTGGAGATGAGTTTGGTGACCATCGTTGTTAGGTTGTGTAGTGTGTGGTTTCTAAAGAAGTTGCAGGATGGATATGGCACGAGTGTGATGGCTGAACCTGAGGGCAAAAGGACTGGTTCAGCACAATCATCATGTGCTTCTGCCAAAAAAAAGAAAAAGAAAGAAATACACACATCCACAAGTAGGGTTAACTATTTTCGCAAACATACGCTAATATTTTCACTAAAATTATATTGGTTGATGTTGCACAATGACATTGTTGGACTGCATTTCTAAACTTGCTGTATTGAACATCCAATATGTGTAGCGGAGGGACATTTTTTAGAAGGTTGAGGCAGGGGGTTACTCTGCACTTTACTTTGTTTTATGCCAGGGACTTAAACATGGACTTTCTCATGACATGCTACCCCAATCTGATCTGGAGTGCAATTACATGGCATGCCTTTAAATCAGCGTTGCCTGATTCTGGTCCTCGTCGGCTCCTGTCCTGCTTGTTTTAGATGTTTCCCTGCTTCAACACACCTGATTCAAATGAGCAGCGTGTCATCAAGGTCTGAACAAGTCTGTTAATGACACATTCATTTCAATCAGGTAAACGTCTAAAAACATCCAGGGCTGTGGTTCTCCAGGACTGGAATTAGGCAACGCTGTTGAAAATAAATTAGTAGCTCTGCAGTGATAATTGACCCACTTGTTTATAAAAATGGGATAAAGTGGGATAACTGATGGATGTATGAAGGGATTTAGTGCAAAAATAAAATACAACTTGGAAAAATTACATGAGTAAAAATAGATTTGAACTAAGATTTTTTTTTTTCCATATTAAACAGTGAGGAGACAGGCTCATCTGTTTGTAGTGAGAAGAGGCAAAGCTGCACAAGAGAGTGGCATAACTCATCACCCCCAAGGAGGGGAGAAAAAAAATCAAAGGCAGCATGGGAGGGAGGCAAAGGAGAGCAATAACTGGGTGAATGCAGAAGAGGATAACGGAGAGCAGAAGAAAGTTATTAAAGGGAGTTGGAGAGGTGAAGCGAGCTGTGTTTGAGCCAGACTGTGCCTAAGTTTCTCCGACCAGTCCCTCTGTTTTGGTTGGCAGATGGGTCCTGTCGTGGCGGCGCCTGAAGGATGGCGTGCAATGCCGACACCTTCTCTAGGAACACACACATGCACGCAACACACAATGTTCCCTTGCAATTCCACTTCCTCTCTTGCCAGCGTGGCCGCAGCACTGACAGATTGAGAGCAAACAGGCAGTCTGGCAATCCGCTCAGACACCTTAAAGCGCCCCGAGGAGCTCTGCTCTCACTGACAGGTAGAAGAGACTGTTGGCCAACCTGCAAAATGCCAATTAGGTCATCAAAAAAAAAAAAAAGAGTTTAATTCATAGGCCAATTAAAGAGGCATTATAGAGTAATGAAATGAGTGATACGTGTTAGTTGTGAATGAACCTGAAGACGATGCACAAGAACACCTGAGTATTTTATTGTACAGCATTGCACACTGATGTTGCAGAATTTTAAAGCCTATAGTCAGTTTATTTAACCCTTTTCATCAGTGAAAGGTAAAGATGATAAATTTATGAAGCAGAACTGTCAAAACTTATTCCATTAGATAATCTTTTTTGACACAAAGTGAAGCCTGTCTGAAGTGGACCATGTTCAGGGAATGAAGATGAACTTTGTAGTAGTGATGAAGAGAACTGCCATTCAATTCCCTTTTCAGTCATTAAAACAAGGTTGACTTTACAAGGCCAAGGTAAAGGATTACTTGCAGACTGGAGGTTGTTGTGCAGTCACTTAATGATGTGATTACTTTCAATTTCTATCCACTGATGTGGCCAGAGAATCCAAAGAATCGAAGTGTATGTCTGTGAGTCTGTTTGTGTAAGAGAAAGAGCGGGTGAGAAAGCCAGAGATGGGGAGTGGGAAGTGTCTTTCTACTTCTACGAGCAACCAATACAATCCTTCAGAATCCCTGTCACAACAGCGTGAATTGGCTTGTCATGGACAGAGTACGCAAACACACAAAGAATCAAAATTTGTGCCTGCTCACACTGGCATTTAAGGTGTCTGTCCAAGCGGGCGCCATGCACTAAATGTGTGATATATGTCAAGTTGATTCAACAAAGTGTTGACAACTGGAAGATATGGTTCATTAAACAGCAGGGCTCTCAGGTCGAACGCATTGAGCGTGAGACGCACGCATTTCAACAAGTTCACACGCCACACATGACATTTCTCACGCTGAGAAATTATTAACTTCACCGCACAGAAATCTTACAAACGAATCAAAATTAGACTAGGTACTGCGTGTTGAGGCTCATACAGCTCAGAGCAGCTGCCCTGAGTTACCAACTTATCTGCAAATCAGAAAAAAGAATTTCTCAGCCAATCAGAAAAAAGAATTTTGTCGTTGCCGGGTGAATTCTGAGGAACCGCATCCCCTGTAAGACCCCCACCCCCACAAAACAAAACTTCAGTCCAAGCAAACTTCAAAACTTGAGAGCCCTGTTAAACAGGGAGTGAAAACTGGTTAAACGATTAACAGCTGGTCAGTACTGTGTGTGTCTGGCCAGATGTTACATTACCATCTCTGATGTTCTGGTGTTATCTTCAGTTCTTAAACAACACAGGAACATGCAAACAGTAAATCGTTGTTTCTTTTTTTTTTATAGTGACTCAAATTTAACAAAAAGCATTATATGTGAAAGTTAGAGTATTCATGAAAACATAGATGAATCTAACATCTGAATTTAAAAATAAGCCAATGCAGATGTGTGAAAGATGAACATAACTCTAAATAGATTTTTATTTTTTTAGTTAGTTGCTTCAATGGTTTGCTTCTTGCTCCTTTTTTAAGGCAACAGAAATCTAGTGAGGAAGAAGAAGAGATGGAGGAGGAACCATGATAGAAAGAAAAGCTAGAACGCTGCATGTGCCACCAACAGGTAGAAGAAGTGTCTGGTTTTGATAAGTCGTACCTGTGGCGTGAAAAAGCTGCTCTGAAGTGCAGCGGTGAGGGATTAATTACAGCAGCACAAGAAAAGGCCTTGAGCCCAAGAATGACTGAGGTCAGGATCTGCCACACCAGACAAGACCCCAGCTGCAGACTGCGCAAAGATGCCCCCAGAGACCACCCAGCACATAATTATGGGATGCAAGGTGTTGAAACACCACAACCAAGTACCTGGAATACTGAAGTCCCAAAGTTAACATGGGAGACACCTCCAAGAGTGGGGGAGAATGGAAGAACAAAGGATGGTGTTGCTGAGTGATAGACGCAGCAATCTCAGGTAATAACAACATGAAAAAGAAGGAACACTAAAAGGTGGAAAAAAATACCAAAGGTGGTGGCGTATTGACATATTCGGATAGTGTGAATATGTGGGGTCATCGATCTCATCGTACAGAAGATATGTTGGCATCCAGACACAGAGATCGAAGGAAACAGGAAGAAAAACAGACGTGGACAATAAAGATAACTGGATGGAAAAAGAGTGAGGGACATTGGAAGAAAGACATAGACAGACAAAGAGAGCTGAGTGAACGCTTAGTGAATGCAAAGACCAGAGAGAGTTAAAAAAGAAAAACTTTTCTTAAGATGCTTGGCTGCTTAAGGCATCTGGGATGAAGGCATAGGTGTAAGGTAATTAAAGTGTTGCGTTGGCCCCATGAGGACTGGCAGCCTTTTCTACGCACACTGTCCTCATCCAGGAAATGACAGCCCACCTTTTCTCTAGTCTTAATCACATGAGACCGAGTTGGAACAGCTGGCCTCAATGTCAGTGCAGAGCTGAGCTCTGAGATCTGTAGAAAAATACAGCAAGGAGACAGATGCAAAAAACTAATGACCACTGCTGCAGACAGAACTTCACACAAGGCCGTGTGTGCAGGGTAAGAAACATCTCTTACACTTTCATTTGATTTGCATTTCCACCTGTGTGCACAGATTTCTGTACAGTTAGAGCAGGAATGCAGCTTTTGTAGAGTAGGGACCACTCAATAAAAAATACACTTACACTGACTATCCTGAATCATATTTGCTATATGAGCTACATTCAATTTGCAGTTGCCTAAATGAATCTTTTGCGGTGACAGCCCACCTTTCTCAATATTGTGCAGTGGTGTTGAAGTTTTTTTGGCACCTAATCCTGTATGAGTTTTTCACATTTTGAAAACCAGCCAGCTGTTGCAGGACATTTTAAGAGCGCTATCAACTCCTGCATGGTCTACAGCCAAGAACAAACGTCCCAGCAGGTGACGGTGTACCAACCGATACTTTTCAGTTTATTTGCACTTTCATTAGGTTCTGCTATCAGCCAGCGTGGCATCATTTTCTTATGCTTTGCAGATGATACTCAGCTATGCGGATTCTTGAAGATGGATGAGACCAGTCAGATACTATAGGCATAGATGTCGGGGTGAGTTCAAATGTACACCACTATGCTCTCAAACTCCAGACTTACTTGTGTTTCTTTGCGGCTCCAAATGAAGAATGTGAGGCAGAGCCCTTAGCTACCAGGCACTGCTCTTGTGGAACCAGTTTAGGTTTTGGAGGGAGACACCGTTTTTGTTTAAACTTAAACACACAATAATCTCCTTTTTGATGACACTATGCTGCTATAGGCCTGGGCTGCTAAAGGACTTCCCATGATGCATTGGACACATTCGTCACTCTGCTCTCATTACCCTGCCTATATGCCACTATCCATGTGATTAACTTTTTTCCTTAGTCTCATAGCAAAAATCACTTATACGAGCAGTGGTCGCTTTCTAAAAGCTGTTTATAACAGCACAAATAGATATTGATTCCTTTAGGCCTGAATCTGCATGAAATCCTGATCACGCTCCCTACTGTTAAATGCACACAAAATACATAAACTCACAACAAGCCACGCATAATTACACACACATACCCCCCTCCCTCCTCCACACACACACACACACACAAATGCAAACATGATCATCTGTGGATGTGCACACAGAACAAGGTCACTTTGAGCATCTGTGTGACCAGCGGTGTTGAATATTTGGACTATAAACTGCTCTTGATGCCACTTCAAATAACGCCCCACTCCAAACTGTTGTCAACAGGATTTGGTAGGTTTGCAGTTATGTTTATTCAGTCACTGGTATTTGAAAGAGCAGATTTCCCTGGCTGCTGATAAACTAGAGAAGTGACCAAAAGAGCGTTACCTTTGCGTGTGTGATGATGCTCGTCGATCTCGCTCGTTGAGAAAACATGCAGCGATAACAGGAGGTAGTTCAGGGAAACATAGGGGAGGAAGAGCATTTTCATAAAAATAAAAAAAATAAAAAAGAAATCATGAAAGAATGGATTAAAAAAGAAACAGCAATTGGGAAAACAGCGACACATTTTCAGAATCACTTCTTCATTCTGCAGTTGTACTGGGTGTACGTGTCCTCGGTAGATCTATTGGTGTGGGAGAGAGTAAGAAAATGAAGGAAAGGCGGGGGAAAGGGAAAAATGAGAAATAAGAAACAAAGAAAGTGTTGATATGGTTTGTATATGAACACACAGGTTTATTTACAACCCTGAGTGCTCACACACAAACAAACCCACCCCATCCCTTTAGCTGACCATCAATCTTCACTGACACATTATTAACCATGATAGCTCTGGTGGGGATATCTATATCGAGAATGGCTGCCTGTTTATTTACGCAAACACACTGGCACATGCTGAGACGTACACACATGCGCGGCGCCCTTGTGCTGCCGTGTTTTTCAAGTGCCACACAGCTATCTGCCAGGCTTTGAAGAGACATACATTTATAACGCTGTCAGACTGCCTCAGTCTAATGGGAAGTTGCCTTGGAAGGACACACCACAGGCATAACCAAAGATGCTGCGTGCTTTATCCACCAGCATGTAACCAAGAGGCACGAACATTAGAGTCATCATCCAAAACACAAAGCACAGAAAAAGCAAATTAGCACAGTTGATGGGTTCACCAGAGGGCACTGGTGCAGATACAGCACATTACAAGCAAACAAATCTAGTCCTGGAAAAACACTCTGTACTCATTTGTTCAATTCTTATCATCTTAATTAACCCTTATTTTTATTGCAGGTTATTTGTCTACAAATAAGTGGCTTGATGAAACTGTTAAATGTTTTAATTTCTTTTGAAAGGTTCATTCAAGACACTGTATAATAAGAACTGGGCAAAGCCATTTGCGACTATACCCAGTGATTTCTGAGGCATGTTTTTGAAGCATGTTTTTTGTACATCTGGTCAATCCCACCTTGGTAGGAGCTGACCCTGCCAGATTCATCAAAACGAGTCAGCTTTGGTCAATTAAAATTAGTTTTCAATCCCTGCCAGCAAGGCTAATGATCATGTGAGAAGGGAGCAGGATTCTCAGGCAACAAGTGGCCTTTCTTCATTTGCAGTTTCTGCTGCTGGGGTGCAGGGGGGCCTTCCTTGCCAGCTGGTGCAGATGGCCGCCGAGAGGCTGGAGTGACTGACGACTCAGAGACTGCTCGTCTGTCAAACACAGTGATGGCTGGGAGACACTTGGTGACAGATCAGGCAGGAAGACGAGAGGAAAAAACTCCGGCAAAGGACGAAAGGCTGGCAGCCTTTTCTTTCCGTCTGGGAAATGGGGACAGTAGAAAAAAAAAAAAACTGTAAGTGCTCAAGTGGTGGTTGTGTTGCTTGTGAATAATCAGCAGGCACATATACTTGTTGACAATGTTTCCAAGATGGATCAAAGGCAGAAAATGTGCTATCTTATGCTCCATTAAGCTTTCATCTATCCGATGTTTTTCAGTGACATCAGTGTTAGTCTGCAGCCAGTGTGAAAGCTATCACCCTGGGACATAATGAACAGCCTAATCAGGCAAGTTTGCAATCAGCAAGTATCTTAATTAGGCTTGGGATGGTTGCTGACGAACAGTACTCAGCCTGGCTTCAACCAGTCAAGTCTCGACCGGCCACATTTTGGGGAAAGATGTATCGATAATAACTGTTGCTTGCACTTTCACAACACTGTTATGCTTTTTATCTTATTTGTTTTACATACTAATTTCATTGACAGCCTTAATAAACAAATCAAACCAAAAATAATAATGGGTACAGCGGGTCTTTCTCAAGAGACCCCTGCTCCTCTCAAACTACACGACTCACTACCTTGTAATCTGACCTTCTCTTCAGGATCCTCGTCCTCATCGTGACATCACCCATACGATGAAGCTGAACCAAAAAAAAACAAAACATATTCACTGGCTTTTAAAGTAGTTTATGAGGTACTGAGATCTTGCTGGGTGCTAACCTGGAGTAGCCAGTCCCCTTTCACTCACTGGCTATATTCTGCTCCCGCTTTCAGGTAAACTCCTAATTTTGGGGTTATTGCTTGCAGCTTTCAAATATTCAGGCAACTTAAGTAGTTTTCTTAATAGTCCTTAATAAATGTAACTGTCATCACTCTCTTTTTTCCATGTTTAGTTTTTGAAATAGCAACGGTTTTTTTTTTGCTATTTGGCACTTTGACACGTGAACCAGCTGGTCCTGGTCAGTTGGCTTCATTCAACTGTGAAGTGCTCAAAATATTAAAGAACAGCAATTCAAAATATCCAAATTTGTGTTTTAAAACCTACCTTTGGTATTGTTGTGGATGCACAAATTGTTTTGTAAAACATTAACTAGAGAATTGGTGTTTTGTTTTGTTTCTTTTTTCTTTTTTTTTTTGACCATCAGCTGGTTTGAAACGAGGCGTTAAAAGTACTAAAAGCCCCTGGGACACTTGAACAATAGCCCAAGGCCATAAGGCAACTTAACCTTGTAAAAAAGCATTTTCTTTTTATAATGAACTAATTTAAGGCTTGGAAAAATGTTTCTGATGTAATATTTTGAGAAACAAATGGGAGGTGGGAGAATTAATTCACGCTCCAAGTCTAATAAGGTCAACGTGTTCCAAGGTTTTCCAAGGTCAGATAAAAAATGGATCAATCCAGGAACGCCGTCGTCGTGTTTGCCCCCTCAGACGATAGACGACGACAAAGCAATAACCTCATTTCAGCTGCTCAGACGTTTCAGTGACTTTGTTATGACTGATTTTTTACTGGCTGTAAAATGTTATCAGTTGCAAATGTAACTGGGTCACTTTGTTAAAACTGATGCTAAATTAGTGTTGGGTTTCTTTGCACATAGAAAAATTCTTGTAAAAAATATGTCAACTTATAGATGTTTAGCTGTTACACTGTAACAGCATAGAACTATAGATTGGTATCAATAAAATGGCTAAAAAGTGCAGCTATCTTGGATTATGAGCTCAGAATGATCTTGTTTCTTTCTGAGATACGTGCCGGACCTCCCACTTCTCACTAGACATGCCCAAAGCCAAACCTACACGGTTTTATTTGTCACTCTAGAAAGTTCTTTTTAAAATGACTTATATTCCTTATTTGTAAACACAGGTGTTTGTTTCCTGCTGGTGTCTTCCAAGTGGTTTTACTCGTCAGACCCAGAGGCTGCATCCATCTCTTTCAGTCAGTGGTTTCTATCAGTGCATCCTCTCTACCGTTCAGCTTGTACCGTGCAAACAGAACATTAATTTATATGCATATCAATTTCAGGGCAGAGGAATGTATTTGACAGTGGTGTACAACAAATTCAACAAGGACAGATTGTGAAGAAACTTTGGTCTGACTTCACTATTCTGATTTCTAACCACATTCACTGCCATTGAATCTCTTCATTAATGGTCCGTGCCAATCACTCCCCATGTTTCAAAGCTGTCTGTCCAAACTTGATGCAAGTTTAAGACATCCCAAGTTAAATTTGCACCTTGCATTGTGGAAAAGTTGAATTCCTTTGCATAACAAATTACTGCAGAGCAGTCAATCATCCAAGCGTCAGGCAAAGTGCTTCTCCAGCGGTCACACGTGGCTTTCACTCTCAGGTTTGCCTTCTCCAGGCACAAGAAATCCAGGACGAGAAGCACCACCGAGACACATTATCATAAGTACTTTCCCTGCTTGTCTTCCTCTTTTTTTTATCTGTCCCTCACACGTTCACAGACAATTCCTTTTTTCTCCTTGTCAAAACCATTTGGACTGCCACAGAACTGAGCTTTTACAACTCGATTAATGCTCTTCTTGTTTTGGCTCACGGCAGTTCAATCGTGACTGGTGTTCGTATTCAGCGCCATTGTACACTGAATTAGTTTTGGGTGGATATGTCTCTGTCCACCCATCCATGAAATTTGGATCATTTGATTTCTTTGCAGAAAATATTCCCGTTGTCACTTATTTTAAAGAAAGTGATGGCTGTGCACAGTGACGCTGACGCCGTTATTCAGTAGAAGGACAGATGCAGGCTCAGCATGCTAAGCAAACGTAAGGAAATGGGAAAAAAAAGGAAAATTAAAAATGCAAAGAAGACATGTAGGTCAAAAATAAAGTGTATTGATAATTGAGATGTTTTTGTCAGCACTCAGGTTTACCTTCCTCTCGTGCTGCATCTTTAATCTTTGTCTTACGCTTGCCTGTGACTCATCCTCCAAGTTTCGCACTAGTTTTGGTGTTCAGTTCCTTGAAAGCTTAGTTTTCCATCTGTAAATGTATAAGGATGATGTCATTTGCTGTAAATCTCCAGTTTTGTCTCATCTGTCCAGATGTCCCTCCAGAAACTTGATGGCTTGTCAACATGCAGTGTAACAAATGTCTCTCTGCCTTTTATTTATTTGTTTATTTGTTTTGGTTTTGTTTCCGACTGGAGTCCTCCTGGGTCTTTTTCCATGGAGTTCGTTCCTGTTCAGACAGTGAGTTTTCTTTATAGAAAATGTGGTGAAACTCAGCTGATCAGTCTGTGACAGCACCAGCAGCTAGACACTGAATTTATTCTCTTCATAATTAAAAGAGCGATTATGTAGCTGAAAATTTTAATTAGGTTTTGACAAAACTGTTAACTATTTGAGTTTTAGTTCACATTTTTTATGTCAGTCTTGTCAGTTAAATAATCTGTGTTTGTATGAAAATAATTTATATATCTATTAGTTAAGAGTTATTTGGATCTTCCTGCTGGAGTTTCCCGGAAAACCAAACTAAGAAGTTCCGGCTGCCTCAGACCTGAACTGGGTTTAATGGACTACTTGTTCTGTTCCAGACAACGGTTTAGGTTTTCCAGTATCTCTGTTTCTTGTTCTTATTCTCTTTTTTTATTGATATAGCGTTGATGTATAATCTTATAGGTTACCAGTAACACCAATCAGTTTTCTCTTGTGTATTTGAATAACTGTTTATTTTTGTTTCCTCTCCAGGTGTGTTGGTTGATTTGATCTGCATTGTAAGTTTCCCTTCTGTCTCTTTCAGGAGATCAGTTTGTACTTGAGAACTTTATGTTGGTGCTTATATTATTTTCACCTCTTTTTTTATATCTACTTCTAATAATTTGAATAAACTAAAGGACTGTTCTCTCTGATTCCCTTTGTCTCTCTGGTTTGTCCTGATCTCCTAATTACTGTGTCTGGAAAAGCTGTGTCACGGCGTTGTAAATTATAGGAATAAAGAATTCTGTTGAAAACAAACCTGGACATGGACAAAAGATCACGTTTTCCAAAACCTTTCAGAGGAAACCCGTAAAAGGCATTAACCAGAATCCCCAGAAATCGTTGCTGACCTTGCTTCCTCTGGACTTGATGTTGTTTGACTAAAGACTGCTATGAAGACTTTTCATCATCCCGGCCTTCCAGGTCAGCATCCAAGTTTGCCCATGAATGTTTGAAACAAGGGAATAAGATGAGAAAATCTGTCCTTTGGTCCCATGAGACCGGACTCGAGCTGTTTGGGCACACGGATGCTGCATGAAGTTGAAGAGGAAGCGAGAAGCCTCATACCCCGAAACAAACACAATTCAAACAGTGAAATATGTTGGTGGAAGTCTGATACTCTGGGGTTGTTCCTCTGAAGCACGAGGAACCTTGAGGTTCTCATGAGTAATGCAAAGAAAACTGCTTCCTGTCCAGATTCAGGTCAATGATGGGTCTTTCAAGAAGACAATGACACACAAAATAAATCAAAAATTGGTCCAGAATGTTTTGAAGGACACTAAAATCCAGGTCCTGCAGTTGGGACTCTCAGAATGCAGATTTCAAACCCAAAGAGAAGCTGGAGGGAGCTCAAGATTAATGTTCAGGCTCTGAAGCCACACAACTGGGATGAGCTGGAGCAATTTGTTGTGGAAGAACTGGGTGAGCTTCCTTAACTCAGAAACAACCACGAGAGATTGTTGTCCGTTGTGAGTCACAAAAGCTACACTACTGATGATCTGTTGGTAAAAGGTTAAACCATTTTGACCTTAACTGCACTATGGCTTTGTATACCTGTTTAAATGTCTGGAAATGTTTGCTTTGCTCTTTGTCTATGGTTCAAGCAACCTGAGGATCCATTTCCTCCAACACCCTCACCCTGAGCTGCCGGCTACAGCGCCATAGACTCCATACCTCTAAATAACATTTACAGATGTAGTCGCAGGAACGTGAAGCCGCTTGGGGATTATCTTCTAGTCCTAACCTTTAACATTCTTACGTAGACATTTCTTCCTGAGCTCCTCAGCCCACTTTCTCCTTACCTTCATCTGGTTCATGACACCAAACTACACAGAGGAGTGTTGTCTGATGTGGACTTAAAGGACCTTCCCAGAGGTCTCAACCAAGACAAAAAAAAAAAACAAAAAACGGTGGAGTTGGTGGTGTTGGCTTTGTCTAGAAAGTTTACCAGAACAAGATGAATTTTGGAAGTATTCAATGTTAACTTCAAGCAACATCCCTTTTTTATTTTTATTTTGTTCTTTTTGGCAGTATCTGGCTCAAATACAGACTTTCTTTTTTTGACCTACAACTGTTTTTTGGGAGTTCTTGAGCATTGAGCTTGTTGCTGGCGTTACTACTGACAGCAGACGGCAGCTCCGCCTCCACCTGCTCACCAGCAACACTAGTCACGTACACTGAGAATACAGAAGATGAAGACATCTATCTACCATGGTAACAAGCAGACGGTGTGGTTTATTGGTAGAAAGAGCAGCCTCTGCAGATGAGAAATGTTTTCCATACTATCTTGGAGCATTTATTTCTTTATAATCGGAATATCAAAACTATGTTACCCAATGAAATGAAAAATAATAGAACTAGTCGCCTTCTTCATCATTAAGTCAGCAGATCAGAGCTGACAGAACTCTCCTCAGCTCAGCAGGTTTTTCACACAGGTTTTTCACACGTAGAAACAGGGACAGTCTAAATCAGACGGAGACCTGATCAAATCCTATTCCCGGGAAATGATCAAGTATCCTGCATGTGGGTGTGATCTACGATTAATTTGACCAATAATAACCTTCAGGGAGTACACCCAAATAGAGAGATCATCTATGAAGTATGTTGATTGGTCCTGCAGCCGTCTTCACGTCACTGTCCCCTCCCCTAGCAGACTTCCTATACAGTATTAATCTCCATTCAGGCATCTGCTGTTATCATCTCTGTTCGCCACCGCTCTGCCCTTCCCTCCATCTCTCTGTGTTACCACGCCCCCCTGCTGGTAATGTCAAGATCCCATGTTCTCTCAGAGCAGCCGTTAAACAAAGCGCCGTATGGAAACAAAGCTCACCCTCAGTCTCACCCCATCTTTTCTTGCGCGATTTATGTGTCACAACATCTACGAGCTTGTGTGTTTGAGTGTGTGTGTGTGTGTGTAGAAAGGCCCTCCTGTCAAAGGACGTAATAGGCCAGGACAGATGGCCTGCCACACATTTTCATGCACAGACACACGCCTGAAGTCCAGCCCGAGTGTTTGGTCGTGGCTGTTGTTGCCTGTTCTGGTACTAGCCTTATTCTGTCGCTCAGAGCAGCAGGAGACAGAGAGAGAGAAAGAGAGAGATACATCTGTGTTTGGTTGTGATGTGGATACAAAAATAGAAGCGACGGAGCCGGTGTTTGAGGCGACCACTCTGCTCTCTGACATCCCTCAGTAAAATAAGCTGCTTGGGACATGCTAGACCTTTCAGTGTTGGGCTTAACGTCCAGTTACAAGACCAGAGGTGTGAGCACATGTGGCTCGGACTTTTTTACCATAACATGAAGTCAAATTTAAAGTCGTTTCCCTTTAGAAAAACCAAGCTAGTCATCGTGCAATTCAAATTTTTACCACACAAAAATTAAAATGAAATATTTACATATTCCCATTTGAAGTGCAGCAGAGTATGTCAGATGTAAAACGTCAACTCAAAACCAACCCTTAATTTAGAAAATGCTGATGTGTTTGACACTTTTTTCTGGCACTCTTAGCTCATTGGCTGCATATGGTTGATCTGGTGTCAAATATTGAGATTAATTTTCCTTTTTTGACCACTTTTTACAGTTGAAAACATTTCTTTCCTTCAATTACAAGAGATTGCCAAGTTTAAATGTTATCAACCCCATAAGAACCTGGAAAAAGTCTTTTAAGCTTTCATTGCCTCTCAACTAAATAACTGCAAAGTCGTGAATATTTACATCAGTCTTCTTTGCACCATTTGTGAAATGCAGCAGCTCATATTCAAACTTTCACATTATCACATAACTCCAGTCTTGGCAGTCCTTCACTGGCTATCCATCAAAAGCTGAATGAATTGTAAGATTTTTCCTCTTAGTTATAAAGTATATGGTTTTATTTATCGCATAAAAAAAGTTTGGGAACCACTGCCATAACTAGATTTTGCATCAATGACAACTTTATAAGAGGGGTGTTCTTTATTTGTTTGTTTGTTTTTGAATCACATCAGGTAAAATTATAGAAAGCAACAAACGTCCGCATTATTAAAGTGTGGTCTTTCGGACGGAGAGCATTTGCAAGACGGTATCCTGCGGTAGAAGGAAAAACAGGCTAATGTTACAAGGCTTTCATCTAGTTCATCAGTTCATTGTGTATATGGAGTGAATGACTCCACCTTCTGAAAAGCTGTAAAGAAAGAGTGCTTTAGTGGTGTTTCAAAGGTATTTTGACTAAAGAATGTCAGATATTTATATAATATGTCAAGAATTAATGTTAGCGTTTGAAAAAAGAACGTTGTAACGTGTCCTTTTAAAGGCCAGAAGCCAGGCTCTGAAGAATGACCTGTTAAAGCCATTTAATAAAGTGTGCGTTTGCTGCTTTGAATGAGTTTGTGAAATTATCTGTGTTATAAAGTTTATCAAATCATAATGTGCGAGTTTTAAGCCCAAAAGATGCTACGGGTTAAAAACAGCTTAAGCTGCAACAGAGAAATGACAAAAGCTGCAATTAGAATCACAATGAAATTACAATGTAATTACACAGAGCTGTTTCCACTGAAAAAAACAGGATTAACGTTTGAATGACTCATTTGCAAAGACAAGCAATAAAACAGTCTTCAGCCATGTTATCTGGGTTTGAGGGCATAGAATGCAAAAGCTATCATGCATTATTAATAAGTTTTATATTAAAAGTAATATATGCACACTTCCTCCATCTCCCATTATGGAGTGGAAGTGGAGCCACTGATTAAACATTCGGTGGTTCTGACATGTCACATGTTCACACAAGTAGAGCTGGGAAAATATAACTGGTGAGGCAATGAGGCAGTTTTTAAAGTTCCTCTTTTGCTATTCTGGAAGATCAGTAAATAAACTGCATTAAGTCAAATTTAATTCTATAAAATCAGTTTTAGGCAAACTTGCTGTGACAATGTTCCTTTACCACCAACTCCATTAGAGTTATGAGAAAAAGAAAGTTGCTCCCTTCTGGCACTGATAAGGTTTTACATATCAGAACATAAATAAATTAAATCAGAATGAATTTCGTTCGCCAGGTTTGTACAAACACAAATGAGGAATTATCTGATAAGGTACAGTAAAAAAATAAAATAACATTAATTAATTACATAAAATAAAAGCTACAGCGTTAAAAAAAAAAAAAAAAAGATGCATACTATATACAAGACAGAACCGATATTTACAGTCATGAAGACATTGCACATCCGTCACATTCATCCGACACTGATTTTTGAGAGTTCAGCAGAGCGACGAGCTTGCAGGCAGAGACCGTCTCAGTGACGGGCGCTTTTGGTGCGCAGCGCTCTGTAGCGCCTACCAGATGGGAGAAGTTTGAAAATGTTTGTGTGCAGGGTGTGAACAGTTTGCAAAGATGTTCCTAGCACATTTCCTGACCCTAGACTGGTACAGGCTCTTAGGATTTCTCCGTATTTATGACTAACATAGCGTGTGCATTTTTAAGTGCTCTAAAATTGTGTTTAAATATACATTTTTCAAAGCGCAAAAATGATTCGAACCAGACCAACCTGAACGTCATTATGTATATTTTTGTCTGACTCATCACCGTCGACCACTCAGTTCAGATGGGCCCACGCATCACTGGTCGGGAAGGACCATCTATCCCGCTTGGGAGCGCTCAGCTGCCAGGTCTGCTTACTCCACCTTCTTGCTCTTGCAGGCATCGTTCATCTCCTCCTCCCATGGAACGGTCAGTACCACCATGGTTGTAGTTCACCAGAATACGTCATCGGGTCAGTGCTTGGTTGCCATGATTTCATAAGGGATGTTTGGCTGCCCGTCTGGGTCAGCGCTCCTGTTCTATTTGCCTCTAGGAGAGAAGGAAGAACACTCCAAAGTGCTGTTGTGTGGACCTTTGGCCCCTTGCTGAATGACGGATACACTGCTGCGATGTTGCTAGACTTCATGTGCTTGTCTGAGAGGTCCACCTTATAGAGCCTTCCCAGGCTTTGGGTGTGTTGGTTGGCTATCACAGTGGAAAAAAGGTGGAGAAGTTATCCACAGATCTGTATCGTGCACCTGTTCCTGGTGCACGATACAGGGAACTTGCACAACAACAGAACCAACAGTGTAAACACAATTTGGAAAATAGTTTACAGAACTTTTCACTCTTCTACAATTATTACAATAACCTCTAAAGACTCTACAATTAAAATAGTTATTAATATATTTCAACTCCTTGCTAAAGCAATAATGTGAAGTCTTAATGTTCTTCATTTCTGGAGCCCTTGGCCAAAACTTTCTAGTATGCAAGTGACCAGATTACCTTGAATTCTCACATCTCATAAAGGAACGAACAGCATCCCTGGTCAGTGGTCACAACAGCCGTGGAAACCCTTCTTCACCGGCCCAGAGCCAGTCATGACGCACCACGTCGACGCCGCCAGGGAGCGGGATCTTCCTGCACTGACTTGACCGTCACCTGACTTGACCGTGAGTTGAATCTCCAGACGGCTGATGGTTTTACACTTTCAAGCTCTTCGCGGTTTCAAGCTTAAAGAAGCAGAGAGGAAATTTTGCCATTTTTCTTTCTTTTGTTAACATGTTCGTCCCCCTTTAGGTATGGAGGTCAAGCAGCTGACTCAGCTTCTGATCTTGGACAGCCCGTTAGTTTCTGTTGATTTTGTCAATACAATAGATACATGTTGTTAAAACTAAATTAACTAAATTAAACTAGTCAACTGCTTGAGTTTTGGTGACATGTTGACTTCAGTAACTAAAATTCTTACCTTTTTTTACCTTGACAAACCTGAATTTTCCAACTTCTTTTCCTCAGTTTACATTTCAGCTCCAAAAGTTTGGGCAACTAAAAATGTCATTCTGAAATAAATCACTTTTGCTCCGATTAATGTCTGTAGCGAGGATACTGAAAACATAGTCGCTTTATAATGTTTTTTCCTCTAGAAAGATCATCCCTAACCACGTCTACACCACAGGACAGCGGTTTTAGTCATGTGTGCAGCTTTTGCCCACCTGTAAATAATTCCAAAGCTCCCTTTTATCTCACATCAAATATTTAAGTTGTTCTCAAAGTAATAAAGTTAGGATTGATTAGAGGACATGCCCCAGCATTTGGACGCCTGAGGCGAGATTGAACCAATAAGAGAGGTAATTAGAAAAGATGGATGGGAGCGAGACTGATATTGAGGGTTTGTTTGTGTCTCTTTGTGTTGAAATTTGTATTTAACAGATGTACAGTAAAGTGCCAACTGCTTTTATTTAGATACTTTCACAATCAAGTTTAGTACAAGTTCAAAGTAAACCAATTTTAAATCGGACTAAATTTACTCGAGTATATCCACTAAAATGTGTGGGGATGAAATTTGTTAGCGTTTGATCCCGTTCGTCTGCGCAGACTTGTGAAAGAAAAGGCACAAACTGGCTTTTGTCTTTACTCTTCTCTGTGCACATGATTACCGCTCTCAAAAAGGGTCCACTAAAGCACAAGCACGCCATCTAGTGGTAAGCTCCGGTGATGGGACTGCTTCTGAGAGGCTCCACACTACTGCCCCACACTACCTCGGAAGAGGTCGGTTGAAGGAAAAACATTTACAAAAACTAACTCAATGAGGGCATATCTGCACATAAATTACTGATCACAATTTCTCGCAGGCTGTGACACCTTCTCTGGATTTACTGATGGTTTTGCCTTTCCGTGAGGTGAGTTAGGTCTAAGGTGAGACGAAGGCAACCACAGCCAGTTATCCTTGAAACTAAAAACACATATGTGACTGGTTTCTGTATGAAGAGATATCCCATAGTCGTAGACTATTGTAGTAAATAACACTATCAATCAAGCCACAACATAATTATAGAAACCCAATGATTACTTACGTGCTGGTAGCTGGCACCACAGACACAAAGACAATAGACTAAATTACTGAACGCTGCAGTTGTTGCACAAGTTCTATTGTGACAAGTTGACTTGGGGTTTACCAGAGGTTAGTTTTGGTTTACAGGCACTTTATGCATAAGCCTTTTCATTGTCTGTGATGGACTGTGACCTGCCCAAGGTGTAAACAACCTCTCACCCAGTGACGGCTGCATAGACGCCAGCAGACCCACTTGAAAGCCAATTAAAGCACATTTAGGAACTGAATAAATGAATCTCTTCATTCGGTTGTCTTGTGAGGCATAAATAAACACTTCAGTGCCTCCACACAGCCAGCAGGGAGAGTGAAATACACCAGAGAAATACACCACTTTACCCTTCTTGCCTGAAATAAGACGTCGTTGAAAGAAACGACTTTAGTATGAGTCGGTGCGTTCTTCTTTTGTTTGTTTGTCTCATGAAATGCATGTAAAAATAGCAACATCAGTAAAAACAGAGTGCTTGTCGGCATGCCGTACTTGTCCTTTATAACAATTACTTTGTTTAGTTGGTGCACAGACACAGAAATATAAAAAGCGTTATGTAATCGAAGTTACATGTGAAGTACACATCCAGATGATGACGCGTTCATGGGAAAACTGAGTGGGGCCATGCTAAAATAAATGAATGAATAAATAAAATCAATGTGAGGTAGCAATTATTTCTAACCAGAAATTTATATTTTCAATATTTCTAACACTTGTGAACAAGCCAGCGTATCATATATATCATGTTCAGATGTATAGTCATGTGTAAAAGTTAGTACACCCCCCACCTTCTTTAATCCTGTGTTTTCTGGGTAAAAACTTAAAACATCTTTTGATCATAATTGGGTTTCAAAGTTGAGCAAATGTCATATCAATGAACATTTAACTCAAAATCAATCTGTAAAGGGGAGGGGTTATGGTAGTTCATCAAGGTGGTTGTCATGGATGCAGGGAGGGGGTACTTAGTATTGCTCACTTTTTCCCCCTCCCCCCTTAAATAATAGGTAGTGAAAAGTTCTATATTGTTGTTCACCTGAGGTTGTTATTCCTAACACTAAGAGCCACTACGATCAGATGACTTAACTTATTTTTACACACAAAAAACGCATCTATTAAAAGAGTAACTTTTGTTCATGGTTGTATCCTTTTCTGTGGTTTGTGGCATTTTTACTTTTCTCTGATTTAATTAGAAATACAAAAATCTACTACATGATAGCATCTGTTTACAGCTGTTTTTCTGAGCTGTAACTGTCAAACATGTGAGAATGAAACTAACCTGCGCTTTATTTCGTACAAGGTTGACCAAGTGATGCAAAAACAAGACCGGTTTGAGCCAGCAGGAACGCTGAAGACATGCATTTGCACGTTTATCGTGTGTGACCTCCTGTCCCCCAGGTCCCACTTCTGCAGGGACGTTCTCTTTGCCGAGTGCTTTCCCGCTGAACTCTTTGCTAGAACTGAGAACATATTGGTTCTGTGTTTGTTAGAATAACATGTGAAGTGTTTGAGCTAAAGTCTACTGACATGGGACTTCCGGGGTAAAAGGAACGTGTCGTCATAGGTTCTGTAGTCCAAGTAGTTCAGGCCATCCTGTTCACAGTCATGTTTTCAGTCATGTTTACAAGGCGTCATAGGAACGTGTGGAACACGCGAGTCTTCAAGCTCTTCGTCCGAGGAATGTTCCTTGTAGAAAACGTAACTACCTTGAACAGATTTGCACAACTTCCCAAATTTAAGAACGGGAACCAGCCTGTGGCCCGTTTGTTCCCGTGAAGATTCCAGAAGGAGGAGGAGCAGCGCTGGAAGTCCTCGATGCTGACCGCAACCTGCCCCGGCCCCCACTGGGACACACGAACCAGAGTCACAGAGGAGGCGAAACCGCAGGTGTGAGGAGAGACGCCATGAAACACAGACTCCCCAGGCCTCACAGTGGCTCCTCGCTCCCAGACCATTCCAGCCTCCTCGGCCACTCCCATCCCGCTGAGGTTACACAGGGCCTGCAGGCACACTTCCTCCAGGGCCTCCATCTCAGGAAATCGGAGCAAGATGGCGACAAGGCGGGGCACTGCACCTCGGCGAAGTAGAAGCTCCTGCAGCCTGGCTGAAGAGAGCAAAACCCATATATGATCAGTTTTATTTTAATTATTAGTATTAGCTTTATATTCTCACTGCTGACTGACCTTCTTGCTGGAACAGAAGAAATTAAACCAATTAACAACATTACTGAGCTTTGTCTTGTAAAGTTTTGCCCCCCCCCCCCCGAATGCTTTACATGAACTCTGATAAAAAAAATGATTAAATTAAAAAGAATTGTCTCCATTTTTTTTTCATTTATATCCGCATGCCTTTATCATTTAATAGAATAAAACTAATTAAAAGTATGAAAAGAAAAGCTTGACTCACAGCTCTCATAAGACATGCGTGAGATGGCTCGTGCAGCGTGAGTGAGCAGCTCCTCGTTTGTGCTGGTCAGAACCGATAACAGAGCTGTAACCAAGCCTGCATCTGCGAAACCTTTACGAACCACAGCTGAGGAAGAAACACACAACCACAATAAGTGGACTTCAGATTATATATACCCCGTTTAACTGAAATATTTAAAAAAAAAAAAAAAAAAGCCAACTAAATGTCCAGGTCCCAGCGCTGATCTTCTGGACGACTTATATAATCCCCTTCATTTCAAATAACCTACATTCCTTGGCAAGCTCAGACACCAGCTTTGCAGTCAGCAGAGTCAGAGGCCCTCTGCTCCTCAGAGATAGGGCCAAGATGGGCAGGATGCCACTGATCACCACCTGCTCAGCAGCGCCTTTCTCTGGACACAAAGGGGATTGCATATTAAAAAAAAAAAAAAAACAACATTCACCGTCATTATTTCATAAAGTCACCTTGTGTAGTGAATCATTTCTCGAGGTCAAAGTCAACAGTTGGACTTAAACGATGAGAATGCGTGGCCTGTATGCTCAAGGAGCTGTTGCTCCTGTATTTTCTTTTTAATTTTTGACTTGAACTGAATCTTCTAGAGACAGCTTGAAAACAGTCCAGCCACCAGTGGACATGAATACGATGAAGTATGGAAAATAAATGCATCAGTTACCCAGTGAACCTTTAGTCTGTTCCAGCTCTCTGCATGCGTGGCCTTTCCTTGCCTGTAGACCTGCGGCTCTCATGCTGAGAGACATAAATACAGCTTAATGCCAGCCGAAGACTTAAAACTGTCAACAACTGATCTCTGGCAGGATCTCAACCCCTACTCTTTGTTTGCGTGGTTTTCCAACAGGTTTGATCGCTTAGGTTCAGGGTTATGAGATATAGATATATATATATATATATATATATATATATATATATATATATATATATTCTACACAAAGTGAAAATGCCACAGAGCTGTCTGCTTTTTGTTATTCATATTTCATGAAATGAAAGACATGCTGTGATTGGAAGGAAGAAAAGAAAAAAAAACATCTCATCTGCGCTGCAGTGGTATTTTCTTTAAATGCAGCTTTGTGTGGAAAGCAGATGCTTGAGGAAGAGGATTACCATAAATAAACTCCTCTTAGGAGCGATATTTAAGTGTTCAGCGCAGCTAAATGAACTCACTCTTCTCTCTGATGTTGGTCAGCACGGTGTTCAGGTGGGGTTTCAGTTCATCTTCAATCAGCTCCACCCCCAGAACTCTGATGGCGCCCAGCGCGTTGTTTAAGTTCTCTGTGGAGAAGTTCTTACGGGTCAGAAAACCGGTCACAAATATGACAGCTGGTTTATACGTGGACTCTTCGGTTTACTTTTGCTTTAAATACTCAATACAGTCGAGGCGTCTGTAATCAGGCTTTTCTAAAAGGTACACTGCTACACATGCTGAGCAATGAGTGAGTCAAATTTTAAAATAGTTAAATAACTTGTTCCTGACCAAAAGCTGCACATGGTCCTTCGGTTTGTGGGCTACTGTTTCTGAGGAGTCAAGTTCGTTAGAGACCCTGAAGACCCTCCATCTGGACTCTGGAAATAAAAGTTTATGCACATTTCTCTGTATCCTAATTGCAAGCTGCCACCTTCTCTTAGGTTTTTCCTTGATGGTGACAAACTAAACTAAACTGGTTCAACCGTTGTTACACATGAACTTGTAACTGACAGAGCTGCTCTAAAGTTCAGACTTGTACCAGATCCACGAGGAACGATCAAAACACTAAACGGTACTGACTGCTTATTTGGTTCTAAGCCACAAAATTGAAAAGGTTAAGGACGACCAAGGTAGAAATTATTCTTTAATGCTCTTATCTGGAGATTACAAGTTCATTATCTAATAATCTTGAGATTACAAAGCTTGTTTGTAGTGAAAGGTAATTGTTTTGTAATTAGAAGATGGCAGCTGTGTCAGTGTTTCGTTAGCAGCAGTGTCTAAAGGTGTGCATTTCTAGGGTTTTATGTGATATTGGCCTGAAGGAGTGGCAGGTATCTGTAGAAATAGAAATACTGTACCGAGAAGTCGGGTTGAGTCCAGTCGGGTTCTCTACACATGGGACGAATTTGTTGTTACCCTTCTAGAAAAACCCTAAATAGTTACTGAAATGGCTTTAAAATAAAGAAGTTATGATAAATTATAACTTAGTGAGCACCTGCTAATGAAAGGCAGAGACTGCTTTTGAATTATGGTTCAGCAGAATCCTTTTAAAACAATGAAACCGTCCCGGACAGAAATGATGGACTTAATATTTTGTTGCACAAGCTTTGTAGTCAATCACTGGAATCAACTGATTTCTGTAACTCTCAATGAGACTTTTGGACCTGTAGACGAGTATTTTGGTCCACTCATGATCAAACTGCGCCAGTTGTGTCTGGTTTTAAATGTTTCAGCTCTTTCCACAGAAGTTCAACAGGATTTAGATCAGGAATCATAACAGGACACTTCAGAATAGTCCAGTGTTTTGTTCTGAGTTATTAATAGTTTAAGTTGTGCGCTTTAAGTTATTATCCTGTTGGAGAACCTATGACCTGCAACTGAGACCAAGCTTTCTGACTCTGGGCAGCACATTTCACTCCAGAATGTCCTGATCATCTTGAGGTTTCATTGAATCCTGCACAGTTTCAAGACATCCAGTTCCAGACGCAGCAAAGCACATAACATAAGCGAGCCTCCTCTATGTTTCACAGTAGACAGTCTTCTGCATCTGTGAACAAACGGCTGATGTGACTTGCCCGAAAGCTCCAGTTTTGTCTCATCTGTCCAAAGAACGTTCTCCTAGAACCTTTGTGGTTTGTCAGTATGTATATTGACAAATTCCAGTCTCACATTCTCATAATCAGTGTTCAACACTGGAGTCCTCAGTTGTCCCCTCGGCTCAAACGGTGATTGATGGTGTGATCTGACACTGATGCAGCTTGACCTTGGAGTTCACCTTGAGTCTCTTGGGACATTGTTCGGGGCTCTTTGGTTACCATTTGTATCATCATCTCTTCAATTTCTCATCAGTTTTTCTCTTGCAGCCACGTCCAGGGAGGTCGGCTGCAGTCCTGTGGACCCTAAACTTCTGGATGAAACTTACAGTAGTCACAGGAACATCAAGCTGCTTGGAGATGTTCTGATGGTCTTCACCTTCAACACACTTGTCTAGAATGTTCTTTCTGATCTGCTCAGACATGTCTTTCCTTCACTTTCTCTGGTCCGTGTTCAGTGGTGAGCACCATGATACCAAACAGCAGAGTGACAACGCTCTCAACCCGACTTGTCGATACAGTATTTCTACAGATGAGGTCCAGGTCCAGGTCTGTGCCAGGTTTAATGATTAAAAAAAAAAAATTGATCACATGCAATTTTGAGGGACACGTGAATGTTAATGTAAAATTTCAAGACAGCCCATACACATTGAAACATTCTCAGAAAATGTCAAACATCAACATGGTGCACGATGACCAGTGAAAGTCAGATACCTGCAGTACTTTGTAGGAACCTTCTTAGACTTGCACGTCTTCAGAAATTTTGTGCAACAGTTGATGGGACGGTGGGGGATTACCTAAATGACAACCTTAGACTAGGACCATCTGTGAACGTTAACATGAGAGGTATTCGAATAGCATTCAATTCACCAACACTTGAATTATCAAAGGAACATTATAATTTTACTGTAGAACGTCAGTCAGTCAATGTTAAAGTCATTTTGGTTGTAGGTTACTGCTGGGGGTGGGAACGATGTCCTGTAGTAGTCTGTGTTGGACTGCACCTGAGAAAAGCCTGATTGCAGACACTTCTTTAATTATTTAGAGCATAAGCTCTGACATATGTTTTACTACTTACGCAACATTCGTCTGTTTATAATCTGCTCCAGAGCAGCTCCCAGCACATGACCAGCCTTCTTTATCACTTTGTTCATATGCTCTACGTCTACTAGACTCTATATAAGACTGGTTGTTCTTTATTTTAAGTTACTTTTGCAAAATATCAAAGCTCAGCTAGAGCTGGGAGGATTCCTGATTCCTGAACAGATGCCTTCAAGCTGCTGCTCCCTGTTTGATACGACCGATTACCAGGCTTATAGTACTGTTTTATTTCTGTAAACGCTACAGACAGTGATATAATGTAATCCTCACCTCAGACGAGATTAATTAAAGACATAAATATGTAAATGTAGTAAATCCAAGGACCTCCACCTAAACTCCAGGAACACCATGTGAAAGCTTTCAGATGGTGTTCCTGGAGTTTTACATGTGCTTGTTATACAAATAGACACAATTTCCCTACAAATGGAAAAACATCACATTACCACCACAGAAATGTACAGACACTGATCACTGTTTCGTTTTCAGAGGACACGCTCTCTAAGCAACATTCCTGTTAAGCGTTAAATAATATATCAGTCTGTTGGTTAATAAAATCTTTGAACGTCAGTTTTACATGGACTGTTGCCACATATTCACAGTTGTCAATAATTGTGTCTTTTATCTCAATATCAAACCCATTCCAAAAATCTTTGCATCATTAAATCATTGAAAGTGTGATATAAAAGAAAAATTTTCCTGCATTTAGAAATTTAATTGAAAACTTTCATGAGTTAAAAGGTGCAGCAGTGCAATGCACTTCAGAGCACTCAAAACATATTGTAAAAATTAAATAAATGCTATTGATAATCACATTTTGTGTTACGTGGCTTAAAATGTAAAGCTTGTGCTGCTGTTCAAGATCTGTGGGAGGATCACGGCGACAATGGACGTCTGAGCTGCTGGAATTTACATTTAACCAAATTAAATTAAATGAGGAGTTCAGAGAAGAGTCATCCGGATACACTGGTATGTCCCTTCAAGGATTCATGAAAACAACAAACATGTACGGGGTCTTACAGCGTAGATCTCCTTTAACTCATCTAATTTAGCTGCTCAGCAGGCGCCAATGATAAAACTCTTTTCACAGAAAGGTTGGACTGTATCTGTAGATGAGGAGGATGAAGAGTGCAGGTTATCTGAAGCACATTCATGTCCAAGTTAAAACCAGGGGCCCCAAGTGGCAGCTGATGTTACAATAACCATCAGTCATTGCACTGTTCCACTCACCATTTGGTGTGTAGGGCTGCAGTCGACTGGATACGGCTTTATTCCTGTGGCTCCTTGCGTGCTTGAAGGAGGGTGGCACATTCGGGTGCCCCATTCTGCTCCGCCCTGCCGTCTCTGAACAGCTGATGGTGAAACTTTCTCAGGTTGACATCTTGCAACGCCAACCTCAACCTAAGCCTCCCTGAAACGGCATGACTGCATTTCATTCCTCTTCGCAGCTTTGTTTCCTTGTTTTTTCGTTCATGTCCGTCTAGCCCTCCAGCTGGCTCTCTGTTCCTTCTCAGGGTTAATACACAGCAAATCCTCACTAAAGCTGTGCCGTCATCCTACAGCGTGTTTGTGTGTGCACCGTTGAGGTATTAGTACTTGGCTGACTGACTGCATTCCTACCTGCCTACAATCTCCCATAATGCCTTTGAGCTTCTGGAACATCTGAGCCAAAACAACAATATGAACAGGTGAGGATGTGACATCTGTTTTCTACACAGGTGGAGGTGTTAGATGGAATTTTTCAAACTGATGCTGAATACTTCAAATTGGGTTTTTTTCCTTGTAATTTAACAGATAATAGTTTGTTATTTAATATCACAAACATTCACAAACGTATTTAATTTCTGACATCTTTAAACAATTAAAACAGTAGTAAAGTAAATCTTCGCATTTTACTCAACTCTTGATGTTCCAGTAAAAACAGAAAATTATTTTAGAAAACTAACACATATAAGCAGGCATCATTGTACCACCATGAAGACGAGTCATATCTGCACATCCTCTGACAACTTTACGTTTATACAAACACGACTTTCTGCTTGCTGAAGACATAGTTGATTCATTTACAGGCATACATTAAAAATGTACTGCTAATAAACTCACAGATTCACTTAGAAGTCTGATTAAAGCATAACTATGTGTGTTCGTTTCAAATAGCAAAAAGTGTTATTAACCAACAGCCACACATAAATGACTTAAACTATTAAAATGTATATGACATGACCTTTTTAATTATGAGAAAATGAGCAGTGCTCTCTGTCTGCCGAGGGTGCTGACACATCTCAGGCCAATTTAAATGAACCACAACAGAAACATCGATTCATTTGAACCTAATCGAACTGAGTAAATGTGAAATCGCTGTCACGCGCTGCAGATACTAAAAATGCAGCAGTTATAATTGTTTAACCTCAACTATCAGTTAATTGTACACTTTTCTTTACTATAACCTTAAAAAGGAATAGCTTTACGTTTTGTGTAACGTGCGTAAAAGGCCTTTTCACCACATCTGAACATAAGAAATTGATACAACGTAGCAAGTTAACTGGCCTTGCATGGTGTGAAACACCACACGAAGCAAGACAACTCTTAAAAATGATCCAAAAGTATAACCACAATCCATCTACCAGATGTACCGCATATGTTGCTCAATTAGTGCAAAAATTGAAGTGTAATGACAGATTTCAGCATTTAGTGGCTTGGGAACAGTCAGGCGCAGAACCTGCTGTAAAACTGTTAATTGTCATTTTACACCCATAGAGAGGGACGATGTCAGCTGTCTGCTTTACAGTCTACGTCAGGATTGTGTTAAATTTGGGCTCAACCACAGCAGCTGTTTTCACTCTTTAAGGGATGGTTCAGTTTGTCTGAAGTTGTATGGAGTATATGAACACGGCCTTGGCCAACCTTGGTCCTGGGGATGTTGCATCTTAGAAACATTTCCCTGTGTCAACTCAGCTGTTTTAGATATTGGGGCACGCTTGTGATTAAGCTCTGCAGACGTCCGATAACAAGGAAGTCATTTGAACTAGGGTTGGGAAACAAGCCACCACTAGACGGAGGTCCGTCCGATCCAAGTTTTGGACAAACGGGCGGGAGAACCAGCAACGTTTGCACAGTTTAACACTGCACAACATCGAAAATAGTCAGTAAAAGAGAAAGAAGAGAAAGAAAAAAAAGTTCAAACCCAATTCAAATGCTGACACAATTTTTAGATGTCTTAATAAAATATGACATGCTTTGTGGGAAAAACAAGAGACGGGGCACAAAATCACATTTTTTAAGCATATCTTTGGACCTCTATTCATAGCAGCTGGTTTTAGGGTGTGGAGTCCGTTCCACCATCTCTGTAAGTGAGGGGTGCTTGGGTTAGTCTTACCGTTTCATCGTACCCACTTTAGACAGAAAATGTCAAATGATGTGAAGCTGGATGGAGAAAAAGATAGGAAGTGCTGGACAAGTCCACTCTGATCAGGTGCTGCAGGTGTGAGCAGCTCACTCAAAGACATTTTCAGATCTAGGCTACCCTAAACAAAGTGGCAGGTTTGTGTTTTACCAGTTTTTTTAGCTGTTAGTGCTTTCACACACTTTGATATGTGCCCTCAAGCAAAGAAAAGTAAAAAATAATCCCTTTCAACACCATACACATTGTACAAGCCCACTTGGAAGGAAGACCCCTTTAACCCCGAGCCAATGCAGCCAGCGGCTGCGTATGTGGAGCATACACATGGTATTTGTGTCAAAACATTTTGGTATGTACAGGACTGTCATGTAAGCAAGTGTCATATGGTCCCAGCTGTGTTGATCTCCCCAGAAACAGTCTCATAACCCACAGATACGAGAGTGAGCACATTATTCTGGACATCATCGGGCTTGTCCTGCTCCGTTTGGGTCTCAACAGGACCAGGGACTCCAGTTTCTTGTCTAATCTTTTTCCTGGCTTTAGCTCGACTCTTGCCTTTTGAAATGATCTTGCCTTGCTCTTTCACACCTCCACTCATCTTGTGAGGCTTCTCGCTGTCCACTGAACGGATTTTACGCTGGCGCCTGCGGATGCGACGTGTGGACTGGCTTGGGTCACCTGGGTCTGAAGCTGCCGCACCTGACAGGATGCGAATCTGCTGTTCAATTACCATAATGATCATGTCCAGAGCAACATCCAACATTCCAAGGCCGAGACCATGTGTGACGTTGTCAAAAGCGCCGCTGTTGACCGGGTCCTTAAAACATCTTCTCATATCGTCAAGGTGGTTTCTGATAAAAAACACAAAAAAAACATTAACATAGCTCAATCAACTATTTATTACTGATATTGTTCTGATGAGCACATAAATTCATTCATACTTAGTTTCAATAATTTTGGACCAGTGTTGAACTGTATTCTTCTCTGGGATGAGCTGTTTTGCCATGTTGCCATAGTCGATGTAATCGTGAGCAAAATCTTTCATATCTTCACACAAAGCTTTGGTGTCACCTTAAAAAAAACATATTGATATAAACATTGAGCTCTTTTACATATCCTCAGATTCATGTGGCGCGCACACACACACACACACACACACACACACACACCTGTCACCTTCAGTGAGTTTGGAGAATGATGAAGATACAGAGGTCGTTGTGCTGGGCTTCAGGCCAAGGACATTCAGTGACTCCAGAAGGGTTTTTTTGCTCGCTGGGCCCCTGCTGACCCGAGTGTACGCTGCCAAGGACCGCAGGGACATCTTCTCTGGGGCTTGCAGGCGCCTTTTAATTTCATCATACGAGATGAGATACTTCCCTAAAGATGGAGCAAGACAACAGGCTTGGGATTCAGCAGCGTTTGACAAGAAAACCTGTTCATATAACAGTTTATCTACTCACTAGAAAAAGACTGAAATTCAGGAGTTCATATTATACATTTGCAAATTAAATGACTGCAGGAATGTTTGTTCACTCTATTTTACACTGAACCTTAATCCACAGAACAAGTGCTTGTGACTCCAAAGCTGTCTTCAAACAGCTGACCACTTACGAGCCTTGGATCCTTTCATGTTGGGGTCCAGGAGTGAAGATACCTCTGCAAATGGCATCTGGCTGGTGGTCTCTGAACTTGCACTTGAGTTTGGTTGCAGCTCCTGATTGTGGGACACATCCTCAGTCTGGACTGGGGCAGAAATCTGCATCTGAGGTGGAATATGAGGCTGGATGCTGTGCATTTCCAGCTGGTCCTGGTCCAGTGCAGCATGAGCCTGTGCCTGAGGAAGGACTAAGGGGTTTTCAGATAAACCATGCAGGCCCATGCCCCCTTGTGATACAGTGTTGCCTTGCTCCGAAGATACTTGGAAAATGCTCATAACAGGTTTTACCACTGTGAAAACCATGTTTCCCTGGGCATCCAGACCCACCATCCTGGCAGATGGGTCCATGTCGGTTCTGAAATGGTGCCTCTGTTTGCAGAAGAACTGGCTATAATTATCAGTTTAGGTTACCTCAGAGGTCCAAACCCATTGTGTACATTAAGACTTATCTCAAATGGTTCAAGCTAATCCGATGAAGGGGGAACATGTGCTGATTTATCAAATCCAGTCAAAGGAAACAAAAAAAGAAAAAAAAAAAAATCCCAGGTTACGATTGTAAGATAATGTGGCTTTCTTTATCCAGTTTCATGATGCTTATAATCAGTCATGGTTAAACCATAGGCGATCAATCTGGGGGTGAAAAATATAAATAAGACATGGTTAGTGACTAACATTTAAACAAACTTTTCTTCTTTTTTTTTTTTTTTGCTTTAAATCAATCAATCAATAAATCAAGGAAAATATTATGTTCCGATTTCATAACTGTGCTAAGATTGTGAGCTTTGATAATGACTGAAACTTGGGAATATTTTTGTTTCGATACCTCCAAAATGATATTGCCAAACTCTCCAGAAATATCCGTCAAGTGAAAGTGTTTGCAATTATGTGACGTTTCAAACATAAATAACAACAATGCGAAAGAGGCCCCAGCTCCATCACCACTGAAAGCAACCGGTACATCAGGAAACCAAAAACCATTTCACATATTTTCTCAGTCTCAAAGGGCGACGTGAAAAGACAAAGTCATGTAAGACAATGACAGGTTTTGGAGATTTGGAGGGCACTCCTGCTCACAATGAGGACACTGGACTTTTAAATTACAATGCAGTTTCACATAAACATGTTTTTGTAGTGTTTTGAAGAACAAATTTCTTTCACTGGCAATATTATCCATGAATCCAACACACGTTAAAAGAAAAAAAAAAAAGAATGGCAATAGTGTTATAAATCCAAAGCTGTTCTGAGGAAGAGATAAAAGGATTGTGACTAAAACTCGCACACTGAATCATAAGGGAGGTGCAAGAAATTTGCAAAAATAAAACAAATTAAAATGTAAAATTCAGTCATAATAAATGCGGAAGAAACATAAGTGTGTAATCAACTTTTTTTTTTAAACTGGCCGTGTTTGTCTAAGAGTTAAAAAGCCCTTAATATCAACTTTAAAACTGAGAAATAGACACATGTGGAAACGCCATGACACAATTCAAGACTCGCGCCACCGCACATTTGACGCTTAAATTAAAAACTGGATATAAAACGTATTAAAAATAAAAATAAAAACGTATATCCCCTCTCTCTATAATTTGAGACATGTGAAGTTATCGGTTGGAAACATGTGCAAAACCACGAGATGGAAGTTAACAAGCACGCAAATTTTGAGGGGAAGTCTGTGCTTCCGACAGGAGGGACGTCAGTAACGGCTGCCGGCCGTTACCGCGGCCTGTTCCCGCGTCGCGGGCCTGACACGATGCACAGAAAACGCGGCGCAAAAACGCTGAGAGCACCGGATCCAGCGAACACACACGAGCCCTAGCTGTGGATGCAGCTGGTGACTGGGGTCCCACTCACCGAAACGCCGCGTGTTTAGACCGAAACCGCTGCTGATCCTGGACCGGCCAGAGTCGAAGCCAGCGACATTTTCCTTCTTCTCTGCTGATGCTACGGCGGGTTGCAAATCAGCTATACGTGCGATGCCGCCCACAACAGTAATGCCACCGCTAATTGGTCCACTGACACGTCGATAAAACAGTAAGCGATTTTTCATTGGACAATAATATATTGGGTAGCACAATGAAGGCGGGATTTCCGACCGAGTTTAATCCTTTAAAGTAAGTTTCTGTTAAAAAATTTCCGAAATTTTATTTGCTTTGAGAACTTTTTAAAAGTGTCAACTAACATGAAAAAAATAAATAATTGTGAACATAGATTTTGTTCTTAATGTTATTATTTTATTCATTTGGCTCAGGAGCTTGTGCCAACACTGAGAATGTTTGAATACTCAATTGATAATATTTGATATATATATATATATATATATATATATATATATACTTTCTTGACAAACAAGAGGTTTTATAGTCAATTCTGGTAGTGTGAGTAAAGTTCTGCATGACGACTCATTAAACATCAAGTTATGTTTCTTCTTTTGCTATTTTCATATTCCTCCATAGTTCCTACTCTTTAAAGTCTTGTGTTTCAACTTCTGGATGCCATCTAACACTCTTTTTATGTTGTACAAGCTCCAGGGGCAGCAAGTGCCCTAAATGGATTAAATTGATTTAAAAGTTTAATGAATCACAAACTGTGTTTAATATGTTCTTAATTATCACATTAGTGGAGGTTTTCATTGGAACCTAGTTCAAACTGGTTTGAGCGTCAAAAACCGTGGGAAATTGCCATATTTTGCATTTATACAAATATCATGAAGGTCTTACGAATCACAAACTGTGTTTCATATTTTCTTCACTAATTATTGGTTAATTAATTCCACGTTTGACCGGTTGAAGTACCGTGGTTTCTGAGCTGGATCTGGTTGAAATCAGTCTCATCGCACTAAAATGCAGGGAAACGTCAACAATGGAATTTAATGACTCTGCTTCCATCTAGTGTTGTTTTGCTGTTATTACACCACACTGAAACCCACATTTACACCTAGTCATCACCGCATTGACCAGTCTGACTCTTTTATTCAGCTATCTCTCTCCATGTTATAGTGTTCAAAATGTACAAACAACGGGTTTTGTATAGTTTACCACTGGATGGGGGCTTTTGTAATGGGCCAGTGGTATATAAACTTGTGAAATGGTGTGACAAACGCATCATAAAGTTAATGATAATAAAAACAAACACATGGCCATCGACTTTCAAAAATAAACTTCCCGTTCAACTTCTCCAATTATATTAAGGGAAACCATGTTTTTTAAACGAGTAACAAAAAAAAGATCTTAAAACAATAAACAATATCACAAACATCGATATCTGTATTCCAACAAAACTGTGCATTGTCTCTTTGATTGACATAGAGTGGGCGTGTTCCCGTCGGTTTCCCGGGCAACGAGAAAAAGCCGCTTAAAAACCGACGGGAACACGCCCACTGTATGTCAATCAAAGTGGGCGTGTTCCCGTCGGTTTCCCGGGCAACGAGAAAAAGTCGCTTCAAAACCGGTCTTCGGAAACCAGTGGGTCCCGAGACGTAACGGTTCATGCGTCGTTTTAACACGAGTTAGACCTGTAACTGTTTACAGTAATCACGTGATCGCCATGAGCTCGGACGCTCCTGGACCAGTGTGTGGCAGCGCGGGACTACGGATTGACGTCACGCGCCAGCTGTGACGACATCATGATAACGTTCTTTGGGTCTATAAAACCCGCAGTTTGAGGAACGAACTTATATAATTGTGATTCTTGACAGAGTCCGGTTGTGTTTTAACTTGTGAGAAAACCTTTAACAGTCAAAAATGATGAACAACAGTTGTGCATCCCCATCCTCATCAACATCATCAACATCATCATTATCATCATTATCATCATTATCAACATTATCTTCAACATCATTATCATCATCAATTCCTGTTTTTAACATAGAAATCAATGAAGTTATCCCTGGTCCCACATGTGAATACCACGTTGAAGAGTTCCTTGGTGATGGGACATATGGAAAAGTGGCCAAATGCAGAATACCAGGCAGAGAAGAACGTGTGGCAGTTAAAATAATGAGAACAGGTGGTATTGAAGAGGGTGAAGAGGAAGCTGCAACTATGGAAAAAATCAGAGAGTTGGACCCTGACAGTGATAAATTCCTCAAGTTAACTGAGCATTTCATGTATAACAGCAACTTTTATCTGGTCTATGAGTTGTTGGATGTCAGCTTATTTGATTTCATGGCAAGTAGGAACTTCGAACCTCTTCAAATTAGTGAAATTCGTGTGATTGCTCACCAGATGCTCGTGGCTCTAAAAGCATTGAAAAGCATCAATATGGTCCATGCAGATATCAAACCAGTTAACACAATGCTGGTGAACCACAAATCACAGCCTTACAAAATCAAACTCATCGACTTTGGTCAAGCATCTGAGCCATCAGAGTTGTTTGAAAAAGGCATCATACAGAATCTTGCCTACAGGCCCCCTGAGGTCCTACTGAACCATCCCACGTTAGACGAAGGAGTCGATATGTGGTCTCTTGGCTCTACCCTGGCCACTTTGTACCTTGGAGATGTACTATATCCATATGAGAGTGAGTATGAGGCCATGAGGATGATTGTCCAGTTGAATGGCATGCCTGACAATGATCTCCTCGACGAGGCAGAAGACACAAAGAACTTTTTTGATCTAGTGCAGGAGGATCCTGAGCGAATTTGGCGTCTGAAATCTCCAGAACAATACACACTGGACACAGGAGAAGAAATAGTGAAACATGAAGGTCCTATTTGCAATTTTTATTCCATGAATAGCCTCATGAGGACGCAGGAAGGAAGAGAGGACAGCCTTATTTATAAAGACACAAAGGCATTTATCAGCCTCCTCAGTCAGATGTTAGACGTGAATCCAAGAAAACGTATTACACCAAGTGAAGCTCTCAATCACAGTTTTTTCACTTTGAAACATTTGCCTGTTGACAATAACAACCCTTATTTGATGAATGCAAAAAAACTAATGGAAGTGTGCAACATCAAGGAGGAAAAAAGCTTTTCTACTCCGATTGAAGAAATGAAAAGCACAACTAGTGGAAGCTGTGACAGCAGAGTTTCTGATACAGTTGAAAAACTGCCTGTTATAAATGTGACAGAAGCCGAGGAGGACACATCCATAAACCTGGTTGGCAGTCACAAAACCGATGAAGTCATTTCCTGTGAAGAGGAATTACCATCAGGACTGAGATCTGTGGCAAACGACCCACAGGACAACGTTAATGACCAGCCTGAAGTTAAACCTGCCAAGAAACGTTTCAGGGGCATTCGTAAATTCTTCACCAGGGTGTTCCAGTCCTGTTGCATCTGGCCGATGAGATAATATAAAACCAAGACGCACAATTTGATCAGCACCACACACTGAGGAGATCATCTGTCTTTCTATAAACATTTGTCTCTTTGCAACACATGCGCACTCTCAAACGTTAGGTTAGGGCAGCACGGCGGTGTGGTGGTCAGCGTGGTCACCTCACAGCAGGAAGATTCCCAGTTTGAATCCCAGCTGGGTTCTTCACGTGTCTGTATGGATTCTCTCCGGGTGCTCCGGCTTCCTCCCATACTCCAAGAACAATTGATGTTTAGGTTGATTGAAGATTTTAAATTGTCTTTTAGAGTAAGTGATCAAAAGAAAAGGACAAATAGTAGAGTGTGTGTGTGTCAAAGAGAGAGATAATTATATTATATATATTGATATACACTAAACGTGATATATATATAAAACTTCCAATAATTTTCACCAGGAAAAAAAAAAGAAAAGGAAAGACAAAAAAAGACTCCTTCAATATTCTCCAATAGCCTTTAGATTTGAAATTTGAAATGATTTTCAGGCATTTTATTTACCGCCTTGTAAATGGTTAAGGGAACATGTGTGTTAGTTTGTTTCTGATTTTGGAGTATTTTCTGCTAATGTGTGTGTTTTTACATGTTATGTTTATCTTGTAATATATGTGGATCTGAGCATTTTGCAAATAAGTGGAAACTATACACCTTTTCATCTTACCATTCTTTAAAAACATTTACGTAAGGTTAACTGGTGTTTCCAAATCGGTCACATGAGTGACTGTGTGTTTCTCTGTCCTGCAAAATCTGCTGACATGTCTCTTGGATTCATTCATCCATGTTAACACATCTGGAAACTCCAGACCTGGAAAAACCTTCCAAAGTCTTTCTTTTACAGAGATCTGCACACTTGATAATTAAAACCTCTTGGCAACAGTTTTCTTTTCCAACTCCCATGGAGGCCGTAAGCGCTTTCTGAATATTGTCCTCTTATTTCTGTCAAATCAATAATGGCATGCACAAGTGATATGCTGTATCCTTTCTAACGGTAAGACATACTATGACCAGATGATTATGGTCGGACATACCGTGATGCTCCTTGAACAAGGAATCTGACTGATAAAGGATATTAAAAAGCCAATATTAGTTTTCAAATTTGCTGTGACCGTGAAGTAGGATTGTAGTGAGAAGAATATTTTGCACTCTTGTGTCTGGATCTTTGTCAAAACGTACACCAGTTTTTTTTATTTGTCATGGCATTTATTTGTCTCATTCATCAGTTATGCTCTGGTTTGACTCTGATTGCTGCATCCAACTCTGGCAGCTGGACGTCTCTGAACCGACGTGTTATTAAAACGCTCCAGCGCAGCACAGACGTGGCGATGTGACATCTCACTGAACCAGTCTCAAACGCAGCCTGTGCTCCACGAGACGCAGCCCCAAAACAGCCGGCTGCTGCTCAAAGCGCTAAACGCGGGGAACAGGGAAGCATTTAAGATGATTATATAGTTTTAAAAAAAGCAAGCTGTATTACAAAGAAGGTAGAAGAATGACAATTCCATAGGAATTTAAGATGATTTGAACACATCTCTCCCTCCACAAATGTCCATCTGTGCAGACGTTTCACCTCCCAGCACCACGTACTGGGTGAGGGGGAGCATTTGCCCATTTTAATGAGATTCATGATTAAAGTGTGATTTAAAAAAAAAAAAAAAAAAAAAAAAAAAAAAAACAGGATTGGCAGGTAAGGGTGGAATCCTTCACCTCTAAAATTTGATGCATGCGTGAGGGTTTAGTTCTTGGAGGTTTGTGTGGATTCGAGAAGCTCTTTCGCTGCCGAGGACAGATTTTGCACCAGCTGTCTGAGCACACCCTCCTGCGCTCTGGCCCAGGAGAGGCCGTCGTCAACGGCGAGGTTGATTGGCATGCAGAAGGCTTCTCTCTGGAGGTCAGTCAGCCGGCAGGCGCCAGCGACTGCAGCCAATCCCAGCACCAGGAGGAGGAGGAGCTTCAACATCAGGCCGAAGAGAGATCTCCGGGGTTTAGGCGTCGGTTCCACGACGACTTTTTTATCTATGGAGATAAAACGAATTTGCAATATCTGTATGTACTTTTATGACTTTTGATAACACTTCATTTTAAAAACGAACACTTGAATCCCACCTGCGGCCTGTCCGTTCTTTTTCTTCCTGTCCTCGCTCTTCTTCTTCTGTTGCTCCTGCGCAGCCAAGGCCGCCATCTGAGCGTTGTACTCTTTCCTCCTCCTCTCCTTCTCCTCCGCCTTCTCCCGCTTACGAGCCTCCCTCTCTCTGGCCTCCCGCTCCCTCTGCTTTGCCTCCCGCTTCCTCTCCAGCTCTGATGGGCAGATGAAGAGGATACACGTGAACGAGACTGCACATCTGCTCATGAAGCTTTCCCTGGTCGATGTTATTCATCCTCCTCTCAGCATCACCAGCAAAGCGCTCAGTGCAAATGAGAAAACCACAAACTATAACTTATATTACTGAAGCAATAACAACACATTAATACTTTTAAATAAATGTGCAGATGGAGCTTTTTTTCAAAAATGCGCTTTGTTTACATTGTCATTTCCGATCATTTTGATCGTTGATTCACCCTGCAATCTGATATCTATGGTTACACTTTGAAGAGGGATATTTTACATCCTATTTAGTCAAGAATACTTAGGGTGAAAAAAAAAAAATAAAAATAATAATAATAATAATAATAATTACTAGCGATCCAGAAATACACAAGTATTGATCCAGTTTTATGGAAGCAGAAACCATTAACTCTCCTCCTTTATGGTGTTGATGGCTGGAAAGCAAAACCTCCCCTCTTAAAAAAAATGCACTTTTCTGGGAAAACTTGTAAATAAAAGCGTTGCTGTTTTCTTGCAGAATGTTGTTAAGGATGCCTACTATTTCTGGGCTACATTACTATATTATCTGTGAACACTACCACCTAGGAATTGGTGCCTTGCAAACTGCAGATTGGAGTTTTCTCCTACTTTTTCTGGGTCATTTTGCAGACAGGACCTTTTATGTTTTGGTCATCGCTATGAGGGAAGTTTGTGTGACATTAGTAGTCAATTTGTACGGTTTTAGGACAACACAGCAGCAAACAGGTGGACATTCCTGTCCAATCAGTCCTTTTTATAAACATTACTTAAAAAGTTAAAATGACCTTGCTTCATCTGTAGGGACCTAATCCACATTATCACTTAATCGGAGTGACATTTTTGGGTCCAGAAGCTTAAAAATACCAATTTATTTTGATATAGCGGCTTCAGCCTTGGTGCTGACAATATTTGCCATTTTGCTGTAAATATATATTCTGTTCTAACTTAAAGCTGCTCTGTTTCATGTTGCTTTGGTCCCTATTGAATGTTTACACTCCTCCCCATTTAATAACAGATGTAGGGCTGATTCAGCTCCAGAAAGTTCCTCTAAAATCAGGTAAATTCAACTTCAGATTAACAATTACATGTAATATTCCACCATGCTGTTATTTATTTGATAAGACGAATGTACTGTGAAAATATAATACATTTTTAACTAAGGTCAAACATTTTTCTAACTGTTCCTCATACAAAACCAGCAGTTTGGTTTGGTTTTCATTGTGTAAACTGTGTCCTGAGAGTCAAGGATCAACAGGTTCACTTTTACAAAACCCCTCAAAATATCTTCCATGGTTCTTGAAATAAATGTCAAACTTTTTCTGACAAATCTCCAAAACCCTAAAATTGAAATAGTTGTTTAAACACAACAAAGGAGCCACAGAACATGTTTTAAAAAAGGTCAAATTTTGAATCAAGGTCTTAAATAACAGCAAGAAACTAAAAATCTGACTGCACTTTTCCATCATTAAATGGATACTAATATTTCTGTCTTGCTACCTTAAGACATTAATTTAAAAAAAAAAAAAAAAAAAAAAAAAAGGTTCAAGAGACTCACCTTTTTCCCTTAAAAGTCGCTTCTCTCGTGCACGATCAACCTCATCCTGAATGCCTCTCATGTGCTGCAGAACCTGAAAAACATGACTCAGTTTCTCATTTTCTTCTGTTTTAATACATTTTGAGTAAAACAGCTGATTGATCTGCATCTTTGTCACCTTGATGGCACACTGTTTGCACTGCTTCTCATCCAAACAGTCTCCTGCTGCTTTTGCCAGCCCGAGTTCCAGCGGATTATCCTTCAGATCCAGCCACTTCAGACTCTGAGGACGAGCACGCGCACAGTAACTCAAGAGCAACAACCGGGACACACACACACACACACACACACACACACACACACACACATCTCCATCACCATCAGTGACTTGCATACAAGCATTTCATTCACATGTACTCTACCGTGTGCCAACAACGTGACATGACATTAAAAAGTGATTTGAAACATGCAGGTTTTAGTGTGTAAATGAGAGCAACAGGACCACCCACCCTGAGCTGGGAGAAGCTGACAGGCAGGACCGTCAGCTTGTTGTTGTACAGGTCCAGATGCTGAAGGCTGACCAGGTTTCCAAAGTCATCTGGCAGAGAGGTCAGCTGGTTTTTACTCAGATCCAGTTTGACCAAGTGGGTCAAGCTGCAGAACTCTGGCTGCATGAAAGAAACACCATGAACTCACCACCCAGTCTCACGGACAGCTCTGAGACTGGGTGGTTAGCTCTACTAACGGATGGATTCATGCATATTGTTCATTATCTGCTCGGGAATTAAGCGTTTTAATACTCACAGGAAGGAAGATGTTATTGCACGACAAGTCCAGAACAGTTGCTTTGGGGAATGAAGCCTTTAAAAAATAACAATTTCAGCAGCTATCATGCATTTGATATTTATCTTAACTCAGCATACAGACTCATCAACCAGCTGAATATATATATATAAACATTACATATATTTTAGCACATAAGCAACTCACCAGCTCTCTGACCGGGACCTCGGTGAGGTTACACAAGCTCAGGTCCATTTCGTTACCACTGATTTTATCCTTCAGGTTCAACACCTTGCTGTTTTTACTCATCCTGCCGTCTGCGGGGAACCTGAGGAGACACATAGCACAGTGACTTTGGTTTAGAAACACTTTAATGAGGAGTTTTTACACCCAGATTCAACAGCTCGCCTGGTACTTTTCATTAGCAGACAACAGGAAACCCCTGTAACTTCAACGGTTTACATGCTTGCTCACCTGCTACGAAACCTGAAGAAAAACTCCTCTCAATTTTCACGTTCGACACACAAAAAGTGAGATGTTACCACAGGTAAATGTGGTAAAACTTGAGTGAAAAAAAGATGTTTCTGTCAGCTCTGAACGCCTCAATGAAAATCCACGTCACTGATTGAGCATCAGAGCAGAGACGCTGGAGACAACAGCGCCTCCTGCAGGACTGGAGGAGACATAGGCGTTAAAAAACCTCCAATAGGAAGAGTGTAACGTAAAGGAGCATATAATTTGAAAAACAAAATTAAAACTAACTTAAAAAACAACGACAATCGTTTTGTTCTTTTTGCATATCTTACATGAGGTTATAACACAAGTATTCCATATAATTGTTTCTGCAATTTATTTTCCTAATTGTGTACTGTCCCTAACTGTCTGTGCAAAAATAGGCATGTGCATATTTCCGTGTATAATCTAAAAAAGTTTTTAATTTATTTGATTTATTATTTAACATTTTGTTCTTTTTTATATGAAAACAGTGAGCTTATGTATTCATATATGGTGCATCTTTATCAAAGCTCTTTAACCACAGAATGGAGAGTTGGTGGTCCTCTGGCAGAGAAAAGGTGACGTAAATTTCTGCATTTCTACATACACTGGGACTAAAGTGAGACAAAATTCTAAAATTAAGCTGGACATAATCAAATATTCTGCCAGAAAGCATGGGTCTATAATATGTATGAGAAAAAGCTGTCCTATATTCTGTACTACTAGATGGAAGGACAAATCGCCCGAGAACTGAGATGTTCATTTTTTGAAATTAGACATTTTCACTATTTATTTGCATTTTGTGTAACGATTAGAGTTGATATGATGTGAGTAATTTCCATTGTTTGTTTGTTGTTTTTTTTTTCATTTAGAGTGACATGGTTATATGGTATCGAGGCTGTTGAAAAGAAAAAATCTGAGTCATTTCATTCAGTTGGTAGTTTATTGACGGTCCCTAAATGAGAACGTCTAAAGTCCGTAGTAAATGTCTGTCGACCACCCAACAAAAGCTAACTTCACTAGGTTCCAACGGTACAGAAGCTTATTTAAAAGAAAAATATTGTTTCAGTTCAGTGTTTCGGCAGTTAGTAGTTTACTGACGGTCCCTAAATGAGACCGTCTAAAGTCTGTAGTAAATGTCTGTCGAATTACCAACATAAAACTAACTTCACTAGGTTCAAACGGTATGGAAGCTTATTAAAAAGAAGAATATTGTTTCAGTTCAATGTTTCAGCAGTTAGTAGTTTATTGACGGTCTCTAAATGAGACTGCGGCGGTGAAAAACTGTCGAATATCCAACATAAAACTAACTTCACTAACTGACGTCAGTATTGCGTGGCGGTGCCTGTCATGTAATCGAGGCGGACAACGTGAGTTACTCATTTAGTGTTACTCATGTACACTCCTCACTACGGTTTACACTATGGCCTATTTAGAGTGAAACGACGCTCTTCTCTGCATTGCTGATTGATGCTCAAGTCTCAAGTTTGTTTTCTTAAAAAAACAAAAACAGACGCCCTACTTTGCAAAAGCGCATTTCAGAGAAATGATAACACACAACCTCAAGCAGATTGCTGATTACAAACATCAATGCGAAATCATCTGGCATCTGAGTTAATTTACACAATATCATAACACTATCTGTAATAAAAACGATCACAAGATGTATTTAACCCTTATTTTTAGGGATTTACAGAACTGTTCAACCCTTGGTTAATTACTAAACATCAATATAGCTCTTCAAGTGCTATATTGGCACAGCGGGCTTGTGGTAACAAAAAGCCCATCAGTAGGAGGATGGCTGTTGGCAGCCACATGGACCAACTCATCAAGCTGACCACTTATTGAATTAAAAATGCGAACCTTTTAAAATCCATTAAAGCTTTCCATCTAAGGTCCATTTACATGACATTAAATCCCACAACACAAACTGCAGCACTCAGTGTTGGGCCTCCTCCAGTTACTCATCCACAACCTCTCAGTTTGTCTTTCATGCACATTTCTTGAAAAGACATTTCTTGAAAAGACTTGGGTTTATATATCAGAGCTCCATTCTGGGCTCACCAAAAAAAGTGAAAGAAAAACCCCCTAAATGGCCTGATGGCATGGTGTCCTTTTCCACGCTGTAGACATGTACCCAGTCAAAAAAACAAAAGCAGACAATTAAAGCACAATGTTCTTCCTAGTCTGGTGCAGTTTTTTATTTGTTAAAACAGTAAAACCACACAAGTCTCAGACTTTAAGGTACTGGTAACTGGTAACTTCATTGTTTAACCTTTAAATGACAGTCTTTGTACTTTTCAGTTCAGACTCGAGTTTCCCAGAGTGGTATCATTTACTTGTCAGACACATACACTTGTCAGCCACATGCTTTTGAAATACTGATATATAAATGTATTATCTTCTGTCAGTTCCCATGCCCCAACCGCCTTGGGCCTATGCCAAGAACCTTCCACTGTCCTGCCTGTTATTCATTATACACCTACAATGAGTCAATACACAGTAAAATAACCATCATCCACTCGTCATAGCCATTTGACCCACTTCAGAGGGACAGGGAGTTGGAGATTATCCCAACTGTCGATGGTTGAGAGGTGACATACACCCTGTAGAGGTTACTTGTCCATCACAGGGCCAGACAGAGACAAATGAGAAGGTCATGCATGCTTCCATGCACATATGGATATGTAGAATCAATAATCAATTTAACACACATGGTTCTGGGCTCTTGGAGGAAGTAGCAGTACAAAGCAAAAAAGAAAAACAAAAACCACACAGGAACAGGCAGTACATGCAGGCACCACAGAGAAAGACCCTAACCAGAACTAGAACTAGAACCTTGGTATATTCAGTGTGGCGGCCACCGAAACTCACTGACAGACTGATAACAAGATCTGTTGTGATTTAAAGAAATGCTAAAAACTTTTTTTTTCTTATGGTTTCGTTTGCATTTATATTGCTACTCCGGTGCTAAGATCCACACTGAAAAGATAGTAGGCAAGAACAAACTGACTGCTATGACATAAAAAATGAGGAAAACTTTGTTAATCTTTTTAGCCAGTTTGGTCCAGGAGCCAGGCTTCTTGTCTTCCTTCCTGTTGCTCAGCAGAGCCATCGTTTTTTTCATCTCTCCCAGCTCATCGGAGACTTTTTCCAATACGAGGGACACCTCCGTCAGGTGACTGCTGCTGTCCTGCAGATGTGGTTGAGTTAGTAAGCTTGGGGCATTACTGTAAAGGGTTGTTAAGCATTTATTTTACTCAGTTTGTATCATGATCAAGAAAATGTCTGTTAACAGGAAGTTTGAAGTCTGGATTTATTGATCATTGCTTGCTTGATTCACTAAAACACTTTTTGACTTCTAAAGATCCACAATTACAATTGTCAAACAAGCTTTTGTTTTCTACACTAAAGCAACATCGGCATAAATCTGAGCTCACAAAACTGAAAGTGATTTCAAAATATCCGACGCCAAACCAGAAAAACGTAGTGTTACCACAAAGATAAAAATGGCTTTTAAAATGTCACATCTATCATATTTGATACAAACACTTTCTTAAACCTCTGAACCATCTCATAATCAAAACAAGGAGAGAAAAAGTTTTATACAAGTTAAAAAAAATAATAAAAAAAAATATAAACAACTAGAAAAAAATAAATTTTTTACATAAAGTATTCATAAGGACAAGTAAAAATATCACTTAGAAGTTGTTAATTTGTTACCACATTAACTGATGGGACTGTCAGGGTGTTGTAGATTTGCTTTGTTTTTGCTTTTTTTAAAATCAAAATATTAACCATTATTGATTATTTCTTGGAATGTTTGTTTGAATAGACATAACAAATATGACATTCAGTTTGTTGTTATTTCTGTCTTTATATTTAAAATAACAGAATATAATTGATGCATGTAGACATTTTTTTCCCGACTGTATTATACTAGTAGTGCATATTGATTTTACTAAAATCCAGTACATAACGTTACATTAATGTATAAATGACTGCAATAAATCGCAACGTAAATCTAACCTGTTTGGCCAAACACGGCGTCTGATCAGCTGACGTGTCATCAACAGATGCAGACTGACAGAATTTAATCTCTGAAATGACACAGTGCAGAAAGATAAATAAAGCATATTTTTAGAGTGTCTGTACATAACATACATACCATTACAACTCACAACTCACTAAGAGCCTGCACTCAGATTCAGGGCTCTGTAAAACCTGAGATCAATCTCACCTGTACAACAGCTGATGAAGTTCTGTTTGCTCTTGTTGTCGTCCTGCTCCTCGGTCAGGCTTTTGTCTATGCCGGTCTCGCTGTCTGGGGATTCAGAGTCTTTCTCAATCAGATACATCACCAAAACGGTTTCCAGGAGGCTGAGCAGCATCACAGCAAAAATCCCAATGCAGTAGATGGCTGCGGGGCCAGATACATCACTGTTATTACAGAAAAATCAGCATAAAAATTGGACAGATCCTGATATGAACAATTGTTCATATCAGGATCAGTCCAACTAATTCCAGTCAGTGTTTGCATATTGGTCCTATTTGGGTGATTAGTTGGCTGAAGGATGGACTCTTTCTTTTGTATTTGTCATCAAGTTCCATATTGGCTTGGTGTTAATTGACACTGGCCGAAAATGGAGATCCAACGTGAGCTGGATCAGAGAAAGGAAAGTGCACATGTGCAAACACACATAAGGTCCATTTATTACCCACACAGGTCTTCTTACATTCAGATGTTGGCTGGAGACAAACCTCCAGGAGACTCTACCTATAATTGGAATCCTGTCTGATGAAGAGGGCAGGATGTCGTTGAGAATAAGCTGCATCACGGTGATGGCAAGCATCACAGTGACTTTGAAGCTGAGCTTCTCGCCTCCGTTGTCCGGGATCAGGAAGGAGGCCAAGTCCAGACACAAGAAGAAGAGGACAGGAAGCAAGAAGTTGGCAACATAGAGATTAGCCCTTCTCTTCATGGTAATCTGTAAAATAAAGTCAGCTGGTTAAACTTTCTACTCCTAAACATCTGAAATATGAAATTGTCTGCACCCAGGCAAGTAAATACAACCTCAAATTCATAAACAAAAAGAAAAGGAAAGGTGAATCAACTCGGAGCATACTGGTGGGATGAAGGGTGATTTTTATATTTACCTTCACTCTTGTTTGAATTACTTTATTTTTTTCATGAACACATGATACTTTGCTAAAATAGATCAATTTTTGCATTTAAGGCCTGCAATGCATTTCAGAAAAAGTTGCTGCAAGGGTAATTTAGTGCTAGTACGGAAGTGAAAGAAAACACAATAATGTTGTTTTAAACAGGTGAATGTGATGATGAGTTGGTGCAATCGCAGCATCCAAAGACCACATTGAAGTACACGGGAAACCAAGATTCGTTGCAGTTCCTCGACTGACCGCTGGAGGCTGGCTGCAAAAGTGAGTCGATCTCCAGTGACTTCCATGTTAAAATGTTCAACTTTAGAGCAGAAATAAAAATCTTTACAGCCTGGTTAAAAAAAAAAAAAAAAACGTTTTGGCCTCTGTTGTTTGATTTCACATCCATGAGAACTATGAGGGGGGTGAATTTTTTTGTACCATCCCAGTAGAGTTTACATAAAACATTAAATGTATTTTTAATATGATTGACTGACAGTAGGCTCAGGCAATGGTTAACTTCCTTATCCGTAGTCATTATGCTGCTGGGCTTAACGAAGCAACCAGCCATTTGTATGAAACCCAGCCTTTGAGAGAGTTGTGTCGTTCATTACAAGGACCCAGGATCATCCAGTCTTTAATCAGCAACATGTCTGAAACTCAAGCTCTGAGATGGTTTACGGTTGTATTGGTGTCTTTTCCAAAGCTCGTCACAACTCGGAGGTTTTAGAGCAGCACATGCTGCCTTGAAGACATCAGTGTTTCAACAAGATAAGGCAAAAAGAACAAAGAAAAACTGTTCACGTAACAAATACATGGCTGAGCAAGAAGGGCCAACACTTACTGGACAAGCCTGCTTGCTTTTCTGATTTTTTCCTGGTAAAAAAGATAGTCTGGTGCTCTCAGAGTCAGAATGAGAAGAGATGGCAGACTGACAAAGTAGCTCCTCTTTCAATTTTATTTTTTTAACGTTGCAGGATATATTTAAAAAAAAAAAATGATACTGACAAGAAACTTGAGTCTTTCTGCATTCTGCACAACAACTTAAGGTGAAGCTGTTCGCCCTGAGGATGTGCCTGAGATGTGTATGGATAGTGTACTAATTTGCAGTTTATTTTCCTTTTCCTTTAACTTATAATAGCAAAATTGGCATTTCTAAGAGTGATTTAGAAGATTTTCAGTTTGCTTTGGGAGTTGTTAAAGTGGACACCTTGGCCCACTGGCGTGGCTTCATCTGTGACCATGTGTTAAGAAATACTCACAGTGTAAACGATCGAGGTTTGATTGAAGCCCAGATAGTCGTCGGTTTTGGTGGTGACCGTCATGTTGATGAACAGCCACTCGTACTGCGTCAGCATGTGTTCTCGAGACCACTGACTTATCGCTGTATTGTTTTTATGGACGTCAATACGTAATTCTTCATCTGAGAGGGGATATAAAATGAAGGTAAGGTTTTCTAGAAAGAGAGAATACAAATCATAACATCTGATGCATGTCTGCATGACATCAGTTTTTAAAACTGTAACAGGGTACATCAAGAGGGCTCACCGGCGTACAAGATCGACTTGAAGGAGATGTTGCAGCTCTGAATGTCGAAGGGGAATTTGTAAACGTGCATCTTGCAGGTACTGATCACCACCTGGTCGTTCTTATACTCCACAGCCTTGTTATGATGTATCCTCAGATATGGACTTGGAGGAGCTTTGTCCTTTTCTATCCTGAAAAAACTAATTTATGTTAAGCAGTTTCAATCTCAAACTTTATCTCGTCTCACAGGCAACCATTATGCTCTCAACATACACCTCTATAATTTGCAACTCACTTCATAAGTTAAATTATTATTATTATTATAAAGCTGGAATTCACTAATATTCACATGGGGACACATTTTTAAGCCCATTCATCATAGATGGCCCCACATTCAAATGTTTCCTGGATCCTTACCAGCAGAGAAGTCTGGACAAGTTTGAACATGACCTTAAGAGACAAAGTGCGTGCACATCTTATACACAAAGAGCAGAGAGGTGATCCTGGAGGGGATAGAAAGGAGAAACAGAACAAAAGCCCTGCTGCCACTTGACATGTTTTTCTTTTTTTTTTTCTTTGTTTTTAGGACTATTAAAAGCCAATTGTGGTTGGTATTTGGTCAAATTTCCTTTAGGCTCCTTAACGTTTCTCAAACATTTTGGGTCGCTCTCCATAAGCTTCTCATCCTTCTGAGATTTTGTCACCTTTATTGGCCTTCTTGTCACATGACCTTCTCAATGCCCCACCCACAGTTTTTGAGGGGCGCAGGTCAGGGCTTTGTGACCGTCACTCTGATGCCTTTTTATTTTTTGTCCTTAACCCTTTACACCCAGCCTAATCTCAGACTTATGTTCTTAAATGACATGTGACCCCTGTAACGGGGACTTCTGGGCATATTAAGCGTCTTTGCAACTATTTTGAAGTGGTTTTAATGCTGTTATCATTTACAAATGTGTAAAACTATATATTTCATTATTCAAAACAACGTTTAATGCGTTTCAATTCTTGTGTAATGTTTACTGTACACAAAGCTGTGAGTGAAAGCAATTGCATGAATACTTACATCTCCTCAATAGTTATGTCTGGCTTCCACAACGCTTCAAGTGGAACTACTATGTTTGAAATTCCACAAAATTTGTCTTTATCCCATGCCGTAAAGTGATTGTCCCATTCCTAATCAGGAACAAATGAGAAAAGTGGAGATGGTGGAAAGGGGATGAAAAAGAGTGTGATTAAAATATATAGTTGGCATTTACACTCATAAAGGAGAGGAGCATGAGAAATTGTGTTTTGTTTTTTTTTTCTGAGAAAACTTACCATATAAATCCAAACATATGACACTAAAGTCTGGTCTATCTCCCTCTGTGGACACAGAAGCAATATGTTGGAAAATCTGCTACTCGGTTCATATGCTGCAGCTGACAGCTTTCATAAAACATACAATTATAAAACACTGATATTAGATATTCACAAGCCTTAAGACAATACTTGAGCTTTTAATTCTGTTTATCTTTATAGAGTTTTTTTTTAATCATAACAAACATTTTTTTCATCACAATAAAGTCAATATACCTCAAGAGCTTTAAACCTCTGCATCTGTGACTTCCATCTCAAATCCATCCATCCATCCATCCATCCATCCATCCATCCATCCATCCATCTTCTATACCTGCTTTTATCCTTCGCAGGGTCACGGGGGTCTGCCGGAGCCTATCCCGCCTCATTACAGGCAAGAGGCAGGGGTCCGCCCTGGACAGGTCACCAGTCTATCACAGGGCCACATATAGAGACAAACAACCCTGCACACTCACACTCACACCTATCAATCAATCTATCATATCAATCATTATCAAGCGTGGGAGGAAGCCGGAGTACCACGCAAGCACAGGGAGAACATGCAAACTCCACACAGAAAGACTCCCGCCGGGGAATCAAACCAGGAACCTTCTTGCTGTGAGACAACAGTGCTGACCACTAAACCACCATGCTGCTCCATCTCAAATCAACAAGATAAAACATGTGCTTATCTTTATTTTTAGGAAATAAATGAGATGACACAAACCCGTTTAGACAGAAATGCTATTTTTGAGTTATGACCAGCACTGAGAGTCCACCTCTTACTTATTATCAGACCTGTTCTGTACGGAGCCCCAAAGTCAGATCATGTAATGCTCAGAGAAAAAACAACATGCCCAAGACAGACTCACAGGCCCCAGTCAACATATTAAATGTTAAAGTTCTTGACTGGACAATTGCAAAATAATAAATAAGAGTGTTGCAACGGTGCAGTCAAAGATTACATGTTCTTAGATGTAGTTACTTAGCAATGTTATTATAGTTAACACACTGCATTGGCATTTGGCTTAGATTCGTGAAAAAAATACTGATACGGTGTAATATATCATGTGTTGTTTATTTCTTTAGTCTGACTAATTGTCATTCAAAGCTGTGTTTCCAAGGTTCTTATTACTGTTTCCATGGTGGTTGTTGATGATGTTGTTGAGACCGGGCTTTTTCCTACCGCTCTCTAAGATATGTTAATTTCTGTTTCTTACCATGTGGAAAATATAGTGCCAAAATGTCTTTGGAAAATAATGTATAGATATTATTTCAGTGGTTCATAGGCACTCCGACTGGATCATGCAAACATCTTCTGTAACTGAAACATTTTTGTCTTGCATCCTCTAAGAAGACTTGCACCATGTCCAGTTAGGTGGTTTAGTCTTCAAGGCATGATTGACGGCACCTACGTGCCGGTGAATAGCAGTAAACGAAAAATGCCTTCTGTCTGTGAAAAACCAGAAACTAACAAGAAGCAATAGAAGCCAAAGAGAATTAACACAGCTTAGTGAAACAATAAGATGAATAAAATTGTTTAGCTTTGATAGCTTACCATGTCAAGGATGGCAAAAATCACCATTTCAAGGTACAAGTCTGTCCGAGCTTTGTGATCTGAAACGGGCCGGCTCATGGTAAACAGGTCACTGCTTCTGGTCAGCCCCAAGAACTTTAAAACATCAGAAAAGGAGCAGGTATTCTCTGTAGGGACAAAAAAGAAAAAACTTTTGTTTTCTATCACTAATCTTTTTTTTTTTTTTTTTTTAATGAAATGGTTACTTCTGTGGTCCCATTTTTGCTCAATACCAGAGGCTGGAAGCATTGCTTTCTGTTTTTGTTTTGAAATTTCTGGTCAAGTAGCACCTAAAAGCGTGTTTAGACATCATGGACCAGAGACGCTTAAGATAACACTTAGATAAACAAAAAGCCTCCTTATCAGGAGGTCAATTTCAGTTGTATCATTTATACTCTCGAAACTCATGTTCACCCCTTAAACCTGAACATTTTGAAAGTGTTTATCACAAAAAAAGTGTGATTCTATACATTTTCCCTTGTTTATCTATAAACATGCTGATACAAGCATAATTCATACTGAGTAGTACATTTTTGTCATATTCAGTAGTGGCCAATTATTGAACCACAGTAGTGTCAACTGTGAGAATGGTACGGTGAAAAAAAAATGATTTTGAATTTAAAGCTGGTCCACCTGATGTGATTCAAACAAATTAATAATCAACAGCCAAAGTAGAGACCAGCAAAGAGAGAAATAAAGAAGTAATTAAAACTTCACCATTCTTTTTTATTTTTAAACCAGATTTATTTAATTTATTAGAGGACACTATAGGCCAAATTTTAACCTTTTCTTGTACTGGATTAAGACATATTAATATACTGCAATGGTGCTTTGAGTTAGTTAATTCTGCAGTGGCAAATACTGGTCATTCACATGTTTCACAATAAAAGCCCATAAAGGGAAGGAGAAACTTCTTTCCAGTTAAAGTCAAAAGAGATATATTATAATATTGCTTCTCATTTGTTTTCCCTCTACAAAGCTTAGAGTAGCTAGTCTCATATTGCAGTATCTGACCTGCTGTTGTATATATGTTGTATATAAATAAGCATAATCTAACATAACATAATTCATGTATTATGTAGCTTAACGTATCTGATGTCACCATAATGACTTGTGAGTGCAATAACTATGTTTTTCATGAAAGCAGTTGACAGTTTTGAATGAGAATCTGGAGAATTAAGACATATTTTGGGACTTTGACAAATGACCCCCCCCCCCCCAAATGGATCTTCTCACCTTTTGTGTCAGAACTTTCATTAGAGCTTTTGTTGTAAATATAAGTCGGTAGGTAGGTAAGGTGAGGTGTCTGATTTATTGTGGTGTTTCCACCTGGAAGAAAAAACACAAGTGTTTTCTTTTTAGTATTATGTAAATGCTTAGACATCTGACTTAATTACTATGACTTTTATTAATCTGTACAACATGGAAATCATTTTAAAAAGGAGAGGTGGAATATTACGATGTTTGTAACAGATGCATAGATATTCTTTTGTACCTGACGTTTCCTGAAGGCTCTGATTGGACATCAGATGATCACCATGAAGATCTTGGACCACTAAATTAGACTCATTTCCACCTTTCAGAAAAGTACACATCTTTATTTATTTATTTTTTTAATTTATGTCCAGACACATTTAGTGCTTTCACTTTGTATTATGATCAAGTGTTGATGTCATTTGTTTTTTTAATGTGGAATCAACTCAGGAGGGGTAAAGAAGCTTTGCTGAGGGATTTCTAAAATCAGCTGGGTGAGATTTTGTACCTGGTGTGTCTGCGAAACTCTGACTGAAAATCTGTTGATCATCCTGACGCCCTTGTAACTCTGAGCTGTCACTAATTCCACCTGAGAGGAAAGAATGCACACAACAGGTCTCATTCATGAAATCATCTTAAATCTGGGAGTGAAGTTAATGCTTCGTCTTATGTCCAACGAAGAATTCAAGACGTGAAACAAAAAGGTATGAAATAAAATTGGATTAAAAAAAAAAAAAAAAAAGAATTCTCTACACCTACAAAACTGCTCCAAACAGTTGTGTAGCTTATAATCATCAGAGAGACCTCTTTCTAATGGTGACAGATGCCAGCACAGGAAAAGTCTGAAGGTAGGTCTGAATGCAGGTCTGAAGGTACACTTATCCTTGTTTTATTGTGTTTTATACTAAGCAGTGTGGCTGCCAGGGGATTCACTGCTTGTAACACACATTTCAGTAAACAATGGTTAGAAATAACCACAGGCTGTATAAAAAGAGCTGAACAACCCTGATGTCACCCATAGATTTACTGAAGTGCACGGCATCATGTTGCAAATGGGAAGAACTAACAGGCCTGGGAAGCTGGCTGGAAAATGGCCACTTTATATTAGTCCCAATTAGCTTTTTAACTTAGATGGCTCAGCTTGTGCTATCATATGATGTCCATTAATCATTAATAATTTAGAAACGATCACTGTAATTAGACGACACACAATTCGTTCTAGATGCCTGCCACTTAGCTATGTTTAAAACTATCCTGTTCTCTTTTGTGCAATTGTGATGGATGTAAATTTAGCCAAAACTGTTTTTCTTTTCTTGATTAGGCTAAAACTTTTTACTTTTTTTTATTTTGCAAATCTTAACATTCTAACATGGCGATCAATTAAGATTATCTGGCACTTGGAGCACGCCCCCGGTGGTCGGTTGAGGAACTGGAACTTTTTATTTTTCTATCACCTTGGTTCAACTGGGAATCTGTGATATTTGTGCAAGGAAAAAACATTTATAGGTTACTCACTTCCGGAAGTGTAGGTCATTTAAAGCTTTTTGTCCCACAAGCTTTGTAAACTTTTTAAAGCTCCAATGAATCAATCTGCACCCCCAAAACAACAGTCAAAAACTGATTATATCATGCATTTTTTTAAAAATATTTTTAAATATTCCTCTTTTTTTTGTGAATTGAAAACAATTCCTGATTCATCTAGCGTGTTCTCCACCTGCCAAGAGTTTATGTGGAAAATTGTTCTGAAAACCTTTTTTTTACTGATAAAGATGAAGATTATTGATAATTTTACTGATAAATTTGTTGATGTGCAAAGGCATTGACCTGCCTTCCACAATCCTCTGCTCTCCTGTAATATTGAAGATTGTGCTGGAAAACCCGGAAATGCCAAGGAGGCTGCATCCTGCAGCCCACAGCAACTTAATGACAACGTCTATTTTGAGGTGTCAAACTACTCTACATTTAATCTGATAAAAAAATGTGGCCAAGTTATATTTAAACAAATATTTAGTTGAATAGCAAAAAATATCTCACACTACATTGGCATACATTATACTTAATGATCTCAGCTTACCAGTGAGGAAGAGCAGAAAGAAAAAATCTGCAGGCATCCTGGCTGTGACAGATGAGGAGGGATGTCTGTCCTCTCTGAGCTTTGTGGGAAAATGATCTGCTCTATTTAATATCAGTCCGAGGAACTGGCAACACCCTCACCACTCAACTGATTATGGGCAGCAAAGATTTGCTCTCTGACCAAAAGCTATTTACCTCTCATTTTCACTGTGACTAATGGTGAGTAACTATATAGCAGTTGGAGAAGAAATCTCTTTAGATGAAGAAAGAGATAAGCGCAAAATGCATTAAAAGCCCCCACTAAATATGTGGAAACCATTCACTAACCTTGAGTAGTGGCTCGTCGAGCCCAATAGTACCCTACGTAATGCATATTCACTTTATAGTCCTCCGTTTACCACCAAAGATAGATCCTCTCTGCCTTCAATCTAACTCCTTTTGGGGTTTTTTTTAAATGTAAACTTATATTGAACAACTGCTTCCTGTAAAACATAACATCCACTGGGATTTTCACTGGACAGGAAAAAAATGTTATATATATGTTTTTATTTCCACAGAGTCAATTATTTAACAAACATTTAGAGTCCAGCACAGGAATACACGAAGCATCTTAAATTCAAATTTAACATAATCACACAAACACACAGGCTATTCACTGTATTACATTATATTACCTGAAATAAGCAAATAACGTCAATATCCTTCAAACGCCTTAAAAGAGATGCACTATGTGACACTACTAAGGCACCTACACTGACATCACATGAAACATTGATGGAAAAGTGAATCTACTGTTTGCTTGTATTTTTTTATTATTACTTATTTTCTCACTAACACTAAAATGTTTTCTATGGCTTATTACTACAGCATTATTGTTTTACTGGGTACCATCCAGTTGGTTACAGAACTATATGGATTAGTGGGGTCACAATGAACTTATCAGGCACGAGAACCACAGTAGAACCACATTTCTCCAGCATAAACTGTTGCAAAGCTCACACTAAAAAATTAGAAACTAAATCCGGCAAGGAGGCCCATTACACTCTGCAGGGAACTGTACAGAACAAGTCCAAGTAGTACTGTATGTGTATATGTGTAATTCTTAAATATTACATTCCAGTAGTAGTTACTGTTTTGATCACAGGTGGATCTTTGCGTGCAAGTGAATGCACAATATATTTAAACGTACCGCTCTTCAATGGTCAGATCATTTGAGTAGGAACTATTATATGTTCAATTCCACAGAACTTCTCTGGTTTCCACCAAATATGCTCATTGTCCCATCTCTACACACACAAAAAAGGCATGGACAATCAAAAAGTAAGCAAACAATGAATGCATTTGACATTTTGTCTTTCCACTACAGAGAAGTAAGACTGGAATGTTTTAGGTTTTAGGTCAAAAACTCACCAAATACACCCAAACGTAAGAAATGAATGTCTGGTCAATCTCTCTCTCTGTGAGTTAAACAACACAGCACATATAAAATTAATGGTAAAAAGGTGTCATGGAAGCTGTTTAGTTACCATTTAAACACAACTAATAAGAAGTAATAAAAAATAACATCAGGTATGTGCTAACACAATGCCAAGAGCTGAGATAATCTCAAACAGTGGTAAGTGAGGTTTGGTGGAGGTGTCCTAACTAACTGCTAGGCTCGTTTGTTCAGCCCCGTTCCAGATATCTGGATTAACCAGGGTTGGGTGGAGTCAGCTTCAGCGTATGTAGTGTCCCCCACAGCTCCAAAAAATGGGTTTCAAAGTCACTCATCAGAACCCTGTGGGTGACGTTAGAAGGATTTTTCCAGTTATCTTTATACAATCAATTCTCCTTATCAGAAGGTTCGCTGCTGTATTATCTTGATAGTCACATCTCACACCTGTGACACCTTGAATGCAACAGTCTTTAAGGAAATCTGTTATTAGAGCAACTCACCACATGCAATATGGCATAGATCTTCATCTCAAGGAAAACCCAAGTTAGATGACGATGACTTTTAACAGGTCGGCTGACAGTAAACTTTTCATTGCTTTTGGTCAGACTGAGGTACTTTAAAATGCCCTGAAAACTGCAATCCTCTGAAATGTTCACTTCACTTTCTGAAATTAGATGAAGACACAATGTGTATCAGAGAGCAGCTTAATAACCAGAAAACTAAAAAAAATAAGTTCAACTCCATGTGATCAAGAACCTTAGACACCGGTCTGGACATGAGAGTAACCACGTATCCTCACAATTAATCATTTTGAAAAGCAAGGCTCCAGGTAAACATCCCAAACATGCCTTTGGCTGAACCCAGGGATCGTTGCCACTCAGAGGACATTGGGAATTGAAATTCAGGAGCACACCCCACGTCGCCACCAACTTATGCCAAATTTGATTGATTTTGCATTAAAATTCATTTTCAACAGAGCTGTAGATTTATTGTTTCAATCAATGCATTTTGAGTTAAAAATTGATGTAAGCAATATTGTTCTCTTCTCTCAACACAGGGAAAAAAATTCATCTTCTCGTCCGACTTCATTCACTTAACACTATACACAGCATGGATACACCATTCAGACAATTTCTCTCTTTTGAAGTATTTGTATTTTACCTCGAATTGTTTCAAAGATCTGAGATAAATCATCCGGGTTGAGATTATTCACGTTAAATGAGCCTGGGAGGAGAGCAAAAAGGTGTTAATTTTCATGCACATACAAAACTCTTTTTACATAACGAGTGTTAACATATATTAATAATACACAACTATTTTAGTATATGGCGAGTGCCCCGTTGTTGATAAGAAATGTCTAAATAATATTAGTTGTAATAATTTCCAGGGACCTCACCTGTTAATTTATCTCAGTAAAAAGTTATTTTAGAAAAGTTTGAAAGTTTCAAATGTATTCCCTTTAGATTAGAAAAAAAAAATAGACTTGATTTTTACATTTTTTTATTATGATATTGTTTGAAGCCACTCTTTGTAGCAATACCACATGTGACCACACGGGGGCAAATATCTGTACTGTATTGACAAAAAGCCACTTATAGTACTATGTTAATGAGTGATGATGGGTCCTGATATCTTGTAATACCACTTAGCTTACTGGGACAAAGCTTACTGGGAACCAAAAATATGTGATTCCACACAGAATAACAAATTTTATTATCCTTTCCATCTTTTTAACTTGTGATATTTCCCTAAAAATCATGTGCAGGTATTTATTTAAATATGCCTAATGATGTGATTCCATAATTTTTTCCATGTAATTATTCCCCACTTAATTTAAAAAAGAAAAGAAAAGAAAATTGTTATTTGGGCCATTTCTTTCTTTCTTCGGTTTCTTTGGTTCTTGTCAAGAGTCAAAGAGTTCACATGTGGCTGCAAATATTACAGTGAATTTGAGCAAAAATGTGTAGTTTGTGAATAGATCTTAACAGTCTCTTAGGCAGCATCCTGATGCTTCATGTCATCACGCGTGTATTTCCTTTTCAATTTATATCATGTCACTGTAAAATTGAGGGGCAATTTGCATGTGTTGTCTGTCTTGAGAACATAATCAGTAAGGAGAAAGTTGTATTTATTGCAATTAGCCTCTTGTAGTGTGTTCCTGTTTCCAGAATGAATACATTATTTCCTGCCAAATGAATCGAGTTTCAGCTCTCACTGGAGGACCTTTGCAAACACTGAAAGGATTATTGTGTTCAACGTCAGTTCTTAGATACTTACCACTAACTGTGGTGAAGCAGAGTGGCGTGCCGAGGATTCAGGCGTCTGCTTCGATTTTGGACAAACTCATTTCACATCAATGGAAACACAAATATCGTTATTTTGTCAAGATTATTATAAGTATTTTCCTGAGTTTGTGCCCGCAGATAACAACAATGTTATCAATGTACAAGAGTTTTAGAGCATCCCTAAATCACACTTCAACCCTGTGGGATTTTCTTAATCACAGTTTAATATTATTATTATCATTCACGATTTATACAATTAAACCGTTGCTTTTTAAATCCTCATTTTGCAGTTATGAGTCTGTGCCATTCAGTTTAGTCACCACTTAAGTATCAGTACAATTTTCAATGACAGTCAAAATATTGGCAAATTTCAGAAGATTGTTTTTAGAGTTGACCCACATACATCATACAGAATGATCTGAGCTTACCGGTGAGGAGGAGCAGTGAAAGGAAACCTAAAAGCTTCATGGCTGTAGGAAGTCAGCGAGCATCTCTGTCACTTCTGTTCTGAGGAGAACTGTTTCCTCTGGGAATCATTACATTTGTCACAGCCTTCCTTATAATGGTGGGAGCCGAGCAGGACAAACGAACCAGGAGAGGATCTGTCATAACAGGAGCAGCGCATCACATCTAGTTGTGTCTAGCTGCCCTGGAGAAGATTAAGATCAAAGAAACTCCCATGAAAAGTCGCACAAATGTCCTCTTTAATTGTTGATGTAAAAAAAACAATGAAAGCAAATGTTGCTGTAAGCCAAACGAGCTGCTATGAGAGAGACAAACTCACACGCGTCTCTGGCAAGAATGGCTCTGGTGCAGTGATGAGTCAACAAATGAAGTTCAGAGGAAGATTAAGGAAGGACTTGAAGGTTGGGAAGGATGATGAAGCAATAACTAGCAAAAGACAGGGGAATTTTGAAAATAAACATTTAGGAAGCACAACCTCCATCCTTCAGACCGTCTTTCGAAGCCACACGTCCAAAGCTCCCACATGGCCATCACTGAAGAAAAGGAGAGCTTGACGGACAGGCAAAGGTCAAATTGGATGTTGTTTTTAAAGCCTTCTTACTTCTACAGGTGACTAATGTTTTTCTTTTTGAAGTGAGGACATTTGTTTAATTGTTTGTTACTGGTTTATAGACAATTTCTTGTATCAAACAAAGAAATGCTTCAGAAAAAGATCTCCTAACCAACTTTTAACGTTACTAACACTGGGTGAGTGTTTAGGACTAAGGGCAGGTTAAAGGTCAGGGCTGCTCTTCCACCCACACAGTCGTGTGATACATGTAGACTTTCCTACTGTTTTTCACTGCAGGTTTTCCTTGGAATTAGTAAGTAAGGTGACCACAATTAAATCTCAACTCTGATCTTCCATTTCAATGTAAATCTGTGGATTCAACTATGTTGATTTTAATAGTTTGGTGCTTTACAGTTGTTACATTTGTCACTGGAAAAGATTTTTTTAAAAAGAAAAAAAAATCTGGATATCTCTATCTGTTAGAAACATATTTATAAGTTTAAAACAAAAACAGGAGATGTTACAAAGTGAATCCTATTATTCTGTAAATAGTCTGCTACACCCATTCACCTCTTAATGGTTTAAAGCTTAAACGATGTGAAAAAGTGTCAATATAGTTAAACTTATACTGTAACATTAAAGTGTTAATCTTTTAAAAGAGCTGTGATCTTTAAAACACACACACTCATTAATTATCAGAGTAGAAGAAAAAGTGTATCTACATTTTATATTTCCACAGACAGTCAAATAGTCACCAAAATTAATTTTCCATCACACAAAAACATTTTGTATCTTAAATGCATGATTTGAAATAACCACACAAGCACACAAGTTATTTATTATATTGCATTAGGCTATATTCTCTCATTTAAAAAAAATCACTATAATATACTTCATAAGCTTTGAAAGTGATGCAGTTCCATTTCATTACATTTTTATATTGGTGTTTAGTTTATCATTCATGCATGTAATTAACTCTACTAAGACAACCACACTGACATTGCATGCAACAATGCTGATGACATCTATCCATGCAAAGGAAAGTACAGTTCAAGAAACAATGGCTTTAACATCTTTTTAACGTTTTTTATGTATAATTATTGCTAATCGTCTGCAGAACTCCACACTGCAAAAATTATAACTAAAAACAGAGTGGATGCAAAGATGTAAAACACTGTGAAAACCTTGTTGATTTTTTCAGCCAGTCTGCTCCAGTAGCCGGGCATCTCATCGTCCTTCTTGCTGCTGAGAAGAGCTACTGTTTTCCTGATCTCCTCCAGCTCATCTGAGACCTTTTCCAACACCAGGGACACCTCTCTGTGCTGGCTGCTGCTACCCTGCAGACGTGTTTGAGATGGATGGCTCAAGTCAAGAAGTCAACCTTATGGACAATGTGATTCTGCAAGCTGCTGACGTTGAAGTGTGTTATAATCTCTAACCTCTCTGGCTCCAGCTGACAGATCAGTGACAGATACACAGTGACATATGCAAAAAAAATGCATATGAAGTTGTCAATGACAGAGCATTTACATCAAAGCTTAACACGTAGCTCATTATATGATCAGATAATAACAGTATGGATTGATCAGCAGTGGTAGGATGTGTTCAGATCTGAGGTTAAAGGCTGTTATTGGTCTCACCTTTAAGACGGTTGTTGAAGTTACTTTGCTTGTCCACTTGTTCATTGTTCACTCTTTGCTTTATGTCTGTCTTGTTGTCTTTATCAATCAGATGCATCACCAACATGGTCTCAAGGAGGCTGAGCAGAATCAGTGCAAAAATCCCGATGCAGTAGACCGCTGCGAGGAGCACATAGCATCAGTGACATCAGCGTGGTCTGTCTTTGCTCATATAACGTGCAGTGTAATAAAACTTTGGACTTCTTTACCAATAAGTGGAATCCTGTCTGAGGAGGAAGGCAGAATGTCGTGGAGGATAAGCTGCATCACTGTGACGGCAAGCAGTACAGTAATTTTGAAGCCAATCTTCTCACCCCCGCTGTCAGACATCAGGAGGGAAGCCAAGTCCAGACACAAGAAGAAGAAGACAGGCAGCAAGAAGTTTGCTATATAGAGTACAGACCTCCTCTTCATTTTGATCTGTAAAATGATATGTCATATGGGTGACTGTCAGGTAGGTAGTCACAAGGTAAGTAAATAAAATAACAAAATCTCAGACATGAAAAGGTGAAGTATATGGATTTGAGATTTTGTGACCTGCTCCAAACAGAACGACACATTCTCTAACTTCATAAAGTTCTGCTCTTCACCTGCAAACCGAAGGAGAGGGTTCAGACCTGATCCTTGATGCAGTCCAACTTCTGCCTGAAACCCACCTGTTGCTCCTACTGGACACCTCACTGCTATCTGCTGTCGTTGCCCCATCAGCTGGTGTTTCTTCACAACTACCCAGAACCTGTCTCAACTCTTCCCTGAAGGTCTTATGGGAGCTTTACTTCTCCAGCTTTCATCACTTGATCTTCTGCTCTTGCTCTACTCTCTTTCTTTTGTGTACCTCCAGGGTCATCCTACAAACTACCTCCCTGGCTTCAGTCTTCCCTGTCACAACCTCGCATCGCTGTCAGATTGCATTTTTTTTACAAAGAATATAGTGTACCTGTGTGGTCCTACTGCCACTCATCATCACCCCGCCAGTTTCTATCTTTGTGCTTGTCACTGTTTCTTCACCTCCAGTACAATTCATATATTCTTCCTTTGAACTGCCCCATACCATTTCTCTTCCTATTTGCTGCCTTTCCACTTGGATTCCTGGATGCACATTATATCCATCTTTCTTTTCTGCATGATATTAATTAGATCCCTACCATTGTACCAACATTTAGGGCTCAAACTCTCCCCCATAAATTGTTTCTTTTTCTCATTTTTTTCTACCGTCTTTTTCTTCAACTAACAGAAGCATAGTTTCTGTTAACTCTCTTTTGGTTGTTGTGAGCTCAGGCTTCAACCAAACCAGTAAGACAATCCATTTTATGTTGTGCATACTGAATTGGTATAGGTTCTAGATCACAGGCCGGGGAACAGTAACCTGCTATGAGAACTCTGGCTTCTGACCCACTTGTGGGTGACTTAAGAGCCGGTACAAGCGAGCAACAGGCTGAACAAGAGTAAATCACTTACGGTGTAAATAATCACTGTTTGGTTGAAGCCAAAATGATTGACAGTTTTGTCTTTGACTGACATGCTGAGGAACAGCCACTCATACTGCGTCTGCAACGTTTCTCGAGTTAATTCAGTGATATCTGTATCATTCTTGTAGTATAACTTTACTTCTTGATCTGAAATGGAAAACAATAAAAAAAAATCTGTGAGATTTCTTTATGACCTACCACCAGAATAAAACATCTGATGGTGCGAACAAGTACAACCAACATGCTCTGCACTCACCAGGGTACATGATAGACTTAAACGAGAGGTTGCAGGTCTGAATGTCAAAGGGGAATTTGAAAACATGCATCCTACATGTGCTCATCACCACCTCGTCATTTCTGAATTCGACCCAACCATGATGTTGAACATTGAAATAAGGGCTTGGAGATGCTTTGTCCTTCTCCGTCCTGAATGACATCAAAGACACACACACGTGATTTAATCTTCAATATAAATCTCACCAAATAGTCTTTTTTATATATACAGTACATTCTGGTGCATTGTATTTTATTTTATTTACCAAATACGCTGCATGTTTCATCTTTAAGTCTTTCAAACTTGTAATGCTACAATGGTTAGAACATCAGCAATGTTGTTTGACATCAGGATTTGAAGCCACTGGCAAATGCTTTTTTTTTTTTTTTTTTTTTATAAATTTGCATGTGACTCTAGTTTTTTGTTAGTTAGTTTGTTTCTACAATCCAGAGCCATGTTTGTTAGTTTCATAATTTATTCCGGATATCGCTCAAAAGTTAGGCTGCCTGTGTCCTTTTGTTAAACTTTTTTTTTACTCATGTGAGAACTTGTAGCCTCCAGCAGTTCAGATAGGCCCAAGGGGCAACATCTGGTTTCCAGAGATGACAGAATTCTGGAAAATTGCAGTTCAGCCAATGACCACTGGAGGCTGCCTTGAAACGCAAGACACTCTCCACTGACCCCTATGTTAAAATGGTCATTGTTACAGCAGAAATAAACATTTACAGCCTGGCTCAAATTTAAGGTTTTGGTCGCCATAGCTAGAATTCTTATCCAAAATTAAAAAACTGATCGCTGACATTTATTTTACTTTTAGAAAATGACTTGTTGTGCCAAAGCACCTGCAGTCTCCTGCGAGGTATGTTTATGCATTTTCTGTATGTGAGTCATTTCTAAACGCAAATGCAATAGCGTAAGTTAATGCGCATGTACTGTATATTTAAACTTACATCTCTTCAATGGTCAGATCTGGCATCCACAACATTTGAGTAGGAACTAATATATGTTTGATCCCACAGAATTTCTCTGGTTGCCACCAGATGTGCTCATTGTCCCATCTCTACACAGGAAACAAACAAAAAAAAGTCACATTTCACTACAGAGTAGTAAATGGTAACTGCACAATTCTGAGGTGAAAACTCACCAAGTAAATCCAAACATAAGAAATGAATGTCTGGTCAGTTTCTCTCTGAGAGCAAAGAAATACAGTATGTGTGAACATCTTTCCATCGGCACAAATAAAACACTGTAATCAACAGTACACACAGTAAAAACAAGTACAAAACTACTAGATTTTATATAATGCAATATTACAAACAGGGTTAAAAGGTTAAATTAAATTATATTATATAATTGATGCCTTTTTTTATTTTAATGCATTACAAAAGTGCTGCTGTGTACATATTGCAATGTATTAGAGTGCACTGGAGAAACTGGCTGAACATCCAGAGAACCCCAGTCTCTTCCCAAGTTTTTCCAATTAGCCTGGAAAAAGTCATTACGGCCCTGTGGTTGTTTTTCTACCCTGGTGAGGGTGGTTTCTGGGGTTGTCAGACCTAATGAGGGGATTAGACGAAGGTGTGTTGGCTGCCAGCTGGAGGACAAGACTCTAAACACAGCTGCAGGAGCACAGAGGCCTGGCGTGTTTAGGGCAGCACTATGTCACAGAGGAATAAAGGAGACACCAGCCTAGAGCTGGTGACCAGCAGCGTGAGTGTGGACAACACTCAGCAGGATTTGAGTCTGGACGAGACAGGAGGACAGACACTTCAGAGAAGCATCCAGCTGCAGACCTGCAGACCTGCAGACCGTGTCAAGCACGCCCACTACTGGACACACCTGCTGGAAGGTTGTCAGCACTATTAACAAGATATCTGTCTGCTGGCTGGCACAAAAACTGAGTGAATTCATGAGCACCATCATTCTGTTAAATGCAGACGATGCTGAGCGTGGTCAATTATCTTTAATTATTATAGACAGAAACGCTCCTTATTCCTTCCTGAAAGACAGGGACTATGTTTGTTTACCAGTGGGTCATTGTTTTTTTTTTTTTGCTCTGTTATTCACATTAGTTGTTGATGGAGATCCCTGGACGGCTACAGGTGCCCATGTTCCCGGGATGCAGGTGGATTGAGGCCTTGTGGCTTAATTGCAAGAGAGAGATTAAAATACTGTGGAAATTTATCCTATATGATAGTCCTTTTATTTTATTTTATTTCATTTTATTTTTAAAATTATCTCTAATTACTCATTTCTAATTATAATCTTGCACTACCTGAAAAGAAAAGTAGTATTTGTGCCAAAAAAAGCTTGTGCTGGAGGCATCAGTCAGGAGCAGATGGCTCAGTCACGAGGCTCAGATGGTTTTTGTTCAAAACCTTCGGCTGCATGTTCTTATTCCTCAAAACTGCGGTGACCCTTTTAACATCAGTTACTGCTTTTAGTTTGTCATTGTTGTGGATGTCATGTAAATTTAGTTACACAGCTGTATTTGCAGGCAATCAAAACGGGAAAGATATTGGCTCCATGGGTAAAGTAACAGGACAAGACATAAACCCTCTTTAAAGACGATAACTACATGGACTACATGATCACAAGCTACTTTTTAGAAGTTACCAAAAAACACAGATGCACAGAGTAGTTTCTGATTACACGACCTTCCATATGAGCTATATTGAGCTTCTAGAGGTTAAAACACGTAAAAGCCGTCACGTCTGGTAATCACAAGCATGTATAGCAGCTGTTTACTGTGACAGGAGTAGATCAACAATAAAACAAATCTGCTTACATTATCTCAAGCAGCACATAGTACAAATAGTTGTGACTACTCACCACATCCAGGATGGCATAGATCTTCATTTCAAGGTAAACCCAGGTGACATTTGCATGGTTTTGAACAGGTCGACTCACAGTGAACTTTTCGTTGCTTTTGGTCAGGTTCAGGTAGTTTAAAACACTCTCAAAACTACAATCCTCTGAAACACAGATCTTATTTTCTGAAATTAAATTGAGTATACATTAAGCATCAGAGAGTACGTCATTATCGAGAAAACCAAAAAGAAAAGTTATTTCCATTCAGCCATGAACTTTGTCTGGACATGGGAGTAACTTTCTATCCTCACAACTGTCTATTACTTGTTTTGATGAGGAAGTTTCTCTTTCAACGTTTAATGTCCAACCATTAGATGACTACGTGCATCTAATGGTTGGACCAAATGCATGTGGTCACATGTAGAAATTGCAGCTACTAAAAGTTCATTTCAAAATCTCACTCTTTACAGTTTCTTACCTCGAATGTTTTCATATATCATAAAGGGCGAAACGGTGGCCAAATTGGACAGCTGTTGAGCATCATGAAGCTCCTGTGACTCTGAATAGGACGCGTTTCCAGCTGTCAGAAAACAACAGAGACTTTAGTTTTCAATACAAACAGCCACTTATCAAATTGAATGAAACTGCATTGTTTATGTTCTTTTATGTAAAGTGCTGGTGTCCATCACTGCTGTCAGAGTTTGTTTTCCTTCTCTCAGGGAGGACACATATTTTCTGTTTTTTGTTTCAAACAAAAGTGGGTTTTTTTCCCGTCAGACAAAAACATAAAACATGCCAATGTTTTTCCCATTTTCCGATTTGGTTGTGAAACAGACAAAACAAACGAATTATTGATAGTTAGATACAATTTGATTTCTAAATCCCCAGCAGAGCAACAGAATCTTCGTTAGGAGAATATTCCAGCACACTTCCCAAGGACTCCACTGCACACTTTGAGCTGCTGTTTCATGCATAAGCCCAAATGACAGCTAGGGTCTGATCTCCATCCTAACAGTACAGGGAAGCTAATCTCTCGTCTACTGGGGAAACCTCAGTATACATCCTCCAAACCATAAGTAATCCCACCTCAGCCAGATGCCTCTCCAGAGTGGAACAAGGTGCAGCCCCCCTTCATGGAGATTAGTCCCTGAATCCATGCTGTGTGCTGAGATGAGCTTGACTACATCTACTCTGCACTTCTTAGGTTACTTCCTTACCAGAGAGGTGACATTCAGAGTCCCAACAGCAACTTTCTGTGGCCGAGGGTTGGAATGCTGAGGTCCAAGCCTTCACCTGCTTTGACTTAATATCTCATCATTTTTCAGATATTTTGTATGATTTGCAGTAAAGGTGAATGCCAGAGCAACAACAGCACCTGAGACTAAACTAGAGTTTATTTCTGCTTACTATGTCTCCTTCATACTAGGTTGAATTAGAGACGTACGTCTAGAAAAAGGATTCTTTAAAGAAGTTCAGCTGATTAAATAATCAGTCCATAAAGGAGAGTCCTCTGGTATTCACTGTAGCACTTCTACTTCTCACCTCGACTGTCTTTATTTTGTTTTTGTTTTTGTTTTTTTGTTTTTTACATTTACTTTTTTAACTGCTTTTGTAAAATAGGTTGTAATGTATCAACAGCAAAGAAACAAATTATTTTCTAATCATCTTATAAGTTCAGTGTTTGGGTTCCAGAAATGTTGACGCCAAACCACATTCCATCCATCCATACCTGCTTATTCCTATTTAGAAATAAAGGGATCTGCGGGAAGAGGGGCACACCCTGGACAGGTCACCAATCCATTGTAGGGCCACGTGTAGACAAACAACCACACATGTTCATGCTTACGCAGGTAATTTAGAGTCACCAACAAACCAGACATATCTGTTTTTGGACTGTGGGAGGAGGCTGGAGTACCTAGAGAAAACAACTCCACAAAGAGAGACCCCTGCCGGGATTCGAACGAGGATCCTTCTTGCTGTGAGGCAACAGCACTAACCACTAAGCCACCATGCTGCCCTAAACAGCAATTAATGTTTTTTGTTTTTAAGTGCTGCTTAATTAAGGATGAAAGTAGCATCAACTATTCCATTGGTCATATTGTCATAAACAGCCATAATATTCTCAAACTGCAGCAGCTTTCTTTGGGTCAACTTGCATACATTGTACATGTACATTACTTGAGCTTACCTGTGAGGAAGAGTAGTGAAAGGAAGCCTAAAAGCATCATGGCTTTGGGAGGTCTGTGAGCATCTCTGTCGCATCTGTTAAATCTGTTTCCTTTTGTATCCATCAGTCACAGCCTTCCTCGTATTGCAAGGGGGCAGGACAAATGATGGAGGAGGGAATTGTTCATAGTCATGAACTAAAACAGCAGTCATTGCAGTGAAATAGAAACCTAAGTGTATCTAGGGAGACGTTCACATCCCCACTATCCTCACTGAAACCAGTATGTGGTGATGAGACCTCCACACAGCTTAATGCTTGCTCAAAAGGCAAATAGACTTGTTTGTGTCGTCCAGGTCCCTTAGTCAAGCACTTAGGATTACCATGAACTGGAAGACTAAGAGTCTTATTGATTGGTCTCCACAACTCAACTTTGACTTTGAAATGTGCCAGCTCACATGCAGCAGCTTTATTGCTAAGGTAGGAACTGCCGGGACGGAGGCCAAGAGGACAAAAAGAGGAGATTTATGGATGCAGTGAAGGAGGACATGAGGTTGGTTGGTGCGAGAGAAGAGAGCGCAGAGGCTAGGGTTAGATGGAGATGGATGACTTGCTGTGACAACCCCTGAAGGGAGCAGCTGAAAGGAAAAGAAGAAGAACACCAGCAGATTTGCAACACACTGCAAGTACTCCTTTTATTCTTACTCTTTTAATGTAAAATATTGACGAAATGAAATGAAATAAGGATTTTAAATGAATGAAATAAAAGATGGTCGGTTAATATCACAGCAAGCTCTCTTAACTATGAAATATAAATGGCTATGTTCTGTCTTAATTCACAGCTTAAAAGTCAATTTCACCAAAAGTGCCAAGTGGCTACACAATTTTATGATTTTATATCATTTTAACTAATAAAGTACATAAAAAGTTGATCCCCAATACAGTTGTAAAGGGTGTGAAATCCAGCTGTGGAGAACAAAACCATTTTAACGAGCATGCTGTAGGTATTAATCTAGATAGGTATTCATTTCCGATGTAAACCGGACATTTTTTAAGTGAGGATCAGTGAAACCGATACGTTATTGGACCCACCCCTACTGCTGACTTGACGAACTGTATTTTTTGGTGCTTTCAGGTTGGACTCAGATCCCAAGAAGGTTGCTGCAGTTCAGAATGCTGCAGATCCTAAAAGCCTGATGGGGATTGCTAATTACTGTTTGAGGTTTATAAAAGACTTCTCCATCTCAAAACCACTTTGCAAGCTTACCAGAAAGTACACATCATGGACATGGGGTCCAGACCAGAAAGTTGCTTTGCAGACTCTCAAAGACAGTTTAACCAGTGACACCATAGTGTCAGTGTGACACTGTGGTGGGGTACTAGAATAGTCATTCCCACTGCCCTAGAAGACAGTCGTACAGCTACAGTAGCTCACGAAGGACATCAGGGCATCGAAAAGACAAAAGCTCAGAAGTAAGGTTTGGTTTCCAAACATTGATCGCAGAGCGGAAGCAGCAGTACGAACCTGTCTGGCGTGTCAAGCCAGTACACTAGTGGCACACACTGAACCACTCCAAATGTCAGATCTACCAGAAACTCCCTGTCAGTGTTAGTGCAGACTTCTATGGACCACTCCCAATTGGAGAGTACTTGCTTGTCATCATTGACGATTACACACGCTACCCAGTTGTTGAGAGTGTCAGCTCAACCTCCACCAATACTGTCATTTCCATGTTTTGGATCCCACAAATCCTAAAAACCGACAATGTTCCCCCATTCAATAGTGACCAGTTTTCCCAGTTTGCAGACTATCTAGGTTTCCATCACCGCCGGATCACACCACTGTGGCACCAAGCAAACGGCACAGCTCAAAGGTTCATGTACCGATCCACACCTTACAACACCACTGAAAGCTCACCAGCTGAACTGTTATTTCAACCAAAGATGTTCACAAACATCCCTACATTCACTCACACTGCAAGCAACAATTCCATCACTGAAGTAAGAAAAAAGGACAGCACGGCTAAAACTAATATGAAATGTCCTGCAGACTCTTATTATCATGTTAAGCCTCATACACTTACTCCAGGTGCTCCATCATCAGCCCAAACAAAACAAGTTCACCATGCCATACAACAAAAAGGTGTATACTGTGACCCAAACCAAAGGTTCCATGGTTACAGCAGCCTAGGATGGACACACTATTGTCAGATATACCTCATTCTTCAAGAAGGTTGCTCCAGAGCTTCAAGACATCCCAAATTATCCTGATGATGGTGGTTATGGGTACAGTGAGGCCTTTACAGTCACATGTACACCAAGATACCCAAAATGTAACAACAGACGCCCTCGCACTTACCTACAGAACTATACATAGGTTTATGGACTGCTAAACACTTTGTTGCATGTTTGCACGTTGTTCAGTTTCTCGCTTGAAAATTGTGTAAAAAAAAAAAAAAAAAAAGAGCAATGAGATGTTACACCTAGGACAGTTGCAATAGGCTACAGCAGACCTTTGTTACCCTGAACAAGAACTCTCTGGATCATGGATGGATGGATGGATGGATGGATGGATGGATGGATGGATGGATGGATGGATGGATGGATGGATGGATGGATGGATGGATGGATGGATGGATGGATGGATGGATGGATGGATGGATGGATGGATGGATGGATGGATGGATGGATGGATGGAGGGATATAAAACAAAAGGAAATAAGGGAGGAATGGTTATTTTATATGCTGTGGGCTCACTAGACACACCCTGTGTGTCGTGGGCAAACTTATGTCTCCATTATCTGCTTGACGGTTCTGAGTTGCTTTTAATTCAAGTCCTCATTCAGAAATGATCACCTCTTAACACTTAAACATTGCTCCACATTAAGAAGATCAAGAGTAAAAACACAATGATCACTGTGACATAGAAAATTAAGAAAACTTTGTTGACCCTTTCAGCCACTGGTCCAATACCCAAGGTTTTTCTCTTCATTCTGGGTGTTGCAGAGCAAATGCTTTCTCCATCTCCCTCAGATCATCTGAAAGAGCTCTCCAAGATATGGTTCTCTTCTTTCTGTCTTTGGCTGTTGCCCTGTAAATAGGTTTTAACAGAACAGCTTTCAGAGTTAAGGACAGCCTTTCACATTTTTCGCAAAACATGAACAGAAGTCATAATCAAATTCAAACCTCTTTGGCACCAGACAGCAGCTCAGATGAAGTTTCACTGGCAGACAGCTCATAGATACATCCAGCTTGAGTCTGTTTGTGCAGCTCTGAAAGAAAGATTTTTAAAACACCTAGCTGTTTGTCCATTTTGTGTGATACATCTCCAGATCATGTATATCATGAGAATTCATGAATGCCAAAAATTGTTCACACATAACAGTCACATGCTGACGCTCACTGATTTGCCCCCGGCAGGTCTGTATTCTTGGTTTAAGTGATCTGTCCAGGTGGTACTCCAAACATAAGATAAAGGTGAACAAAATACCCCCTTTTACCTGCAGAACTTCCTCTTCTTTATTTGAATATATGAAGGTAGACCAAACACTACAATCTTTTATCACCTCGATTGGGATAAAGTGATATTATAACACAAGTTAAGTGATGTATGAGAGGTGTATTTTGGCCTGAAACCATAAAAAAAAAGAAAGTCCACAATAACAAGAGAGACAACAATAATACAATAAGGTTTCTTCACATATAAGTGGGACCCTGTTAGAGAGGCAGGTAGAATTTAATTGAGGATAAGTTGTAACACTGTGATGGCAAGAAACACAGTGACTTTGAAGCTGAGCTTCTCACCTCCACTGTCTGAGATCATGAACGAGGCCAAATCCAGACACAAGAAGAAGAGGACAGGCAGCAGGAAGTTGATAATATATAGAATAGACCTCCTCTTCATTTTGATCTGAAAAATCTGATTTGAAGAGAACATATTATGCTTTTTGCACTCAACATAGCTAGAATTAAGTTATCAAGTTCAGCAGGACTGGACTGAATACAGTTTTGTGGGCTCTGGAGCTTTACTAGAAGATTATACCAAACACTCAAAGCGTTGTTCTCTGCGGGGGTAGGAGATGATGGGGACTGGGGTGGAAGGCTTTCAATCGCGCACTGGTCGTGCTGAATTTTGAAATTGGCTACGTGTATAACCAAAAAGAAAAAAACGAATGCAGAAACTCAAATTAAAAAGCGGATGTCCACCTACTGATCAAATATTCAGATATCTGAGTTTTTGGGTCCAGCCCTGGAGTTTAGTTGTTCAGTTAGACCGCCGGCATTGTTGAGTCCGCATCACCTCACGAGACCACTCGGTTGCCTCTGATGAGTTGTCACTCGGGTACAGCCGGATATCCTTAGCTGAAGACAAGAAATTACTATGAAGTTGTTTTCTGAACCAAGGAAGGACTAGATGAACATTTGTACATAATACAAAAGTCACTCTCCAGGTATAATGATAAATATTTCACATTTACATACTTGTGTCTAATTCAGTTCAGTTCAATTTTATTCATATAGTGTTTATTACAGTACAAGACCCAGAGTATAAACCCCGAGCAATTATTACATAAGGGGGGACCCTCCTGCTGAAACTTTGCCCTGATATCCTGTGTAGCTCAGTTTGATCGTTGTTGATCTGTGACATACTGCCAGGTATGCAACGCTTCCTAGAAGTAATCAAATATTCCCTCACATGACATTGAATCTGATGTCTTAACACGGAGAAAGATGCGGAGAAAGATGCATGCAAAGATGCAATACATGCTGCAAAATGTTTGGCATGTAAAGAAAAAGATTGACAACACAGAGGGGGAGACGGCTACTGTACAGGAATATTGTTACCATGGTGAGCATGTCATTGGTCTATAAAAAACTGTAGGTATGCACTGTGAGCAGTGTTTACAGACGTTACCTGACAGTGCTCATAACATTATAGCTGATCGGAGCGCATATCATATCTATCAAGCCCAAGTAAATCCGCCACAGTGGGGATACCAAGGCTACAAAATAAAATTAAAATTAAAAATTCTCCAGCAAAACAAGATCCAGAGAGCGGTCATCTGCCTCGACTTACTCCAGAAATATCTGCTTATGAGACAGATTAAAAAACATCTAGTACTTAAAAATGACAGGAATTTCTCTTGGGTCAGTATATACTGCTTCTAAATTTATGATATAACCATAAAATACACCAGCTTTCAAATATCAGCGATAATAACCAAGGACTGTGGTCACTAAGAGGCCATAACGAGACAGGAGTCGGCAGGACTGCAGAGCTTTATGTCATCAGCCCACTAATTATTAATTATGCACAATTACATGTAATTAATACTTTTCTTAAAAGACATTCACATTTTAAATTAGGCTGCTTAACATTATCCTTATTTTATCGTAATTAAAAATGAATAGATTTTATTATTGTTATTATTTTAATATAGTGTATGATTAATTGCACCATGTTGAGAGAAAAATAAGGCAATTTTGAATTTAAGGGCAGCTGTATGTCTCAAAAGATTGTGACAGGGTCATGTTGACCTCTGAGCTTCACCTCCTCCTTCACCAGCAGTCCACACACATCTAAGGAGACCACTTTCTGGAGTTTTGGGAGAGTTTTGCACCCATAGCTTTTTTCTGTTTATACACTACCATTGAGGTCAATCTTTAAGAAATATAATATTTCTTTTTATTGTTTTAAAGGTGAAATGTAAGTACGTCTGCCTTTTAAAACTAGACGCTCTGATTCACATTGATTACCGGTCCAGAAGAGCTGAAACCCTGGTTGGACCTGAGCTGTCTGAAACTAATGATGAAAACAAGACAGACATTTGTGTGTTTTGGCATTCAGATCAGGTGGAAGATTGTGCTGCCCCTCATTGGGGCTCTTTAGAGTCATATATTCATCTGTTTGCTAAAAACTTGAGATTTTGAGGCACCTTTATATTTAAAAACAGATCAGTTTGTTAGTTTCTTCTTGATATGACTGTTGGATAAGGTAGACCTATACTTATTTTATGATAAATTTGAAAACATGTGAAAGACATACCCCGTGACCCTGAGAAGGAGCAAGCGGGTATAGATAATGGATGGATGGATGAAAGACATTATGATCTCTGAACTCAGACAGTGATTTCCAGAAGTGTCCTGATCCGGTATGCAGTTTTCCATCACGGAACCACATGGGTTTTTAATGAAGTGAGGCTGAGAGCCGGAAGATCTTGTCCATCAAATATGGATCTTCACCCTTGTCTCATCCCCACAAAGACCTCTCCAAATTCTCAGTTTGTTTACAATTTTACACATTGGAAAATTATTTAAAATTGTAAAATTGTTTCACAATTTGTATACACTTTCTTTGCAGACTGGTGAACTTCTGCCTATCTTCACTTCTAAGCAACTCTTCCTCTCTAAGATGCTCTTTTGTCAGCTGCCAGTTAACCTAATTAGTTGCAAGATGTCCCCAAACATATTTATTTCAGTTTCCTTTACTTTTTCAGCCTTTTGCTACATTTTTTTTTCACTTAAGCAGGAAATTCTCACTGGTCCCAAGAGTGTCTTCCACAATAGTGGAACATGATAGCAATAGAGCGGTAACATGACGACCTCATATACAGACATTAAACAAATGCATCTCTTTTCCCTTCTCTCATTTGCCAGTTTGCACGTCCTCGTCTCCTTCTGTCTCGTCTTCATCCCTCCCACCAGAGATTCAGAGGAGCTGAGGGCAGGTGCAAACAGAGAGGAGATGAGAAGGCACAAATTACACAGGTGAGATGAGTCTCTTACATCTTGTTAATGAGTCCAAAGCATCATTAGTCAATGAGGTGTTAACTATTCAGTTAGTGAAGACCTCTGACACGCTCTCCAAACAAAATAAAGAGGAAATCATGCTGCTTGTGTTTGAACCAAAACCAGCACATTATCTTCTGGTCATTTACTATTTAGTGCCTCAAAAAAAGAAGGAAAAGCAACAGGTGGAAAAAAAAGTAAAACATAACAAACAACAGTATAATTAATATCAAAGAGCACATAATTAGGTCTGGTGGCCTGAGTTGAGGTCTGGACTTTAACAATGACAGTACAAAATTATACATTTGATTCTCTGAAATGTCAACCATTGATGTAGATTTGATGACATACTTTATCCTGTTACATAAATACTTTGGAATACAGAGGAGCTTAAGGTCCTGTCAATGACTTTAAGGTGCACAGTCCTGTGAGAGGCAAAACAACCTCAAATAATCAACCCTCTACCTCTGTGCTGGACAGTTGGTATGAGGTGTTCCTGTTAAAATGCTGCATTTTAATTTAGCCAAACATGTATTCTGGTCATTAAGCCAATATAACTCCAATTTTGTCTTACCTGCCCATAGGACATCATTCTAAATGTCTTGTGGTTTGTTCAGATGCAGTTTTACAAACCTCAGCCCTGCTTCCGTGTTGTTTTTAGACAAAAGAAGTATTCTCAGGGCAATCAGGGTTGCCAGTCTTCCTATAATTATGCTCTCATGGACTCTAGGATCTGAGATGTAGATCCATTTATTTTTTATTTATGTCGTGTGTTTGTGTGCGTGCGTGCGTGCGTGCGTGCGTGCGTGCGTGCGTGCGTGCGTGCGTGCGTGCGTGCGTGCGTGGGTGCGTGCGTGCGTGCGGGTCAACATTGCACAAACTGACAGAGTAAACTTGCTGTGATGTCCACTTCTGGAATGATTGGCAACACATCTGATTGGCAACACATCTTCAATGCTTTCCAGTTGTGAGTGGTCTTTATTATTCGTCGTGCTTCCATTACCACCAGAATTACAGAAAACCTAAATATCGCAAACAAAAATGTGGAATGGAACTATGTTTCTGTCCATTTTCCTCAAAATCACCATCTTCTTCTTCTTTGTTTTGAAGAGTAGCATCCCCGGATGAGACATTTCTTCAAAACAAAGAAGTTATTTCATGAGAAATGCACTGATTTGCAAAACATCGTTCAATGGAAACACAGATGCCTCGCAGCTGTACGTTCTTGCAAAGTCAGAATTGTCACTTTTGTTTTGCTGAAAAAGTGTAATGGAAATCAACCTAGTGTAGAACATTGGACTCGAAATGTTTGGAAATGGTCTCATGATCCTTTACAGATTGCAATAATGGTTTCTCTAATAGAATTGCTTATGTCTTTCCCTCTTTGTACTGTATGTGTGTGTTATATGTAGTTCTTCTGCGTCACACTTGTCTTCTACGGAGTCTCACTGTAACAAGAAGACTTTTATGTTTTCACACAAATGAAAACAGCATAAGATTTGCGTTTGGCTTAGGGTCGGGGCCGACTTCTGGACGGGCTCGTACGTGTGCATGAACTCACCAGGAAAAACAATTCTTACTCATTAAATCAAAAACAAATCAGTCAGTGATTTAGTTGCAAAAAACTTTATTGTCTGTTTCAACTGTTCTTTGACGTTTTCACTCTACAAAAGTGGGGTCTCGCAGGTTTGTTGGATATTATACTGTGACTGGTGCCAGAGAACGGCTTCGTCTGCACATTCAGACGGTGATCAGATGACTGTTTGCAGCTTGGCTATAGTAATGCAGTAATCTTGACCTTAACAGTTTGGCCAGCGGAAAAAGGTGCCAACAGCTAAAGTATAACATCACAGAAGGATATGATGCTGCTTTATGTTTGCGCAGTGATCCATCATCAAATCTTCAGGAAGGTGCAGGCTGACCTAGACTAACATGCTTACTGTATTATCACCTCATGCACCAGAAAATGTGTTGTCTAGGATTCAGCTAATAGTGCATTAAATGTAGATATCGTCCCTTTTCGGTTAATCTTTACATGTCGCGTGTTTGCTCAAGTGTGTAAACCTTTACGAAACGTTCACATATTTTCATCCACATTCTAATTAACAACACAGTGTTCTGCAACAAATCAAAACACAGAAAAGAGGATCGGCAACATCAGGTAAGATATACATCAAAGTTGTACAAAATCAAAACAACTAAAAGCTTCACAAACAAGAGGAGACAGGCGCATCGGGATGATCAGAACGAAGCGATATGAAGGTGAAGAAAAGTTAGTCAAGTTAACAGAGTGGCCTAAATCATTTCATTTTCACTGTATGTTTTTTTTTTCCCATATTAATTCCCTTTACAATGGCAACATTAAAATACAAAATGACAATTAAACACACTGAATTTGAATATAACAGGCCAGTGCAAATTCAGTTTTGTTATTGTTTGAACTGCAAATGAGCGTCCTAGTGCCGGAGAAAAGAGGGCAATGCAGTGTTTTTATTGCTTGGCTGTACTGGTTGATTTCCAGGTGCACTACACCAATACTGACATGTTGAGATGGAGCCGGAAATATGGACGGTGTGCGTCAAAGTTTGTGTTCAATACCAGTTAGTGACAGTTTAGACGTCACGTACATTCTCCCCCTATGAGATCCGCCTTCATCGTCCTACATTCTGTGGGGCTTCATTTACTGTCACTCTACTTCAGGTCATTTTGGCTCCTCGTTCAACACATAAGTCTGTCTGCTTGTGAATTCACATTCAGCACAGGTTGTTCAAAAAAAAAGCAGCGGGAATGAGAAGGAGAGCTGCATGCAAAGTCGAGACGGGAGCTCCCTGATCAGAAGAAGGGGGTCAGCACTGTTTTCTTCAGCAAGATAAGGTAGTCTGGTGAGAGCTGACGTTTAGTGTCATCGTGTCCGACCACTCATTCAACATACAGTTCATAAGAGACAGGAAGAAGTTTGTAGTAGTAAATCCGATTGCCGATCACAGTAACCCTGACTGTTTGGCTGGTAATACAGAAAGAAGGAAAAAACAGAGAAGAAGAGCAGCATGTATTTTTATAAAGACAGTGTCACAATATGCAGCTCTCATTAAACCAACAGGTAATAAATAATAGCAGAGCAGAAGGGTAATCGTTCCCGCAATATGATAGCTCATAGACAAGAAAACAAGGAGACTTCTGAAATAAAAGTGCACCGATCACGGAGAGGTGATTCCTCTGTCCGATCCAGTGGAGTTTCAGCGGCAACAACAACAGTCAGTCCAGGAAATGTTGGGACAGGTGAGGATGTGTTTCCCTGCTCAGCGAGGACAGTATCCAGTGTTGCAGCACAATGGCAGGGTAAGACGAGCCGACTCGGGGTGGGTTTGTTTCAATTTGTTTATGTGAGAGGTTTACACAATGAGTGGTCCACGGCGGGGATGCTGAGGGCTCTGGCCATCCCTGGTCTCCGCCCCCTGTTCCTCCAGGTTGATATTGCTGGTGGAGGTGTGATGGGGGAGGGGCTCCAGAACAGGCCTGTAGCCCCCGAGGTACAAGAGATCTGAAAGAGAGAAGAGCACAAAGAGGAAGCAGTCATGAGTGTCTGATATTCATTTAACAGACACCTTTATTCTAATTAACTTACAAATTAGTAGCAAAATGATGCTTTCTGTGAGCTTTGGTGTCATGAACATTTGAACACGTTCAACAACTTTTCCGATCCTACATTGTAGACTGCTTGTCCGCGATATAACATAGGCTACATATATAATATATGTAGCCGATTACCAAATAGATGATCGTTTCAGAAGATAATGATGACACATAATCCGATCCTGGGATTCCTCCACCCTTTACGAGATGTTAAATGTACTCACAAACAGAATGCATGGAAATGAAATGTATATTGGATAAAAACACGCTCACGGACAGCATATTAAATACAGGGACAAAACACTTCTTATTTTAACAATCTTCCTATGGGTGTAATAGTCTAGCTCAGGAACGTAATGTTTGGTGAACCCTTCAACATTATTGTTGTTTCAAAAGAAAATAAACACTCAGCCTCTCAGAGATGCTCTTTTTAAGTACATCATGCTGCTGCTCTGTCGTTAAGCACATATTTGAGATTCTGCACCAAAGTGCACTTAAAAAAAAACGTTCCTAGTCTTTTGTTGCGTATTCGTCAACTTCAGATTCTACTTTCTCATAATGTATGAGTTTAAACAAAGTTATATCATATTTTACTAAGCAACTGTGCTTTAACCAAAAGAGCCTACAGCAAACAAGTTACTATAAATATGTCGTAGCACTTTTACAGTCTTTATGGGGTTAAATAAGAAATGACATCACCTCAGAGCTTCTTCATCTACTTGATACCTGTGTAACTACAAAAGCAAGATTTTTCGTTTCGTATCAAAAAGGCCTCTCCCCATAATATAAAAAAGTGAACCAAAGCTTCATTATATTTTATGGCTGAAATACAGTTTCAAAGAAAACCACTGATATGCTGCGGTATAATTTGAAGCTAAAATGAAAACATAAATGTGAATGTTTCAGTGTATAGAAAAAAGATCCAAAACCAGCGACAGTTTGTGAGCCTGGTGTCTGATCTTTCATCTAACAATGACTCCATACCTAGTCCTCAATGTGCACTGGGCACGACTCCTCATCTGTCCATCCGAAAGAAAGCAAGAGAGGGAAACAAGATGGAGGAGAAGAGACGGACAAAGAGGAGAGAGGTGGGAAGCGTAATGTCCGGGAAAAAACAGAAGAGGACATGAAAAAGGATGGAGGGGTAAGAAAGGAGAGAAACAGAGAGATAACAGAACTTTTACAACACACAAATAGGAAACATATCACAACGTCCACCATAAAACAGCAGCTGGGTCAAGTGTGGCTCAAAGAGGATGTGAGGAAACACAGTTTAAGAGTGGAAGAGAATGATGCAGGGCTGAAGGCTGGGAGGGAAGTCTATTTCTACATTTTTTCCAGATGTATTTGTGAGTGAAACAGTTTCTCAGTAACAGCTCGCAACTCGGGGTAATAATCTTATTAAGTGTGACAACTTCAAAGCCTGATGTGAGACTGAAAAGTCTCTAGATAGAAACAGAAATCAACCAGGATTCCAACTGAGAGCCTTCAACTCTCATCACAGTGAAGTTTGGTGAACCAGGGAGGATTGTGGGGGAGGGCAGAAGGACAGATGGACGGTGAGGAGATGAGGCGCAGATGTTTAGCGAAGCGGCTCAGAGCTGGCAGACACTAAAAATGAACCTTGGTACTTCAGAGATACCAAATAATTTCTGTCTCACACACAGAAACAAAACAAAGTAAGACAGCATGCGGATATGACACATCAGACATTCATCCACAGACACCCACAAACACAACAGCGCTTCAACTGAAGGGACGAGGAAGTATACAAAGAATCTGTGCTTTAAAAAAGATCAAATCAAACAGTGAGGTACCACAACACCAAAGGGTTAGGGGTGAAGAGAAGAAGGAAGGTTCTGGATCTTCATGCTGGGCAAAGATGCCACAAAAACCGTTTGGCCATTAAATGATCTTTTCTTCTGAGCTTATTTTACATGAAGCTAATAAGTCAGTATCTCCTGAATCTTGTCACTCTGATCGTTATTTTGCTGATCATGCACGCCTCACTGATCCTCTCCTGTCCTTAGCTCTCATTGATCCATGTTCGACAGGTTGCCACTCACCGGCGAATCGGCTGTCGGGAGCCTGCTCGTTATCCAACCCCAAAGAGGGCGTGTCGCAGTGGGCGACGCCCTGATTGTTATTGGCCAACTCTGGACACCTGCTCCGCCCACCTGCAAGCGAGGGCAAAGGTCAAACAAGAGCAGCCAGGCACAGCGGGGTGGAGTAGGGGGGGCAAGCAGGGTGAGGAGGAAGGGGGAAGGGGGAAGGGTGGCCATGCTAGAATGGTAATGATCAAATACTGTGACGAGTGATCACTGAAACATCAGATGTAAATGGAGTGTGTGATCGTTGATGTTAATGGTTATTGTGTGTGGACTGAATTTTACTACATTTGGCCTGCAGCTTCAAAAATTACGGCAATCATGTAGAGCTTAGAAAGAAACTCCTGAGTAATCATTTGTTATTGGCTGACTGAATGTATTCTGACATACTGTAGAATCACTGTGTTGCTGTCATTATAAACACTAACTTTGACGGGGAAATGTGATGCAAGCGTAGCAGATGTGGTAAATTTGGGAGTAACACAACAACTATGAGCAGGATTGGTATGAATGATTGTTCTCGGTGTTTGTGTCAACATGTGTCATGCATCCCATGACTGCCTCATGCCTGCAGACAGTATGTATGTGTGTGTGTGTGTGTGTGTGTGACATGATGGCAGCTCAGCACAGACACACACTCAGAGCACATTCAGCAGCTGTCTGGCAGTCCAGGTGCAGATGCAAACACACATGCCAACAGAGCCGGTGCTCAGTCACAGTCTGCCATGGCACAGGTGGCACAGGTCCGCTCGTTTCCCAAAGAACTCGGCGGTCATTTAGTGACTCGCGTTTCATTCAGGCTGGAGGTGTCACAACACGCACAACCCACAGAGGAACTCATTTACATACACATCTCAGACTGTGGTGTTGAAATGTGACCTGACGTGTTTGATTCAAGCTCCTCTTCTCATGGAATCACACTTGTTTAATACAACATTTTCTTTGGCACTTCATCATATCCACTTTCACTCATGCACACAGACACGTGCACACAGTGACCCAAATCAGTATCCAGATCCGTCAGTGCAGATGGAGCATGTTGAAGCTTCATGATGTGGCGGAAAAAAAAAAAACAGCCGCTGCAAGAGTTTTTCAAAAACAAGCAAACAGCACACTTCACACACATACAGAACATACACACAAAATACACATGTCGTACACATGAACAGCTACATAAAAGTGTTAAGTCATGCGGATGCAAGCCAGTAGCTTGGTGCGCAGCAGAACCTTCGTCTAAACAACACAGGATGATGGTTGGTGCATGTTTCCAGCTAGTCAGGGAAGGCGAGTCGATACATCCGTGCCACTGCATGATATTTGAGCTGTGTAACAGTTTAGGACATCATTTTGAAGTTTTTTCAGGGACTCAGTCTGGGAATGTATGTGCTTGTTGGTGAACCTCAACCAAAAGAGGAAAATGCTCTCTTACCATCTGTTCAAAGGTGAGAGCTGTATTTCTAATGGTAATAGTGGTTACTATGCTAAATATCTACAGTGATGGGAGCACTGAATTGGTAACTGTATGGCATTAAAACCTGACCAGAGCATGCTGTATGAATATAATTTCGACTACTATTGCTCCTGTCTCATCACTGTGAAGCAAACTAGGTGTCTGTTGCACAGACTCTGCAACAGCTTGTACAATGGTTCATGCTGGATTAACGTTTCAGCCAACACAAAACACATTTTTGGAAGCAGGGCCCCATCTAGAGGGCAATACATGACATGACACATTGACATTCACATATCAGCCGTCAAGCCGTTGAAAGCGTGACTTCTCCTAATCCGGGAGCAACAAATGCAATGCGGTAGAAAAGAGGCCTAGTGTGAAAGATGAGGGATGGTCACCATAGTTACCTTTTCCATTAGAAGGGGAAGAGCAGTCCTCTTCAGTGACATCATTTCCCTGAAAAAAAAAAACAAAACAAGAAAAGTTAGTTCACCTTAGTTGTGAAACTAAACCTTAATCATGCGCTTCAGTTACCTCTGAGTCCTGCTCCTCTACTGCCACTGAGTAGTTCTGTTCCTTTGGATCTGTAGAAAATTCCTAAATGATAGAAAGCAAGCAATTTCATCATGAAATTGCACGTTTTGCTTGTTTTATTATTTTTTTCATTAGATATTTGTGTAGCCTACACCCCAATTTTCATCAATCAATCCTCACCTCATCCTGCTGCGACAGCCCTCGGCTCCGAATGGAGGCGCCCTGGTTCTCCTCACCCACATCTCCCCCCACGTCAGCCCCGGGTTCGCCTTCGGCCCCGGCCAGGTAGGACCCTGACATGGAGGACATGGTGTCAGTGCTGATGTGGGAGTGCTGCGAGTGGGACGAGGCCATGGACATCACTGACTGGGCCAGACTGCTGCTGACTGGATCTGGCAGACACATGGAGACACACATCACTGTCCTGCTCAGGCACTGGACCTGTTTGTTGTTGGTTTTATTTTTCTTTGTTTGCAAAGGACACTTGTTCTAATCAACAGCACAAATCCCAAAAAACTAATCAGTAACGATCATAGAGCCATTAGTTCCAGCTGCAATAACAGCTTTTGTTCCATCTTCCTGAGATGAAACTCCTTCCTGCAGATTTCCAATAAAATCTGATTCAGTGGCACCAGCATAAAACGCTGACGTAGTTCAAACTTATAATTTATTTATGTTAAAATGCTTTATGAAACACTGCTGCATTAAACCGCTCTCATGACAAATTTCAGAGAGATACCAGACACCTTTCTGAAGAAAATTCCTTACCTGACTGGACTCTCCAGCCTAATCTTATAAACTTATTTTCATTCAAGGAAGAGCTGAAACGAGGAGAAATAAACCTCTGCAGTCTCATTTTAAAGTAAGATGAGCAGTATGAGCCCCGCGCAGAAGAACTGTGTGTCAAAAAGAGAGGAGAGCAGCTGCACATTGCAGATAGGTCCTTTCAACAAATGAAATATGTCTTATAGCTGGATTAATCCCAGTCGCCTCATAAGGGGACAGTCTGTTTTTATAAATAAAACCTCATGAAATATTGTGCATGTTTTTCTTTTATTTTAACCTGACAACATTACAATCAGAATTCTGCTGAGTCAAAATATTAGTAAAACATTTTTCCTCATGAGATGTGGAAGGTGGAAATAATATTCAGCAACATTTTAAGTACAAGATTCAAAAATGAAAAAAAAGCAAATATATAGATTTAGAATTTGCACAATCAAAGGGATTTATTTTATTACAACTTTTCACTCGTGTTACATACGTTGTTTACCTACTCTACTGACGCTACGAAGCCTTTTGGTAACAAAACTAACAAAACTACACTTACAGAGCTGCAGTTTTACATTTCCTGTAATAAAGGAGAAGTTGCAGCCACAGATCAGAAGGAGGCATCCTTGCTCTTCAGTCAAATGTTACTGGCTCAGTCGCCAATCATTGCAGATCAGTTCTGCAGAAGCATCCTTTAAAAGAAGGTTGTGCATTTATGAGTTGTTCCTCATCTGAGAGGAAGTCTAGTCACGGAGGAGGTGAATATAGGAATTTTGTTGTTCTTATTCATCTGTCAAATATAACAAAGCACACAAAGAATGTTGAATTTATGTGTTAAAGTATGTGAAAAATATAAGCTACATATCTTTATGTAATTATTAAAATATGTATTTTATTGAATTTATGTTTTTAGGTCCATGTATGCAGGTTATCTCTGTGCCCATTTGAACTCTGTTCTGTTGTAATTTTAATCTTGCAGTTCCTGTTTGATGTATTTTATGGGTTTTTATGGCCGTCATCACAGCTCCCAGGAGACTGCAGTGGAAATTTGTACGTGATACATTTACAGAAATGTTTATCGACATTTACAGTCGCTGTAATTTGAAAACTGCATGTATGAAATTAAATAAATAAGTGCGTCCTGAGAGATCGCAAAGCTGTAGCTGTGACAGAAGACAGTTCTCCAAGTATGAAAATAGAAAGTGAAACGAAGCTGAATATTCTCATATGTTCACACAAATACAGACAACCGCATTCAACCCCACAGCTAAGACGGTTCACAAACCCATCGCAGCTTCAAGGTGGGCACCAAAGACAAGTGTTACCAATTCAGCATTCCACCAAATGTGAATTTTATTCACGGTATCTCCGTCTGTTCTCGCCGCTGGCACAGGCATAAAAAACGTCTACCACATGAATCATAAAATTTAAGGGTGGAAACTTGGTTTAAGGTTCAGATAGGGTTGTGTTTAGATTGTGTGTGTGTGTGTGTGTGTGTGTGTGTGTGTGTGTGTGTGTGTGTGTGTGTGTGTGTGTGTGTGTGTGTGTGTGTGTACCTTCAGGAGAAGTGATGGTGGAGGAGAGGGGGGTGCCGTTGCAGGATGACTGGTCGATGGCTCCAGACGAGGAGAGAGTCAGGTTTTCACTGTCTGGAGTCACACCACACTGTAAAAGAAAGCATTACACAATCTTACACACTCAAACACACAATCCCAGATGAGCAGGAGATACTGTATCTGACACTAACATAGTGCACTTTCTATTTGTCTATATACAAGCCACAAACACACACACCTCCTGCTGGTCCACTACCAGTTTGGGGCGACAGGCATCTGACTCACTGCAGGACTTCTCATCCTCCTCCTCAGGAAGCACAGAGGAATTCTGGGAAAGTGACCTAAAACAAATGAAGTGGATTCGGCTTCAGACAAAAACAACACACAAGGGCTTGAGGCCTCCGTTTCCTGTAAAGAATGAAATAAAAACAGAAAAATATACACATAACAAAGAATAATGGCTTTTTTGGTTTTTTTTTAGGTTGAGTAAATTATGGAAACCTGGGGTGAAGTTATGACAGTTGAACTAGAATCTGGTTAAAGTATTCTTTTAAACTCCTCCAGCCTTTGTTTTGTAAAACAAAAGTAAGTAAAACAAAAAGCGGTCCGCCTGCATTTTCCCTCATGTATCTAAGTCTGAATGTTGTCAACCTGAGTCAAATAGACAAGCAAAAAGGCAAAAGCCTGACAGGCAGACTCACTTTGAACCACTCTTCTTCAGTTTCAGTCCCTGACTGGAGTTGGAGTGGTCGAGAGGGGACAGGGAGCGGGCCGGCAGCGGATGAGGTTCACTACTGTATGGGGGCAGCGCTCCAGACACCTGACTGGGACCGGAGTGGAGGGGAGCAGGGGCCACTGAGGTGGTGTTTAGGGGTCCGTTCAGTGCCTCCAGCAGAGACACTGCCTCATAACCTGGAGGGATGTGCTCCGACGCCTGCAGCAGGAGCACAGTGAATGTTAGACTGCTGTGACTGGGAAGGAACATTATTCCATTGGTAGATTATTTTAATTTTAATCAGTTCTGCCTCACCGAGTGCTCCTCTGAGTCAGAGGTCTGGGAAGTGATGACGGGGTTAAAGCTGGTAGGCGACAGAGGACTGAGCTTCTTCCTCATTGCTCGGATCTGCAACAAAGCTCTGAATGCTGAAAGTAAAATAAGGTAAGCAGTTATTTCAATAATGCAAATGTCCAATAAATTTTAAACTACATTCCTTTTTTTTTTTTTTTTTAATACAGACATTTTTAAAGCAACAGTTTGCACATAAACTCACTACAAAATGTAACTTTTATCTGTAAAAACACCATACATCAATTTGCTGGGTGTTTCTGTTCACAATGACATTTTAAGAAAGATTCATGATTTATTCCAATCTTTTTAAGCCACTCTATATATAAATACCAGTTCTGCCCACATGGGGACATATACTTCAGCGGTGTTGATAGAAAAGGCAGTGCTAATGAATGGAAACTATCTGAATCTGTTCAACATTTGTTCTTTCCATTTCATTTTTTTTTGTCTTTGAATCAGATAACAAAAAAATGCAAAGAGCTTGTTTTTAATACTTTCAATCTTTAGGCTCAGATCAAAACTACAAAATGGAGAAATGGACCACAGGACCGAATTTGCTTTTAATATTTTACGTTAACTTTCTTGTTATATGTTGCCCCATGTGGTCAGAAGTGGTATTGCTACATAAAGCAGCTTTAAAAGTCTCAGAAGAATAGCTCATTTTAAAGAAATGTAAACCAAAGTTAGTGTTTCTGATATATGCATATTGTGTAGCTTAATACAATAAAAGAGGGCCAACACAAATTTCAGGTGCAGTTTTAAACATTTTCAAGCTAAATCACATCCATGACACATTAAACGTGTGCACGATGTCCATACTGACAAGAATGGTAATGAAAAAAAAAACACATCAATATATATATTGATGTGTATATAATAATATTATAATATACTCAGGAAGCTCCTGAAACATTGATAAACCAGCAACAACTTATAACAAAGGACATGCAATATCTACATACTTCGGTTTTGAGAGATAATTTTGTAGTGTATTCTATTTCCTTTTACATTTCTTCGTGCATTGGTTCCTTCATTTGTGAAACATATGACACATAACAGCAGCTTTCTGTCCATCTTAGATGGAAATGGATAATGTTGTTTTAACGTGCACAATACGTGCTGTTGATACTTTGGCCTGAAGGTAAAAGGGACTGCAAAGCTCCACTACAGCACAGTCGTGCCCACCACTTATGTTTTCAAACCTTTTTACTCTGTTCAAACACTGCGTTGAACCTTTTGAGTTTTGCACATTTTGTTATATTTTAGACACATTATAACATAAATAAAATAATTTGTTATCTGATTATAAACGATTATAAACGATGAAATATTTCTTTTACACTTTTATACAACTGAAACTGAGCACCTGATCTCCGGTCCATCCATCTTCCCTCTAACTTAAGTCCACCTGTGTCCAACTGAGCTTCTTTGCTCAAAACAGTATTACGGCTCGGGGGTCATGTTCTGGGTCTCTGTAAAGTGCCTAGAGACAACTTGTATTATAATAGACACTTTATAAATTAAACTGAATTGAGCTGAACTGAATTTGACATCATTTAGAAGGCACACACTTATCTAAATGATATTTAACTTGATTATTTTGAGACAGGATTGTGCCCAAAAGTCCAGTAGATTGTTTTAATTTGATACCCTGACAAGAAAAAAAAGTCTTGTTCAGAGATGATTAAGAGTTATTTTGTATATATGAAAAAACTTTACAAGAGGAAAACCATCAGGGGAGCAGGACTTTATCTTACAACCGATAAAAGTTGTTCCTGACCAGGATGAAATGAAAGAATGACAGGAATTTATGAAAAGTCACCCGAATGAGTCTAAGACCATGACAAACATCTGATTTGATGGAACAAAGATTAAACTATTTGATATCAATACCCAACAGAGGAGGAAACCGAGTACTGAACATCATCTAGCACAGTCGAGCACGGTGATGGCAGCATCATACTGAGGGATTGCTTGCTGCAATAAGCGCTGAGGGGCTAATCAAACATGAACATTTCACAAAACAACCATCTGAAACATAATGAAAAGAAAAAGCAGGGGGACGGTCCTGGAGTGAACAAACGACTTTCATAGGAAGTCTTTTTAAATGTGACCTTGGTATGTGCCTTGTTTCACTGGAAATTAGAAGCGTTCCTTGGAAAAGACCTAAGAGTTGCTTCCAGGTTTAGAGAGAACTACATAGTTAGTGTCCTCTGTGAAAACTCACGCAGTCTGCAGATGGGGCAGCAGTTGGCCTGGTAGCGCAGCGTGTCTGCACAGGCGTTGCAGAGACACAGGTGTCTGCACGGCAGGATGAGTGTGTCTCGCACGTCAGACAAACACACGACACACTCTGCACTGTTGTCACTGATCTCATCGTCAGCCACCTGAGCATAAAAATGAATACAAGAATAAGAAATAGAGGATTTTATAGACTTAAGGCACACAGGCAGACATTTAAACTGGTTTATTTTACTACACTGGCACATTACTGATAAAAGAACGTTGAATCACTCGTGTTCTTTGATACCTACCTTTGATTCCTGGCTGTTGTATTTGTTTTCTATCCCATAGATCTCCTGCAGCAGGTAGCTCACCCCATCCACCTGGGAAAAGCAACACAGCCAAGAATAAAGACACTCGATGTCATGGGGAAGGTGTAATGTTCAACAGGAAAATGAATTTACTGTCTTTCAAAAGCATGAAAGTGGAACACAAAAGGAGGAAGGAAGGAAGGAAGGAAGGGAGGGAGAAGGGAGGTAAAACAGGTATAGTCACCACTTGTTTCTGCTTCAAAGGTTTCACACAGTAACTCCCGTCCATGTGCTGCAAAAGAAAGCAACAGTTGTATACAGATATTATTATTACTCCACCTCTGTATCATCAAGGAAAATCTGCAACTGGCATGTTAAGTACAGCCACGTAGATCACCTCTGTTTTATTACAATATGACATCGACTTGAGGATTTAGATTATAAGGAGGTTAGTAACTGTCTTATGGTAGGTTCACAACTCTGGCCATGAACGATAGTAAATGCATCTCTTGACAGTGAAGCAGCTTTTTGAAGGGTGTAGTCATTGCTCTTTTTCATATTTCAACCGTATAGTCAATTAAAAATAGTGCAAAAGCTAGACTGATTTTCTTTTTTCTTTTTTTTTTGGTTTCCTTTGAATACATGGAAATTTAAAATGCAACACCAGCAACAACTTTGGAAAAATTTATGGGCCAAGGCCACTACTCAAAACTACCAAGATACTGTAGCTGCAGAATTGTTTTTTTTTTTTTTCGGTTTTGCAGCAAAACTTACAATCATTCACTGACTTTCCTGCTACTGCTCTATTCTGGATGCATTTTGTTGGTCCTAGTCTGGTTGTCGCTCTGCCTGCATCTCATTTGTTTCCCTGATGGGTAGTGTGTGCCTCTCCTTTGGTGTCCAGAGGCAGTTTCATCTGAGACTGCAATTGCTTATATCAATTAGTCTGAGGCAAAGGTCTCAGAAAATTGATTGAATTAAAAAAATAGAGCATCCCAGACAGCCTTTTAGACGCACATGAGGAGGAGCAGACCACTCTGAATGACTGCACAATGCAATGTCTTCGATCTTGTACATGAGACAAGACTGAAAGCCAATACTTCTTTTCAGCCCACAGACTGCACTGCATTAAAAACAGACAGGAAATCAGCGCTGCGGCTCAAGAACACTCCTGAAAACCATTCTCCATGAACACACTTTATTACATATACAAGTTAAAAACTCTGCTCTGCAATGTAAGAACAGATAATTAAAAAAATATATATATAGAAAAGAAAATCCAAAAATGGTGATGTCTCATTTGTGAAGGGAAATTACTAGACTCAGTTGAAATTTCTAAAATTAGAAGGTCCTTTATGAATTCATAACCAATAGTAACTTAAAACAACCAAATCGAACTCTTAAGTTTAACTTTAAGAGATTCCTGGAGGGAATAATATCCACTATGAAATGTTTACAACATGAAAAAATCTGTTTCAACATACATTTGGACATGTGAGATGGGCTTGAAATGGAGAGTGGGTTAAATTACTGGTCATTCTGGTTGATTATGTTGTAGCATTTACTATTTACTGCTTCGTGTTTATTTCTTAACCTAATATTTTGCAGAGAAAAGAAAGAAAGAAAGAAAGAAAGAAAGAAAGAAAGAAAGAAAGAAAGAAAGAAAGAAAGAAAGAAAGAAAGAAAGAAAGAAAGAAAGAAAGAAAGAAAGAAAGAAAGAAAGAAAGAAAGAAAGAAAGAAAGAAAGAAAGAAAGAAAGAAAGAAAGAAAGAAAGAAAGAAAGAAAGAAAGAAAGAAAGAAAGAAAGAGATCCACACGTGTGACTGTTACCTTTTCAAACGTTGCCAGCAGTATGTGAGAGTGGCCCAAATGCTCTGCAAAGATAAAAAGGAGCGGCCACATCTTTACTTTAAATCCTACTACAGTATATCCACATCAGGTAAATGGTGTGATAAAATACGACGTGTCACCTTCTCCCTCATCTACAACAGCCTGCACAACCATGGGGAAAACCTCCTTGTCCATATCAAACAGCAGCTGAAAGAGGGAAACATTTATGTATAAAATGACTCTACGGTCCACACGGACCTAAATGGTGCATTTGTTTCGGCGAACAGTGGAAGAAAACAATCGGCCTACCTCATCATCGGCCCACTCGCTGAGGTTGATGGTGTGTGAGGGCAGGCAGAACTGCTGGCTGACTCCCCTCTTGAAGTGCACCGTCTCAGACTGCAGAGAGCTGTCCTGTGGCAGATAGCTGCAGGGAAAACACAAGAGGTCAGAGATCTTACTGGCATCAACAACTGACTTTTAAGCACATAGTCAACTGGGTTACGTGCATTTGCAGAGAGTGGAGTTGTATTCAAATAAACCTTTTGCATTCATGAGAACAGGCATCATCTGTTCCTATCTGCACAGAAGCAGAACCAATGACAGATCTTCATTCAAGATGTAATACCGGATATATAAGCATTTATCTTCTACACACGTCTGGATTTCTCTTTCTTTTCTTTGGTAATTTACGGATTGTAAACCTGGTGTGTTTACCTTTGCTGACTCTTATGATTCCACATAAAGACCAGTCGATTTTCTTGTGCATGTGTCTCTGTGGGCATCTATGTGATTCTGTGGCTCTGTAACTATTACAAATTTTCAAACCTACGATGGCCCGAATCCACCTTTTAAAATTCCAAGACCTCTGTTTTGCCTATTCTAAATTTAAACTTGTAAACAACACACACCACAGAACTCCTGGGGATCATTTTCTTGTTAGGCAACGCCGGTCCATGCTCGCCCTTGGCTTTGTAAACAAACAAAACGTTTCCTGGTGCTGCAGCACCTCTGGACCGCTGACCAAAAAGCTCTGTTTGAGCTTTGCTGCCTGAGGAAACAAACTCCGCCTTAATTGGTCAGAAAAACAGTCATAAATGACCAGTGAGTGCAAGTCAGCTGCATGCAAACTCAGGCAATAAGTAAAAGTGTGTGTTTTTGGTGTAACTTTGCAGTCGTTTTACTTCCAGTCCAAAGGTTTTGTAACAGGCTAAAGGAAAGTGAAAAACCCTCCAGAAACAAACCGCACAATAATAATGACTGTATGCATTAAATGCAGCTTGATTGTGAGACTCTTCACAGGCATGTTTAGTGGCATGTGCTTCATTTCCTTATGGAAAAAACACACACTTCCACTTACACTGGCACTCCATTGTGAAACTCCTCTATGGCCTGGTAGTAAATGGTGATGGCCACCTGTGTGTCAGCGTCAAAGGTGAACTCCACATTGTAGCAGGCCCTGTTTTTCCCTGCCGCCTCATCGCCTGGCAACTTCAGGTCCTCGCTGCACCTGGAAAAAAAGACATGTACAGAGGATGTCTGCGATTACTACTGTGAGAGAAGTGTAATTCTATTGTTAAATGCATATTCGGAAACAGTCAGCTCATTTAATCTGTGCTAGATCATTTTTTATAAACAAATTACTTACCTATAACAGTTCACATGGTCTTGTAGTATTTTTTTTTATATATATTCTTAAAGTATAGTGTAGGTAACTATTTTTTGTGCATTTCATATTCCAGAAACACAACTTGGGTTTATGAAAACAACATGTATGAGTTGACACAAAGCCTTAAATTGACTTCAATTGGCAGTTGTTGTTTGTGTCCTGAAAATAACTGAGTGGACATCAAGTGGTGATGACCAATTCTGTCAGGTGTGTACCTCACGAGCCGTAGCGTGTCTTTTCGAATGTTTATAAGGCTTCGTAGCGTCTTTACTGGTTCCTGAGGTGGAGGCGCTGGATATGGGAACTGCAGACAAGAAGAAAAGGACTAAATTATAGATGTAAAATATATGTTATGGAATTTAGGAGTGCTTTCATTTACTTTCTCCCAACCGCCCAACATTCCTCTCCTGACCACAGCAAAATTAGGGTTGTATGATGTCTGCGGCTGCTCCTAGTTTAACCTTAACACAAAAGGGCTTCGGGTAGTCAGCACGGATCTTGTTGGTGCTGACAAATGCTGAGTCCGAGCAAAAAAATCTGCTCAGATTGTGTCTTTCGAGGGATGAGCCTGACACTTCAGACGATGTTTCATCTTTAAAAAAATCATTGCACAGAAGAGGAACAAAAGACATTTCATGGTTAAACAGACTCATTATTTTAAGCTGTGTACAGGAATGAATATTTGCATTTGAAAAGAATGTAAAATACCCTCCACAATTAGTACACATACTTTGTCTTGTGAACAGCTTTGCCTTTAGCAAGAAAGGACAAAAAAAATATCTGAAACCTTGGCGTAAACTTGACGTAGAACCTTTGAGCTCGACTCAATCTGTGGTTCATTTCTCAGCAACTTCTTTGCTGTGATTTAAAGCCAAGGTGTGCTGAACGGGTGTGAGGAGAGAGATGAGGTGATTTCAGGGTCCATGGTGAAGAAACATGCAGGATGTGGTCAGATACTCGACACTACAACCCTTCATCTGTGCACCCATGTGTTTAACTGTGCTTGTGTGGCTGTGAATGGCACCATATTCAGCACTATTACACATCTGGACTCAGCAGAAGCCATGCCTGTAAACCACACAAGCAAACACACACAGAGTAGCAGATGCTGAAGAGGCCCATTCACTGACGTCTCACCTGCAACGCTGTCGGTCTTGTAACCTCATGAAAGTCACTAAACATCAGCGCAACAAACTGGCTCACACACAGGCTGATAAAAGTTTTCAAAATAAATAACAGATTTTGTAAAAAGCATAAGTCACTTTCTGTTACCGAAAAACCCCATAAACAGCCTCACAGAAGCAGTTTTGTTTTCTAAAAAATACACTGCCTGTCCAAAAACAAAGTCAATGGGGAACCATCATCTTCAAAGAAGAGAAATGTGGTTGGATAAAAATCTTGAATGATCATGGTTGTTGTCCACTTAAACCGCTGGTGAAATCAAACTGTTAAAAAAAAAAAAAAAAAAAAAAAAAAGAGTAGACTAGAACCTACAGCTATGTTGAGTAGTGAAAGTAAGAGCATTTCCACATGCACAATGTGAAGGGAACTCAAGGGATTAGGACCAAACAGATGTGTAGCCTGAGGAAAACCACTTATCTAATCGGGGAAAAAAAAGGCTTCAATTTGCTTTGGGAGCATAAATATTGGACTCAAAGTGAGTCAGTCTCCACTGACTAACATGTTAAAATGTCCAACTTTAGAGCAGTAATAAACATATTCACAGGCTGGTTAAACCCGGGGTTGCTGCAGTTGGTCAGGTCTTAGGTCATAGACTGTATAAAACAATGGACAACGCATTAGGTCACGTGACCCATTTGTTTCTGAAAATCAGTTTTGAAGCTTGTTTTTCCTCGTACGGGACGCAGCCATGTTGCTTCAGAAGCCAACGGAAACACACCCACCACATGACAGTCAAAGTTGGCTTTGGTCCCAGCTCCTTCAGCTGAAGCCCACCGAAATATCTGCAAAGCTGCCAGACATTTGCAGCAGGTTACCCCGCTTAACATGTGGACTCGACGGCGAAATAAAAAATGGCATGACAGTCACGAAGAGGAAGTGATAACAGCTGGTGGCTGAGCCCACTGTCAATCTTTCATATTAGAATTAAATGTATGGCTTTATTTAAAACTTCCTGGTGTGGTACAAAAACATTGATCCCCTTCAGAGTGGTCATGGATGTAAAATCAAACAATTAAGACCAAAACGGCTGTTTTGAACCAGACAGTAAAGATGGAGATTGACTCTCTTTTGGATCCAGCCTCTATCAGTCAGTCGAAGAACAGCAGCAAAACTTAGTCCTGCACGAGCCTCAAACCCAGAAGTGAGATGGCTGGCACTCGGTCCAGGTTCAGCAACGTTATGAATCCAAAGAACGAGGTCAGTTGACTATCTGAATATACTGAATGACCAGATTATTTCATCAATGGATTTTTTTTCCTCCCTGATGCCACGGGCATGTTCGACAAGATGCCAATGCCAGGCTTCATCAGGAGTAGTTCAGGCAGCATGACACATCATTTTCTCACATGGATGGGCCACCACAGAGTCCAGACCTTAACCCCATTGACAGTCTTTGGGATGCACTGGAGAAGAGTTTGCATAGCGGTCTGACTCTCCCAACATCAATGCCAGATCTTGGTGATAAATTAATGCAGTTCTGGACAGAAATAAATGCTGTGGCCTTGCAGGAGCTTATCGGAATGAAGCCACAGCAAATATGTGCTGTAATCAAAGCTAAAGGAGGTCCAATGAAATATTAGAGTGTGTGACTGTTTTTGGACAGGCGGTGCATCGTTTCAAAGCCATCGTTATTGCTGTATAGTATGGAGTTACAGCTGCTTGCCGAAGAGGTCACATTTTTACACAACATACCACTTTATACAGCAAACATTTTTCACAAGATGTCTAAAAAAAAACTCATTAAAAATGTCTTCTGTAAGATTTTTTGTTTGTTTGATATCGATTCTGATGTGTTCATGGTGATTTGTTAGTACCGGGTACCTTTTAAACACCTTTTTGTTTGTTTGTTTTTCCAATTTATAACTTCATCATAAAAAAAAAAACTTAAACCATTCAAATGCATATTTTATATATCATATCCACAACATAGCAAACTCAGATTATCAAAGACATTTCTGCTAGTTTTGGCATTTTTGTCTCCTCGTTATCACGTTCCACCAGCCTGGTTTACAGCTTACACTGCGGGTTGGTTATAAGTGATACTGAGTTCTTCCACTACATAATACATTTGCTGCTGTAGTTTGGGACATTATCAGCTACATTATTGACAAAAAGTGCAACAACTTCAATGTACAACTCACAAATGGTTTACAACTGCATCAGTGGTACAAAACCAGTCAGTAGTTTGTCCAGCTCAGTTTTGTCTCGTGTTAAAATCTTACACCAGCTCTATAAATAGAATATCAAATATTTCAATTCAGTCAAGGTATCATTCTGTAATTCTGACACTGGTGGACAATTTCAAGATGCAGTCACTTTCTTCAGCTTGACAAAAAGCAAAAAATTTTACACTCATTATGGATGTATTCTCCAAGAACGATAAATGCCTCTGCAGAGATATTAACTGAATTGATGCAGTGATATTTCAGTCTGAAACAACGTGTTTGACCACCCAACCAGAACATCTACCCATAGTGTGGTTAAAAATCCATTTGTATTTGTGTGCTTCAGGCAGGACTTTCTCAGGAATTCCTAAATATAACCCTGTCCAATATTATATTTGTCATGACATGCAGGAGACAGCGAACACAACAACTGCAGTGAGGTTTATGATTCCCAAGCACCATCTGCTTGGAAACCACCGCACATTATATAATGCTGGTAAAGCGTCAGTCACACATACATGAAAAAAAAAAAAAAAAAAAAAAGAAAACCAGCTGAATTCTGTACCCAGAGCAGGATTATAAACACCAACATAATCAGGGGGAAAAAAAAATGCATTCCTAATTTTAGCCCCAGTCTAGACAGAAACGGCAGTGCAACTGAGATTAGAACATAGAGAGAAGGACCAGAGGCTCTCCGAATCAGCACCACTTCATCTGACCCCTCAGCCCTGGGAACAAAATAAAAAAATCTTATTTTTCCCCACACGCTTGAGCTCTTTGTGATCTACAGCTGTCACTAGTTTGCCCTTCAGGTGCTTTGATTAGATTTGAACAAACCCCCCAGACGAGCTGGTGTCTGCCACCCTCGCCGTAAAAGGAATCAAATCAGATGCTTTTAATGAGTTTAATGGAATTAAATACATTTAAATCGGCAACGGTCTTACAGGCTGGTAATTGCTTTTGATGCTGAAACTCTCTTCAGTCAGTTTGTTTATCTACCAAACACTAGAAAATGGAACAAGAAGAGCTTTTCTTTTCCCTTCCTAAAAGTATTTTTAATCCAAATGAATTTAGGCCATAATATGGTGAATTCTAAGAACACTTTTAACACAGGCAAAAACAAAGAGATGTTGAACCCATAATAAAAACAGCAGTCTGAGGCCAAAAACCGTTCTTAATTTGTCTTCTTTTCATGAATTTTTCCTCAGACATTGATGTTAAATAAATAATATACAAGCATTGCATTGGTTAACAAAATACTCAAATAAGAAAAGAATAGTCACTAATCAATCTACAGCATTAGTTTGGTATTATCCGTTCATATCTATACCCGCTTCTTCATATTCAGGGTCTGCTGACACCTATCACAGCTGTCTCAGCGCAATAGACAGAGGTGCATCCTGGACAGGTCGCCGGCCTCATGTAGACGAGTAGTCTGACACATGTGTTTTTGGACTGTGGGAGGGAACTAGAGTCCCCAGAGAAAACCCACGCAAACACAGGGAAAAGATGCAAACTCTACACACAAGGAGCCCAGCTAGGGTTCAAACCAGGCTGTGAGGCAACAGCACTAGCCACCAAACCACCCTACTGCCTGTTTTTACATTATGCACTGCTTAAAAAAGAGTCTGACTGTAGTCTCCCATGTATAAAGTCTTTGTGGAGCCGGCCCAGGTTCACCTCCTGGCCTGTGACCCTTTGCTGCATGTCTCCCGCCGCTCTCTGCCCCCGTTTCCTGTCTACCAACTATCAAACGGAGGCCACAATAGCCTCAACATCTTAAAATAAATTAAGTCCAGCCATTAGCCGGACGGACGTCAGAGCCATTGTCTTTATTTCTGAAACCAGCTGTGGTATTTAATTTTTTTTTTTGTTAACCTACCGCTACTGGTCTGCTCCCTAGAAAGTTGAGATCTGGGTTTTCTCCAAACAGATATCCCTCCGGATGAGTGGAATCAAACTTCTCTCCTCCCATGATGAAATGATTGGCAAAGTAGCTCCCTAAACACACGCAACAAAAACACTTTTAAACACAGAAGATGTATCTCAGATATCCACAGACCATAAAAACATATCAAAGTGAGGAGAAAAACATATCTGTTCTGTCATAGCTCTACATATATTGATATATTTACATCAGCTCACATGTGTTTACAAGTTTATTCCCTTCTCTAGGCTTATTCTAAATATAAATTATAGACATTACATAAAATGCAAAAATAAGTATCTTTAAAGAAAAACCTAACCTAACATGAATTCTTATGCCATTTACAAAAATACCAATCCCTTGCAAATATCATCCACAAGTAGGTCTAGTTACATCAGAACACAAACAAAATCCGAAAGCTTGATTTGAAGCGTCAAAAGTAGTACGTTTGTGATCAAATTATTTAATGTTATCCTCATACTGACCGGAAAGACTGGAAGTTGCAAAGAAAAAGAAAAGGAGTTTTTTTGTCTTGTGTATAGCATGTTAAAAAAGCATGCAACATCATGCAACATTGGTTAGGTGGGATTTGTGCCAGCCTGCAGCTAGTCTACCAGTGCAGTTGTTGACAGCAACACTTAATAGGTGTTTTTGCCTTTTAATCACAGGGTTGGCTACAATCATATCACTATAATAGTAGCTGGCAGTCTAAATACATGCTAGGCAGCCAACCAGTGACGTTTGTCTTTTATAACTGGTCTGAATCAGGCTGTGTAGTTTTTTGTTGTTTTTTTTCAGGGGGGGGGGGGGGGGGGGGGGGGGGGGTCCACATAACATTCAGGACAAAGAGTTTGGATGTTTTACCCGTAAAGCCATCAGCAGAGTCGGGGAAAAAAGCCCCAGTGACAAGGCTTTCTGTCTTTTTCTCCTCATCACCTCCTTATTATTTACAGCAGGTGGAGGAGGCAACCTGGAATCAGGCTTTGTCACCAGATCCCACAGACAGGAACTGGAGCTGACAGATCGGTTTCACTGGTGGCAACCACCACCACCGCTCCTGCTTCGGGCTTCGACTGTTACGACTGTTAAATCACCATTCATACCGCTGTTGTGGTGACAGCGACTCCCACACATCAACGCTTTTCTTCACTTTCATGCCTTCTTCGGTACACAATGTCACCATAAATCTAAGTTACAACACATGTGAGCAAAATAAAAGTACTTATCTGATGTTCTTTCTTTTTTTGGTTCTCATTTTGTCAGAGATTGTATTTTGCTTTATGTCTTCGGGAGAACCAGATTTGAAGAGCCACGGCATAATATCTTCAAACAAAAATGTCATTTATGACATTATAATAGGATTACTGCTAAAGCCGGGTGGGGAGATGAACACGACACAGCAATCAGAATATGTCACATGAAATCACACACGAAGACTCAGGTGAGCCAGCGGTCCAAAGGTCTGTCTGTGCATCTAGTCAACAGCAAAAAAGGAGCCTTGCTGGCTGTTTTTCTCCGTCTACCATGTGTCAGAGGCTAACAGAGAACTTTGCCCTAATAATACACTGTTTATAGGACACAAAGAACTGGTAGATGAGTATAAGAACCTCATCAAGTCTGACAACAGCCACAAGTAGGGCAATTTTACTGTTTGCTGTCTGTTAGTTCATTTTGGGCCTGTGACTATATTTCATTTTAAAGCCTTTAATCGGTCGATACCTATTCTGTGCCAGTTTCATTGTGCAGCTCTAGAATTAATCATGTAATGACGAGGCCATCGGTGGGAACTCAGGCTTTGAATACTGTCAACACCACATCTTTAAAGGTTTTAAAGTTTTTGCTCTAAATGTGATTGTTGAATTGCTCTCAAAATAAAAGAAGTATCTTCATGTTTCCAGTGTTCAGTTCTTGAATTATGTTAATTAAAAGAGCTAATTTTAGAACATTTTAAAGCCTAAATGCTAATTAAATACGCTATTATTTCAATATTCACAAAATAATAAAGTTGGACTCTTTGGAAAAACATTAAAGTGCATGTTTAATGGCTAACACTCTTAATCTCACTCTCTTGAGTCTTATAAGCCACGTAGAATATTTCATATCATTCCATAATTATACTTTAGTCAATGTTCCTAATTTTTTTAAGATAAAATATGTGATCTTTTTTTTCAAACTGAGGGGAAATACACAAGATACGACCTTTCATCAATTTAACTTATCTAAAATAACCGTAATGCTGATCTTTTCATTGTTATCCTCTGCCATCGTGACTTATTTATTCCTACATTAAGCCTGATTAAGTCATGGTGGCACCCAGTCAAACAAAAAGTATAGAAAAAAAAATTGTATTTTTACGAATAAATTAGAATAAAGGCCCAAACGGAAAGTTGATCAGAAAAGAAAGCTCGCCGAAGCATATGGGTCTGGTCCAGGTTGAAGACCGAGATGCCCTGCAGGTCTGTCAGCAAACGAGGTGTGATGGTGATGAATCTCCATCACGCCTCTGAAGCCCAGAATAAACCATCTGCAGTGAGCGCCGGGGCACTTACCCACGCCATCCCGACCTGTTGTTTGGTGACTTACCAGATTTCGGTGGATAACGATACACCGAATTGGACGGAATGTCCACTTCTTCCACGCCTATGTTTTGTCTGCTTGTTAAAGCTCCCATTTCCAGTCAAATAGAGACCGCGCGGCTTAACGGGCATAACACTTCAGACTCGCTTTGTGCGCTGCGTCTCCCTATTCCCTATCATTTAATCCAGTTCGTGCTGCCCTGTCCATTTCTGTCGAGTCCAAGCCCCCGCCGTGAATATGACCGTCCGGGGATTAGTAGTTGTTCTCTGGTTGATTATACCTCCCTGATCAACAGTGTGGCCGGTTTTGAGGCATAAAAAAATGAGCTGTAGTGGTCGCTCTGACAGAGGGAAACCTCTCCTGCTGTGCGCCTCAGCCGCACACTAGACCAAAGCCAAATCTCCGTGTCTGGATTTTTTTTTTTACTTCACTGGCGAGTGTGAGGCACAAAAAAGCGCGTCGACATCTCCGAGGCTCTGTTGGATGTCGGACAAGTATCCCGGTCGGTGGTTGCCGCTGCTGGATCTTGTCAGAGAGGTCTGTGGCTCCCCATGACGTCAGACAGACTCAAATCCGAACCGTGGTTTTTGCGCAGTCCCCCCTCTCTCTCTCTCTCTCCTTTTCTCTCTCTCAAGTGACGAGCCGCTTTATAACGTGACCTTCCTACGCCAACCCCGTACGGGCAGCGCTGACTGCAGTGCAGATGACAACTCCGTCTGGCAAATACACACCGACCCTGAAACACAATGAAAAACACCACGAAAAATCAATAATTTAAGATAACTGAGGGCTTTTTTTTGCAACAAGTAGAATCGCAGAATACGAGCAACCAGATATGTGCTGCGATTTCATAATCATTTGGAATTTAACATAATAATAAAAATACGTATATAGTGACTATCAGAGAGTGGAGTTGTTTTAATTTAAAAAAAAGAAGAAAAAGACCGAAAACCGGACCGTTGTTACGGTCAAAAACGACTCCCCGTCGGCAGGTGGCAGTGCAGCGGTTAGAGAAGGAGGCGGGCAGTGGAGCAGCCAATCAGACGAGGCCAACACTGGCGCAAAGAGAGGGGGGAAGGAAGCTTCACTGCCGCCATTTCACGTGAAAAGCAGCGCGGTAGGGAGATTGTCCAGGTAGATTTCACCCAGAGAAATAGGAGAAACTAAACGGAATTCGATTTAAATCCGCTTATTGGTGAAGGCAAAGCAGCAGCGCCACAGGTGCGACCGTCTTCGGGCTTTAAAGCGGCTCGCGCTGTTGCTTGGAAAGCAGAGAAAATGAGCTACGGAAGGCCGCCGCCAGACGTGGAGGGGATGACCTCCCTCAAAGTGGATAACCTGACTTACCGAACCTCGCCGGAGACTCTGCGCCGGGTTTTTGAGAAGTATGGCCGTGTGGGAGACGTGTACATTCCCCGAGATCGGTACACTAAGGAGAGCCGCGGCTTCGCCTTTGTGCGATTCCTGGATAAGCGCGACGCCGAGGACGCCATGGACGCGATGGACGGCGCGCTGCTCGACGGGCGCGAGCTGCGTGTTCAGATGGCTCGCTACGGACGACCTCCTGACTCCATGTACAGCAGGAGAGGACCCCCACCACGAAGATACGGTGGATACGGACGCAGAAGCAGGAGGTAATGACGATTAAGTCCGCCTGAAGGATTAGTTCATATTGGGTGAATATTTTAGAGGCGCGTAGAAAAGCACATGGTGCCGTAAACGAAAGTAGCCGGAGATCACGGCCTGTTTCCAAGCACGGCGCGACTCCAGCTGCGACTCGTGTGACCGAAATTTACTGTTGCTATTGTCCTATATTACTTTTTTATGCAGATATTCACGAGTTAAATTTACCGCGACTAACATAATTTATCTGTTTTTATGAACCTACAGTCGTTCAGCCAGTCCCCGCCGTCGCAGGCGTAGCCGGAGCCGATCCAGGAGCAGAAGCCGTTCCCGGTCCAGGAGCCGCCACCGCTACAGCCGCTCCAGGTCCCGGTCCTACTCCCGGTCCAGGTCAAGGTCCAGATCCAAGTCCAGGTCAAAGTCTAAGTCCAAGTCGAAATCCAGGAGCCCCAAACGGAGCAAGTCAAAGTCTCCTTCCAGGTCTCGGTCCCGCTCCAGGTCCAAGGCGAGGAGTCGAACACCACCTTCCAATAGAGGCTCGAAGTCCCGGTCCAGGTCCAAATCCAAGAGTAGATCGAAAACTCCAGAAGACAACGGACCAGAGTCTTAACCCAGTCTTGGACCCCAGGATGACGGTATTCAGGGGGAAGGTGTGGGTTACTAGTAGGTTGGCTTCGTATGGTTTCTCTAGGATGGCTGTTAACTTTAAATTGGGCCTGTTCTCTGCAGTCATGATGCTACTTTACATATATATACATATAACTATATATACATAGTTTTCTTGGCTTTGCGTTTGGCTAAAGATAGTTTCAAAGTAATCTGTAGCACACACAGCCAATGGGAAATATAAATTGACAGTATTGAAAATTTAAACAATGGGGTATTTTACTACATTTTGTACTTGTGTGTTTTGGGGCAGGGAAGTGGGTGGTTGGGAATTGGGATGCTCACTCAAAACGTTCACTTAAATGTGGAATTCTTTCCTCCAAGCTGCTGAGTCCTGTTTGCAAAGAGAGGAGGAGATGGGGGTGTGGCAGTGTGAGAGCAGTTAGTGTGTGACCCGCCCATGTGACCTGCCTGTTGCTGAGAGATGGCAGTTGCTAAGGAGCAGGTCACCAAGGCAACGGTGGTTGCTATGGAGCAGGTCGTCATGGCGGTGGTTCGGGCTGTCAGTTGGTGTATATGGTGGTGTGGTGAGGTACGTTCACGGGGGCCACAGGCGGATGCACTGAGCGGTGTTCCCACCTGTGCCTGTGGTTTCCTCCACCTCTCACAGTGGGAGCCAACCCCGAGGTTTGTTTTTCAAATATGCCCGAGTGCAAGTCTCTTCTTAGAGCTAAGTTTGAGAGGGATTGGGCAAAAAAAAAAAAAGGTGACTGAAAATGCTAGAAATTTTAGGTTTCTTGAGAATAAGATGTCCAAACAAGCAGTTTGATATATATTAGTGTCACCAGTATTGTAATTAAATATTCAGATCAGATGCAGGACTTGATATGAGCCTCTGGGTTTTTTCTATTGCCAACTCTGTTTTGTCTTTCCTTCCAGGTCTCAGATGATTTGATCTTTTGCTGAGGACATCAGGAACAGTCTCACGATGAGCAAGTGGACCCCACAGTTCCCACTGAAAGCAGACTGAAAGGTTATTGGAGTTTGGTTTAAAATGTTTTAAATTTGTAATTTGACAAAATCTGTTCAAGCAAATTCTGTAACTCAAAGTAACATAAAGTTGATTATACTGAAGGGTATTTGTAAGGCATCTTTTGTTTGTTTTGCCATCTTCATTGAATTTATACTTGTCAGTAAATTCCACCTAAATAAAGTTTAGTTTTTTGTTTATTTTTTTTTTCTGATCTCTTAACTATCTTTTCACATGGATATGAATGTTTAAACTTCCAGAGTTGGTGTAGAATATGGTTTTGCATTTGTTCCCAATATTTCCAACCATCTTTACATGGAAAATTTGTTTATTGTACAGTGACAAAAGCCACATAAGTTGTGACTTTCACATCCAGCAGCATAGCATTTTTCTCTCCTGTCAAGTCTATATTTTTCTGTCTGGTCACAGATACTTTCCTATAACTCTAACCCTTTTTCTTGTGTATCTTTTGTGCACTAGGCGCAGTTGTGTAGCAGTTGAGTAATGCTGGTTAGCTGTTAAGGTGCGGTGCAGTGCGGTGGTGACATGGTGTGGCGTGTTGCGGTGCTGAGTGCCCGGCACTGTTCCGGGGCTCGACCCTTCGCTGCCGTTTGCTGGTTTGTAAGCTCACAGGTGTGGCAGATCATCCATCCTCTCCCGTCTTGTGACCCTCAATGTGCTGTACATATCTTTACCCCTTTACTTTCCTCTTTCTTTTCCCTTCTCTCCTGTGTCCCACCCCTCTGGTTTATCCAATGTTTAACTGGTCTTGCTTGCTTTGAAACTGAGTCCAATGTGACCTCTAGTGAAGGGTTTGAAAGGCAGTTGAGGCTGCTCTGAATTTTTTTCTTTTTTGTGTGTATTGCAATTTGCGGCCCTTTCAAATGTCTTGTAATTGGTTCAAGTCAATGCCAATAAACATTTGTAAATAAGTTTTTGTTTTTGGGGCATTTTCTTAATGAACATCTCACTATGGCAATGTGGTTAAGAGTAACTCATTTTAGTCCTCTTTTAAAATGTATATTTTGTAATCTTTTAAAATGTATGGAACGTGACAGTAGAATCAGACATCTGAGGGATGCAACTGTCAGGGCAGGGAGTTTATAAATTAACACAAAGTAAAGAAATCTGAAGACGGCTGACTTGGGACAAACGCTGGTTGAAGAATGGGATGCCGTCCCACAGCGTGACGTGTGACCAGCATGAGGCGGCGCCAGGCTGTTGTGGCTGTGCATGGCTCTTCCACATGCTGCTGAGGCTCCTGTTTAAAGAAATGGTACATATTGGCAATTTATCCAATTAACAAACTTTAATCATACAGTCAACCCAACAAGTCAAAGTTTAGTATTTGCAGAAAAGACTTTCCTTATGGGCACAAACCACATGCGCAGCTCTGTTCATCCCACAAATGCATGTTTCTTTCAAATGGGGTGCCATTTAAAAGAAAATAAATGGCTTTCTAACTGTATAAGACTTCACAAGTAGCATTTTTATACGGCAATATGGCATTTGAAGAGCAAACTGGCACTTTTTTTTTTTACCTTTCATTTTTAATACAGCAATCAAAATCATGTATCTAACGCTTTTGTGCACAAGCACATTGGTTTTCTCCTCTGTGGTCCACGTCTGCTTGATGGGCATCTTTTCTTTAAATGTTACTCTCAATGGCAGTAACGATGTTCTGGTTGGTTCCAATAATCTTGTCCTCAGCTCCTTATGTAGCCCGTTTTAGCAGAACTCCGGCCAGAGCAGCACCTGTGCAACAACTGCCTCTGAACCAGTTCTTTGTGGTTGGCAGTGGAAAAGGCCCACAGGTCAGTGCCATGAACATGCAGGGTCCACAAACAGTCTAGTTCACTTAACTGATGTTTGCCATGCTACTCGCGTGTCAGGATTTGCCCATCTTTAACAGAAATCCAGACTTCTAACTAAAGACCCATGCTTTACGACAGGAATATATTCAGGAGAAACTTAAAAAATTAAAGGCTTCACACAGAGTAATAAGCAGAGTCCTCACCAAGGCCAAGAGACTGGACCACGTAACTCCAGTTCTTAGATCTTTACACGGGCTTCCTGCCTGTCACAGAACAGATTTAAAAACCTGCTGTTGGTTTATAGTAAATAAATCTGATCCATTATGAACCAACCAGAACCCTCAGGGGGTCCGGGTCGCACCTACTTTCTGTACCCAGAGTTAGACTGAATTTCTAGGGACAGATCTGCCTCATACCAGCGGTCTGTCCAGCAAATTTTGTTTCGTCCTCAGATCCCACTGGGATCGTTTTTATGAGTTTACCTAAACGTTTTGAGATTATGTGATAACTTCACAATAACCAGCTCTTATAAAGACATAGTTAAAATGTAATATTCACCTTCCACTCAAAAACTGTGGCTACACATGTGGATAAGTTTAGTTACCTTAGATAAAGGTAAGAAAGATAAATACACACTGGTCACTGGTAATAAATAATTAATCAAAAGAATATATAAATAATGAAAATCAGACATTGCTTTTGAATGGTAGTTTTCCCCAGGCCCAGTCTGATTCAAATGAACGATTAATATTTTGTTAATAAAGGTCCATACAAGCAAATGACTCCTTTATTTGAATCAGGTGTGTTGGACCAGGGAAGAATCTAATTCATGCAGACAAAATAGAGGTTTCCCCCAAACATAATCTTGCCCAGGGGTCCACAAAAGCTTAAACAAACTCCCAGTTTCCAATCCGAGGTTGTCTGTCTTTTGAATAAACTAATCCTCCAAGCAGACTGTAACGTACGTCCTCCAGTGTGAATACTTGACCCTCAACTTACAGTAAACCCGGCTTGACTTTATCAGCCTGCACCTGCAGGACACGAGTCCTGTCAGAAACCATTTAAGTCCCTCACTATGTACCGCGGATGAGATTAAGGACGCTCGCTAGAGTCGAGCACGTTGCACGGGGCCGTGCCAACCCACCTGTCCAGTACAAGCATCGGAACCAGCCCGTCAGTCTGCTCCCGGCTACGCACCGGGACATACCGGCGGCGGGCGGGCACGACCCGAAAGAGGGGCGTGACCGGAGGATGTGACGTTCTGCTCGTGGAGGAGATTGTGTTTTACTGTGTAAACGTTGGTCATTATCGTTGATGTTTGGCGAGGATTATCGGGATGGCTGAGTGAGCCAGCGTCAGGCAGGCAGGCGGCTCAGGAAAAGCGAAAAGGCGACGGACTCGAAAACAGCCCAACTATGGATGTAACTTTTGTGTTATCGGCTGCCATTTTTACGCTCCTCGCTATTGTAGTCGCGACGTCGCTATTCAGGAGCTCCTCACCTGGAACAGACTTTGCCAATTCAAAGAGTTTCTTCAAACAGCGAGCGGTCGGCTCGGCCGGAGGATTAGAGCCCGCTGCGCCGAAGCTGAACGGACATGTGGCCGAGAAGAAGACGGAGACGGCGGACATCTGGAGCGACATGAGCGGCAGCTCCCACGACCACTGGGACGTGGTGAAGTCCGTGCGTTTAGTAAGTATGCGCCAGTCTGGCCGTTATTACCGCGTACACGCAGAGAAAGGTGTGATTGTGAGTTTGTTTTCTTTCCCAAACTGTTACGTAATTATCCAGTTAATCTGTTTAACTGTCCTTTCCTCCCACTCAGATCCTGGCTGCGTGAAAACAGGTGCAAGTGATATAAATGCACACACGTCAGTTAATGGCTTTAAAATATGGTCAAGTATCAGTACTCAAACAAAAGAAGTGAACTGTGTGATTTGATACTGTTTTACTGTGGTAAGTATATTGTGAAACATGCAACTAATACGAGAGAGAAAATCCCATGAAATAATAATATTAAAATTGATATTAAAATTAATTTTTTTCAAGTAACCAATTATACCTAATAAACTATTCATTCATATTAAAGTTGTCCATGTTATAATCAGATTAATGAAACCGATGTATTAACATTAAAATAGTATTTTCAGGTTGTTGCCATTGTAAGTGAGTTTTATTTTTAAAAATATGTAAAACCAAGTGGGAATTTTATACTTTTGAGTTGATTAAAGTGATTGTATACAAAAAAGTTTAATTTTGGCTTTTTTTTTTTTTTTTTTTTTTTTTTTTTTTACTTATTAAATTTACCTTTTTTTTAAATGTTGAACCAATTTTCTGAGATCTTAAATGAATGTCTTTGAAACTATTTGGTCAAAATATCACAGAGATACAGTACAACAGCTCCCTGTTTCTTCACGCTCTGTTGGAGAGGAGTCGGACGATCCAAGCTACCGGTTTCCCCTGCAGGATGTGCATGTTTTGAAGTTTGTCTCACTGCGCTATAGTTTAAGAAAACAAACACAAGTTGGGGATGCTGGATAATTTCCCTCTGACTTGTGTGACTTGACTTGAGTGTAGTAGGACCGGTGACATCAGAGAACCCTGTAGACACGAAAGGCTCGGCGAGTAACATCTTTTAAAGGGTACAACTTGATTTATTCTTCGGCATTGAATCGCATCCTGATGTGCACCTCCTCACACTGAGTTGAGGCGGACAGCTACAGCTGGTCCTCTTGTTGGCATTGTATTTCTGGCTGTGCATATCTTCTTCACTATTTTCCAACCCAAGAGATAGTTAATATTTACCACCTCTAAATCACAAGAGCTTCTCAGTTTTTCACCACCAGATGGATGAAGCAAGTAAACAGAAATACGTTTAAAGTTGGAAGCTGCAGCTCTGCTCAAGAGGGCCGCTACCACCACCTGGTGTTTATTATATAACTATCTGAAATGATTTTCACCTGCCATCAATGGGAAGATCAACATTATAAACCTGACACCATCATCTTATGTGTATTTTGGCTGTGGGACGTACAATCAGATATTTTGATAGTAAAAACTGCATTAAATGTTATTTTACAGAAAGCCTTTGGAACTTGATGGTGTGTTGCCACCTGTTCCCTTAATTTTCACAGGATGAGGATCAACCCAGTTTTCATACAGAAGAAGCAACATTAGTCGAGCACTCCTCCTCCACCGCATCCAGCCTGTCTGTCCCCTGTCCTGGATCTAGGCACATGAGCTTAGAGGTAGACACATCATCCGAGGCCTCGTCGGGGCGAGGCCATAGATCTTTCATTGGGCTCTCTGATACGGAGCTCCTGAAGTGTGCTTTCTCTTACCCCCAGACTGAAGGAGCCACAGAGAGCCCAGGGATCAACGGTGAGCACTTCCAGCAGCTTACGACTCACCTGTTTTAAAATATACACTCTTAACTATGTAATGCATCAAAGAAGTGGTCATGTAGAAATTTAATTTGCATATATTCCTTAAATATGTTTAAGAAGAGAAGGTGGAGTCAGATGACAGCAGCTCCTTGAGGTACATCCCTGGAAAGGCGCGAACCCACCACTTAGAGATGATGATGTCCAAAGAGGAGCTGGAGGAAGAGCAGAGGTTAGTAAAAACTACACATACTACAAATATTGACGCCACTTTGCAATCCGACACCGTCTACAAAGAGGCCCTTTGCTTTAATTTGTGTTAGTTTATGACTGATGTATAATTACCGTTACAGTTTTTGGGCTGCCGGCTGTCTCAAAATGTTTATGATCTCCCACTACGGGTCTTGGCAGAGGACCACTTTGAAACAATATAGCAACCTAACAATTGTATTTAAAAACTGTTTATTGCAGGTAATAAACCAGTCTACTTATTATCCTTTAAAGTCTTTCGCAAAACCCCAGGTCCAGTCAAAAATGCCTAAAAATGAGACTTGGGGTCTCAAAGCCAGCGTCTATCTCTGTGCCACCCCCTCCTTTCCTACTTTTGCTGCATCACGTGTGCTTGTGTGCTCTTTGGCTCATCCACGTTTATCTGCCGTATCACAGCTCAGCTGTAAGGCTGGTCTGAGTGAGAGCAGATTGAGTCTCAGCCAGGCATTAGCTGACTGACGAATGAATGATGGTAGGCTTAGAGACGCCACACACTGTATCTGCATACTCACAGACTTTTAACTGTTTGTGAGCATGGAAAAAGAGCACATAAGTATTTTGCATCAGTTACTCCATTGCATTAAACTACTTTAGTTTTACGGTCTTCACCTCAGAAGTGTTGTTTGCTCAGCAGCTCTCCATCCTCATGTGGCCATGAAGTGACTGATGTAGCTGTGCACTGCTGCTTATCTAATCCCATCTTTACTTCCCTTGCTGCCCCATTATTCCCCATCACATATGGGCTCTGCAGTGGTGTCACAGCAGGTGTTGATTGCATTTTTAGTCCCCACTTTGAAGCGTTGGTTAATTCTTTTGAAAACGCTCCTCTGTTAAGCCACAAGAGGGAGGAAAAGTCACACAAAACTGGCTCCACCCCTGCTCCCATTATTGTCTAGTCTCTATCATTTAGCAACAGAAAAGACGAAGTGAGACAGTTTAAGTTAATACCATGTATTAAATTTTGTACAAGTTCTCTCAACTGAGTCAGAAAAAGCTTTTCCTTAAGTGATTAAAGGCAGGTATTATGTTTTCCCTAGCTTTCAAAGGTTCAAAATTGTCTTAAAATGTCAAATACCCAGTTTTCAGGATGTGTAGTATGTCATTGGAAAAGGTCTATTAAGCAATAACTAAAGTTTTAAAAGAGCAGACGTATTAGGAAAGGAGCGGACGATTCAGAGCCGCCGTCGTGCAGGTTTTAGGTGTTTTCCTGCTTCAACACCCTGATGCGAATGACATCATCACTGAGGTCATAAATGTAACAATGCTGCACGGTTTTTCTCCAGATGACAAACATCACCTCGACTATTCCATCTGTGCTAAAATATACAGTCATGGCCAGAAATAAGTCACAAAAGAGCCGATAAAAATGGAACAGTCATATTTTCATGTTGATATTTAAAATGATTTTTGGATTCAAAGCATCAATAATGTTTTGAGTTACATCCCAGAAAATATTCTTAAAATGTGTCAGAAGCAGTCCCTTTTTTTTTTTTTTTTTTTTTTTTTTTTGAAGATGCATGCTGTTATGTTTTTAATTACCATTTACCCTTCTAGGCGTCTTAATGACTTTCTCTGAGTCCTTAAATCACTAACAGAGATGTGCACATACAGATTTGCTGGTAACCGTCCATTAAAGACAGAAAAGTCCACAGTGGTCACTCAAATTACTTAAAGCTGTGAAGTAATGACATAAAGTGAAGATCAGATATTGCTTTTAAATTGTGGTTCAACAGAATAATTTAAAAATACAACCAAATGAAACTGGCCTGGATAAAAATGATGGTGCCCTCAACTTAATATATTTGAGTCAATCACTGCAACCAGGTGATTTCTGTATCTCAGTGAGACTTCGGCTCCTGTAGACGGGTAGTTTGGTCCACTCCTCGTGATCAAACGTTCAATTTTTGCCACAGATGTTCAGTATGATTTAGATCGGGGCTCATAGAAGGCCACTTCAGAATAGGCCAGTGTTTCCTTCGTGGCGGTTTTGTAGCCGAGTGTTTCGGAGGACCCATTACTCGCGTACAACAGTGGCTTCTTCCTTTCTCCAACTCCCACATCCAGAGTCCAGAGTCCATAGTCCAGTACCATGGGCCCTGAGCTTTTAAATGGAAGTTTCAACTGTAGTCACAAGAACATCAAGTTGTTTGGAGGTGTTCTTGTAGCCTTTACCGTTAACATGTTTGAAGGTTTGTCAGCTGGTGTTGGGGCTTTCTTGGCTGAGAATCTGGGAGTACCCTTCTGTCTGGTACGTGTGCATCTCAAGTTAATTAATACTGAAGGAAAGCCTCTTGGGTTCAGACCCGTCCTTGACTGAACTTAGACACAAAGCTCGCTATCACCTTCAGTTTGTCAGGTTTATCAAACTGTGTAGAGGGATCCTGGGCGTTGGTGACTTACAGCCTTTAACCTGCTCGTGGTGTTGGAATTTGGAAAACTATTAGATCCAAGAAATTTGTGGATGCAGCAGAACACTGTTGACTGATTTTTGTTTTTTTGTTTTTTTTTAAGGTACTCCAGATCCCATCTGGATCTGAGTGGCAAATGGGTTTCTCAAACAATGCTGTCTGTTTTATTCCTTAGCTATTTTCTCAGCATACTCATTTTGTTTTTGTTTTTTTTACCCCCCTGTTGTCTTCCATTCATGTGCACATACCCATTTTCCCACATACACGGGTCTTGAAACTACACACAGATCAATATGAACTGTGTTTAGCTCCAAAAGCTTGCTGAAGAGAGGAGATCAGAAGACCTGGTTGACTAAATATGAACCTTTTTCTTCTAAATCTGCGGACTAATGATTGGGCCTTATATTAAACTGTTCTGTTTGAATCAACCATGGAAGATTGGTAAAAATATCAAATAACCTAAACTCAATAAAGCGTAGAAGAACCAGTGGCACTTGTGTGGTTGGAAAACAAAACTCTACTAATACTATGACCAGTACGCTTTTTGTGTTTTTGGTGTTTTTTTTTTTTGTTTTTTTTTTTTACTTTGTTTACATGCATTAGGTTTAAAGTACAGGCTGTGGGTGTCAGTCGGTAACATTGTTTTTACCTAAAAATGACCTTGTTCCTTTAGGT
>CM026218.1:9190674-9243174 GCA_014839995.1 Xenentodon cancila
AACTTTAAGGAACTGCAAAGGAAGTAAACAGGGAGTTATTTTACCAGCTTTAGACAAGATTAAAGGAGAAAAACAGGCATGATGAAAAGAGCTATATGAAAATCAACACTTGAAAGCATATACTTGCTTAAAGTAAATACAGTCTTTAAACACTATAATTTTGTTTGGAAACGCCTAAATCTGAAAATCTGTCAGTGGGCTGTTGAGATTTGCAGAGTACTGTGACATCACAGACACAGATTAGAGTCATATTATTTACCCTGTCATCTTTCTCTTCACTGAACTCCACATCATACTCAATTTGCTTTGCCTCTGAAGCTGGACACCAGTTTTGAATAAGCCACACCCCCTGGTTGATGTGGGTGGGGTCCAGTAACCGACTCCCCCTTGTAAAACTGGCTGCTATAAACTCTAAAGACACCGGTGTAAAAGGGCACTTTTGTGACATATCTCAGTTGTATCGAGACTAAAGCATTAATGAGACCATGGACAACAGTGGATTATAAAGAAACTACGTGGTTGTTTGAAACATTTTATTTAGAAAAAATCTTCCCTGAAAAATAATTAAATAATTTACTCCAGACTTTCATTGAGATAATAAATAAGATGTTCAAAGAAACTTTGAAACTAATTTTATCCGTGCAGTCATAAAAAGCATCCTAATCTGACCAAATAAGGAATGAACCGACTCCTGAGCCATTAACTACCTTTAATGAGGTTTCTTCAATGAAATGGTCACTTTTAAAGGCTTTAATTTCTTTTTTCTTTTTTTTCTTTTTTTTTTTTTTTACACCTTTTCAATACTCTCAGATTCTTAAAGTCAAGTAATCTAAATTCTACATACTGGGCACTTGTTCGACCAACTAATGGGGCGTTTAGTCTCTTTCTGGCTCTGCACACCTGCGACACAGTAAGTTATATTTTAATATATAACTTGTATTTTTCCAGATGAACGGAACTCTGTCCACACTTTTAAAACTATATAGGCAGATTTGAACCAGTGATTTGTAGTGGTCTATATTTCCATTTTTATTTATTTGGTTAACTACTGCCAAAAAACACAACTCTAGATGTTAAGAAATATTAGTGACAAGTAAAGCTAAAGACCTTTTTTCAAAGCCCATATTTCAACATTAAAGCGGGTCTTTGTTATCATAAAAAAACACATTTGTGCTCTTTAGAGAAATGTATGTTTTCAATCTTGAACCAGTTCCTTCTCATTTCTTTACTTCTGTCATCCTCAGGTGAGCGCATATGGATTTATGACTGAAGACTACTCAAAATACTCCAACTACTATTTTGAAAGGTTCATTAAAAGCAATGTTATTTTCTTCATCAACCACGACTACATTATGGAGAAAAATTTATGGAAGAGCTTTCACGACAGAAAAATAATGAAGCTCTATCAGAGAACTGGATCAAATGAGGAGGAAAAAAAGTCGAAGCAACACTGATACACCCAAAATTTTAATCACATCCCACTCAGAAAGTCTTACAAGCAATGTCCCTCAGTTAAAAATCAAACCATTTCTTGTATACTATGAGCACTGTAATGTTTTGCCTTTCCTTTGTTCTTTGAAATGAAAGTACAGGATTTGCTTTTGACTTGCAGTGTAATAGTTTTATGTTTGAATAACAGATATGGACAACTGAGGTGCAGACCTGTAAGGTGCAGACTGACAGGAATATTTGGAATAGATAATGTCACAAATATAGCAAAAAGTGAAATATCTGATAATCATACAATTATGTTTTCTTTTCTTTTTTGTAATTCTTTCCTTATGTTGTATTTATAACATCAAAAACAGTTCTTTGTGATTATCTTTTGTCCATTTTAAGTCATTGTTGGCCCTAATTACCCTCAGTTAGTCAAATGTGTAAATCTGTGTAATGTGTCACTTACATGGTAACTTTGCCCTGGGGGATAGTTTTTAGTGCTTTGATTGATTTTCAGTTAGATATTAATACCAAATATACTGTAACCCTGGAATAAAGCAAAAAAGGCAAGCTTTAAACAATAATAATAATAAAAAGAATAAAATAAAAGGCACAAATGTTTAAAAAACATAAATGTCTTAAGTTTAATAAATTATGTTTACACTGTTGGCTAACAGCCTTAAAATAAATCAAACATTTATTTTATAATTTTATTGACCAGGTCATTAGATCCTGATGCTTAACGATTGAAAAAAACTGCTGCAAGAGTAACCAGTGTGTTTTGAAGCATTTCCCTCCTCTCAGATCGCTAATCTAGATTCTTATCAAAGTATGTAGACCTTCTCTAAACTCTGAGATAACCGTTACTATATTATATTACTAACCTAACCCTAATCAACTAAACAGTTGAACTAAACACATTTTGGAAATAACTGAGTTAATGTATCTAATAAATGGCGCCATCTGCTGGCCCAACAGAGTTTCGTATAAAAGAAAAGGAAACGTGAGCAAAAGATGTCGTTTTTGAAAAATATACGACAAAAAATTGATTCACCAGTGGCTTCCCCTCGATTATGTATTTTAATGTTTTGTTCTTAATTGTCGTATTATAATTAATTAAACTTACATCTATAACGCTGCAATCGATGTGTTTCAGTGGATTTCTCTGTCTCGATCTTTGTGAGGAGGCGGGCCTTCCCGAAACAATAAGAAAGGGGACCAAACGACACGACCATGCACATATTTTAGTGTATTTTGTGCCTTTGTGATCTGACAATGAATTATTGTTTAACCATAAAGGCTGGAGACGGATAAACGCGGCTTTGTAAACTTTAAGCTTTTATAAGAAGAAAGGGTAGTCCCATCATGCATTGCGGCACTCACTGATAACACATTTATCTTAAAGATATTTACCTTTTTGTGCATTGTAACGCTTTGTCTTCGATGTATTTATCTTTAGGGTATTAATCACATTTAGATTTTATCTTTTAAATTTAAAAACGTGACTTGTATTTGGCGCGACCATTACCTAAAGGGCTGGCCCTGGGCATGGGCTGCCGCGGTGGGCCCTCCCATCGACAGCACTCTTGTTTCTTTTCAGATCGTATAAATCTTTCGCCTTTTACTAAAGATTTCCGTGGAGAGGAACAACAAGAGTTTGACTCAATTTTTTGATGCCCTGCTTTCGCGGGGCTTCCTGCAGCTGTATAATATTACAATCGCAATAAACACATCGATACCATTTCAAGTGAGACTGTATCGGGATCCTGCGAGTCTCTGTGTACCGGTGGATGGCTACGCAGCAAGTTCACTACGCAGTCTCCTAAACATGAGTCGAAGTACGAAAGATAACATGCTAAACGGTTCTTAAACGTTCTGAGAACTGAAGCTCAAATGTTGGCACGTGTTTGTTTTTGTTCCACTTCGGATGTTAATGACTGTTGTATTTAGTAACTGGCTGAAAATGTTGTATTACAATAAAAAAAAAGTTCAATATTTCTACTTTAAAATATAGGAAAGTGAGGATTACGTTAATTTCTTATTACATTTTTTTTTTGTTAAGTCTGTTTGATCTTTGCAAAATCAATAACAAATGATATGCAGATATCAAGAGAAATGCAGATGTGACATGTAGGTAACATCTGCAGCATATGAACATATGTAGTGATGGGCAGGTGAAGCTTCCACAGGGTTCATCTGATTGGGCCGGAAAAGGAACCAAAGCTGGGGGCTTTGAAACAGCACCCAACAGTGACATCTGGTGGTGCGCTGCAGGTATAGTAAATTTTATTTGTTTTAAAAAATTCAGAGACACAAGTCCAAAATGAATGTCTTGTACCACATAATTTAGATTCTTAAAATGTTTGAGCTTTATACTCTATCATTTAGATATTATTTATAAGTAAGTTTACAAATAAATGCATAATATATATTTTTACTTTACTGTATTCGTTTGATTGGTGTAGTTTAATTTACTCATGAAGATGTCATATTAAACATTTAGACATCTACATATTAAACATGGTAAATACATAGATAGATCACTATACTTTAAACTATGCCTCTTCAGTGTGTGTAATAACATAATAAAAGTCAGATGCTTAATGCAAATACAACCTCAAGAGCATTTTCACTGTGCCATTATCTCAACCCTTGTGTCTACATTCGCTTATTCCTACTAAGAGTCATGGAGATGCCATCATTTATTTAACAAAACTAAGGTAAAAACGAAAGAGAGAAATACTAAGTATCCCCTAACTGCATCCACTGGATTTGAGAGGGTAAATTGTATCCAAGCGCTGCTATTAATCGACCCTTGATTATTGGTTAACAGCAGACGTACAGACCTCTAAAACCAGGTGTTTTGGCAGTGAACTGGTCTGACCGGGCCAGGTGTGCCAACAAATGTAATGAGGAAATGACATAAGCAATGATCTTAGAGAAGCAAATGTTTGTACCAAATTAAACTGGAAAGTGTTTTAAAACCATTTACCAGCTAATTTTAAAGCTCAATGTTCTACTGTAAGAGACAATATTTTTTTAAATGTAAAGCAATATAGACCTCTGCCAAACTTACAGCGTTTCAGCAGAAACGGCTCATATTCATTGCCAAACACGGTGGTGGGGTTTGATGATTTGGGGCTGTTTTGCAGCCACAGTACCTATGCAGCTTGTAGTCGAGCACCAACGCCTCAGTACATTAAACTATTCTAGAGACAAACGTGAGGCCATCTGTCCGACAGCTAAAGTTTAGTTAAACACGAGTCATGCAAAGCTGCAGTGGAAAGGACACCAGGAAATTTGCATCAGAATGTCTTCAAAATAAAATAATCCAGTTCTTTGGGATGGCCTAATCAAAGTCCAGAGCTCTTACCAGCTGAAATGCTGGGATAGGACCTCATGACAGACCTTATCAGAGCTGTGCAAATGCTTAACAATTTGAATGAACATAAGCAGTGTTGTAAAGAAGAATGGACCAAAATTCCTCCACAACAATGTGAGGGACTGATAAAGTCATGCAGGAAATGACTGGTTCAGATGTCTGGAGCTAAAGGTGGATCAACAACCTACTGAATCATGAGGGCACCCAGTAGTGGTTAGTGTGTTAGTAGTATTATTTTTGAATGGATGGAGATTATTTTTGTTATTTCAACTGCTTATTACCACGTTTTCAGCCTACTGCTACTAACTCTGAGACTTCCATACTTAATTAGTCACAGTAGTAGTCATAGTTTAGGGAAAAATGTTCAGGAATTAAAGTTTTTATTTTTTGTTTGCTTGTTTTGGTTTTAATCTGGTTCAAGTTGATGATATTCCTAGTCGTCCAGAAAAAAATGCTGCTCCACATCAGGTTTGGCTTCTCAAAAGCAGCCTCATCTGCTCTTTCTTGTCTTGAAGTTTATAGATCGCTATCAGATTGCGGGTGAACTTTCTGTACTTGCTCTTGTGAGGTCTTCTCTCTGTGGTAGACTGGGAATAATGATACGTCTTCCTCTTGGGGAGTGTTCTGTACTTGGCCAGATGCGTGAACATTTTTCTTCTCCAAAAGTTCACCAGTGCTGTCTTCGGTGGACATTCAGACCTTTTTGTGAATTTCCACCTAATTTTCTTAATATTCCCGTTGTTGTGATGGATTAATTTTGTACCCGCAACCTGCAGATGATTTATATAATTCATACTAACAGTTTCTCGGATTCAGGTTTATTAAAAAAAAAAAAAAAAAAGGTAAAGAAAGCATATATTTTACTATCTGATATGAAACTATGTCATGCGGACCAGATTTGCAGGGGACAGTGACGTTACAGACCTACAGCAGAGCAGAAGCTGGCCCAGCTTTATTTCCACCCAACACCCACATCAGGCTGCATTTACGGTTCCTCTGACAGGGGTGGTGCAAAGATGTAGCACCTAATTTCAAAAGAAGCATACTTATCAGAGCAGGAAGGTGGAGGTGGAAGGTCTGTTCCTAATGATCGCCGCCTGTTCTAGGAGCAAATAACGAAGAGATCATTGAAGCCTTTTTTAATCGTACAAGATGTCATGCAGAATTGAATGGAAAGAAGCTCTGGTTTGATCCTATAAACCAACTTTCTTTCTAAACAAAACACGGTTCCAAGATCAAGCAGCTAGGCGAACACATTGTAAAAAAGATGAGTAAATCAGAACTAGCATTCGGATGATACGTGTTATAAACACTAGGCCATTAGGAACTGAAAGCTAAAACTCCAAAGATTGTGACAATATAAGGATGACCACTCTGTGTGTACTGAGCCAAAAACACACACACATAAAAATAACACCCTTACTTTCTATCTGTCCATTTTTTTCATTTATCCAAGTGCAGGAAAGCCCAGACTTCCCTCTCACCAGTCGCTTCATCCAGCTCATCAGGGGGGATCCCAAGGCGTTTCCAGGTCAGCCAAGAAACATAGTTCCTCCAGGATGTCCTGGATCTTCCCCAAGGTCTCTTTCCTAGTGGGACCTGCCTGGAAGACCTCACCAGGGAGGTGTCTAGGAGGCATCCTCACCAGATGCCCAAGGCACTTCATCTGGCTCCTCCTGATGTGGGGGAGCAGCAGCTCTACTCTGAGCCCCTCCTGCATGACAGAGTTCTCACCCTATGTCTAAGGGAGAGCCCAGAGACCCTGCGGATGAAGCTTATATTCGCTGCTTGTATCCGCGATCTTGTTCTTTCGGTCACTACCCCAGGCTTGTGACAATAGGTGGGGGATAGGAACTTAGACCGACTAGTAAATTGAGAGTTTTGTCTTTCAGCTCAGCTCCTTCTTCACCATGACAGGTCGTTGCAGAGCCTGCATCACTGTGGATGCTGCACCAATCCACCTATTGATCTCCCGCTCCATTCTTCCCTCACTCATGAACAAGACTGCAAGATACTTGAACTCCTCCACTTGGGGCAGTATCTGATTCCTGACCTGGAGTGGCCACTCCACTCTTTTCTGACCATGGTCTCAGATGTGGGTGTGCTGATTCTTATTCCAGCCATTTTGCACTTGGCTGCAAACCGCTCCAGCAAGAGTTGAAGGACCAACAGAACCACATCATCTGCAAAAAGCAGTGACCTAATTCTTAGGCCCCCAAGCCAGACCCCCTCCACTCCTCAGCTGTGCGTAGATATTCTGTCCATAAAGGTTATGAACAGAATTGGTGACAAAGGGCAGCCTTGGCAGTCCAACCCCCAAGGGAAAAAAGTCTGAGTTACAGCCGACAATGCAGACCAAGCTCTGACACCAGATGTAGAGGGACCGGACAGCCCGTATAAGGGATTCCTGCAACTAAAGCACAAACTCCCATGCACCCTCCAGGACCCTGCTGAGGGTGTAGAGCTAGTCCACTGTTCCACGGCCAGAAAAAAACCACACTGTTCAACTATCCGGTGGACCCTTCTCTCCATACCCCTGAGTAGACCTTACCAGGGAGTCCGAGGAGTGTGAATCCTCTATAATTGGAGCACATCCCCCTTCCATCCTCCTTCTTAAAGAGGGGGACCACTCTCCAATCTGCCAGTCCTGAGGCATTGTCCCTGTTGTCCATGCAACATTGCACAGGTGTGTCAACCAAAACAGTCCTACAACATTCAGGGCCCTAAGGGACTCAGGGCAGATCTCATCCATACCCAGTGACTTGCCACCCAAGAGCTTTATAACAACCTCAATGACCTTAGCCCTAGAGATAGGAGAGCCCACCTACAAATTCAAAGGTTCTGCTTCCTCATAGAACGGCGTGTTGGTGGGATTGAGGAGGTCCTCAAAGTATTCCCCCCATCGTTTCACAATGTCCCTAGTTGAGATCAGCAGCACACGATTCCCACTGTATACAGTATTGGTGATCCACCGCTTCCCCCTGTTGCCACATGGTGGACCAGAATTTCTTTGAGGCCATCCGGAAGTCATTCTCCATAGCCTCTCCAAATTCTCTCACTCCCTCGGCAACCACCAAAACCATATTTCACTTGGCCTACCTATCTGCTCCTTCTGGAGTCCCACAGGCCTAAAAAACTCTAAAGGACTCCTTCAGCTTGATGCCATCCCTAACCACTGGAGTCCAACAACGCATTCAGGGATTACTGCCACGACAGGCACCAGCAACCTTATGGTCACAGCTTCGGCCAGCTGCCTTGACAATTGCGGCACATAACATGGTCCACTCAGACTCATGTCCCCTGCTGGGATGTGGTTGAAGCGTTCTCTGACAGGAGACTGCCAGATGTTCCCAGCAGACTCTCACATTATGTTAAGGCCTACCAGGTCTGACTGCCAATCAGAGCCAACTTACCACCAGGTGGTGATTGGTTGACAGCTCCACTCCTCTCTTCACCTAAGTGTCCTAAACATGTGGCTGCAAATCTGATTACACAACTCGAATTCAGATCAGAGGGGCCATTCCGCCCAATCACGCCGTTCCAGGTCTCACTGCCTACATGAGGATTAAAATCCCCTAGCAGAACAAGGGAGTCCCCAGCAGGGGTACTCTCCAACACCCCACCCAAGGACTCCAAGAAGGGCGGATATTCTGAACTGCTGTTTGGTGCATAAGCACACACAACAGTTAGGATCCATCCCCCACTCGAAGGTGGAGGGAAGCTACCCTTTCCTTCATTTGTGTGATCCCCAATGTACAGGCACAGAAACAGGAGGCAATAATGATGCCTACCGCTGCGTGGCGCCTCTCCCCTTCGGCAACTCCAGAGTAGAAGAGTCCAACCCCTGTCAGGGATATCAATTCCGGAGCCTGAGCCTTGTGTCAAGTTGAGTTTGACAATATCTAGCCAGAACTTTTCAACCTCATGCACCAGCCTAGGCTTCATCCCCACCAGAGAGGTGACATTTTATGTCACTAGAGCCAGCATCTGCAGCTGAGGATCAGACTGCCAGGGTCCTTACCTTTACCCACTATCCAGCTCACAATGCACCCAACCCCTATGGCCCCTCCCACAGGTGGTTAGCCCATGGGAAGAAGGACCCATGTCTGCTTTTCAGGTTGTGCCCAGCCACCAGGCACTACTGAGCCCTAAACTCCAGGCCTGGCTTCAGGGTGTGGCCCCGGTGACCCGCATATGGCCAAGGGAAAACGATGATCCGTTGTTTTATTCTTCATATGATTTTTTTTTTTTTTGAGCTGACTTTTAAACCTAGGACCAGTTTGTCTTGGGTGACCCTACCAGGGGCATAAAGCCCTGGACAACTGAGCTCCTAGGATCATTTGAACACAAAAACCCCTCCACCATAATAAAGTGGTGACTCAAGGACTGTTATTGGACTTTTGTGCTCATCAGAGATTGTCCATTACAAGCACCATGTTCAAGCAAGTCCACATGTGCACTTTGCACCAGGACACCCTAGGTTAGCAGATCGATGATAACTGCCAACACCTCCAGAATGGGGAGGAGCATTTTCTCTCATGCAGATGAACAGTAAAACATGAGGCATCCAGCGAATACTTTTGGCAATATAGTGTAAACAGACTATTGTCCATAAAGTGCTTGTAATAATTATTATACTGAGTCACTTCTTTTTATCGTGATACAAATCATTACCCACACAAGCTTCATACAGAAAGACTCCCGCCGGGCCGGGACTTGAACCAGGAACATTCTTGCTGTGAGGCAACAGTGCTAACCACTAAGTCACCATGTTCCCCTACCCCCTAAAAAAAGAGCACCTAATAAAAATGAATAAATAAAAGTTTCACTTAGGCAAATTTCAATGTGTGCAACATCAACACACACATACACAAACACACGTGTTTCTCTCCCACCAGAGGCCCATAACCAGCGTACGGTTCCATTAAGAAATGCACTTAAAGGCCCCATAAACAGGATTCCTAACCTCTCCTCCCTGGTTCTGGGCCTTCACTCTTACCGGTTTAATCATGACACACATCAGTTGTGTGACAGGTCACGTGACAGTCGTAGTTGATCCGGAAGGTGGGAGGGAGGGAATGATGGCAGGCAGGAAGGGAGGGGGACGAGAAAAGAGGGGGCGGCTGATGTTGCTAAGAAACTGCATCAGGTTAAAAAGAAAGAGTATCAACCAGACAGGAAGCTCCGCGCTGGGGCTTCAAAATAAAGCTCGACTACTATGTGTTTTTTTTACTATTCAGTAGAAATGTGTAGTGTCTCTTGGCTCATTAAGTCAAAGTAAGAATGTTCACCTCAGCAAAAATACTCTACCAGTTTCCCAAGCATCAACATTCAACTTTGAAGCCAAACTGGTATTAAAACAAAAAAGCAAAACAATTACTCAAATAACCAGATGGGTTAGTTGAACAACTAGCGTCAAAGCCAAGTCAGATCATGAGGAAAAGGACTTCAAAAATACTCTTCAGAGAACCTATGGGTGACACCACAGAACGTTTATCAAGTTCTCCTTATGCAGTTGATGCACGTTACACATTTTACTAAAACTACAGGGAACATACTTTATAAGACAGATGTGACAGCTAGCTCAGAAACACATTCAGCGTGAAATTGTTTATTCAGACCGGGAAAGTTGTCCACACTGTCATCAACAACTCCTCAAAAAAGGTGAAAAATGAACAGATCTGTGTGTAAATTCACACCATAAACATATCTTATTCATATCCAAGTGGCTGCCAAATGCATAAACACATTTGTTATTGTGTAGGGCAGCGCTTTGGTGAACAGTCTTGCAGAGAAAAGTTTACAGTATTAAATATCTTTAGACAGCTGAGCTATTTTTTTTTCCTGTTTACCCATGATCTTGTTGAATAAGGGTGCAAATTAAAATGATTAATGACAAATAAACTTGCAGTTGAGGACACACCAGCACTAACTAGTTTTGAATGTTGTTTGCTTATAATATTTCAGCTGATGAAGACCATTTAACCAGAACTGAAACCAAATCAAATGTTGGAATTACACCAGAAAATGTCTGGAGGGATAATAATGGTTCTGTGTCTGCTTGTGTGGTTAAGAGTTTGTTTATACTCAATTTATTTCAGACACACACACAGACAAATGGGGTCACCACAGCCCAACAGTTGTCCTTACTCTAAGCTTTTTGCTTTCTTTTTTTTTTTTGCTCTTTTGCAATAGATGGGTATCTCCAGTATTCACTGTAGGGGCACTGCTACTTCAAGAAGGATATAAACTACATCTATGTAATTTGCAGTACATTTTTTCATTGAATCATATGAAAAGAGATGATTGCTTTCAAAGCTGTTTTATGAATAGGTATGAGACTATTTCTGACCATCTTCTGGGTAAAAAGATGAACGACCCAGGCTGATACAGTGTAGTGCCTTTTAAACCTCTTTAAGGCTCTACAAGGCGGTTTTTCTTTCAACGTTCATATAGCATTTTTTTTTTAGTCCGTCCCCCGTCTGCCCATATTGTCAGAAATCCATATGGAAAGAGTTTTGTAGTCCAGAAATTGCTCCTGCAGTCACAACTCATTGACACACATTGTACTCCATTCCCAGTATTCCTGCTGTGTCCTCCTCAATGCTCTAAGCTCATCCATTTCATTCACCTGCGATCTTACATTCTCCATGACGACAATCAAGGGAAGAAACGGTTTAAACTTCCTCCTCTTCCCTCCCTGCTTTAATCCTTTCCTACGTCCTTTATATTTTTATTCTAGGAAATACTTGGGTTAATACTCGATCCTGAATCAGCTTTTCTCATACATAAATAACTCTCCCATTCTCATGATTAGTCATAGCAGAAGTTAAAGAGGCCCAGAGAGACCACCAGAATTCCCCCAAACACCAGCAGTTTAAACCTATGTGAAATATTTTGCAATGGCTGAATCAATTACTTGATTTTGACCCATAAGTTGTATTTTGTTTTCTATCTGTTTAACTACAGATGAACAAACAAATAGAGACAGCTCCAGTGAAGGCCTAACAACACATCCCAAAGGAAGAAACTCCTAAGTTAATGCTTTCCAGACTTTGTCATTTTACGACAAAACGTTCTAGACAAATTCCTTAAGTAAACATGTATTTCTGGTTATATTAATTCGGCTAAATGTATTTAGGTTTTTGAAAAGAAGGGTTTTATGCATCCGATACTTTATTCTTGCCCTGTGTTGGATGTCCCCTCCTGTTTTGATAAACATGACCAGAGCCAGCAGCTGGTTGAGCATGGAGACACGGAGACATGGGAAGACAGCTGACTGCTCAACTGTAACAGAACCTGCCAACTGCCATTAAGCCTTAGATGTTTCTTCTCAGTTTCCCCCAGTGGATCTCTTTGCAAATATCTTTTTGCAAATACGATAACTTGAAAGGATCGAAAAACTTTCCATATGCAATGTGCAATTTAATCTATGACAAGGCATTGTATTATTATTTTTAAAAGCTTCTCATAAGTGCATGTTATATCTAAACATTATAATTTGCAAATTACTACCTTTCTTCATAGCTAACTAAAGCAGCTGGGTAAATGTAGTACAATACTTCCTATCAAATATAGTAGAACAGATACTCAGTCAGTCAATATGTGTACATAAATCTTTGTCCTTAAAGTCTAAGTAAAGCTAATTCAGGGATTTGCAAAGAAGATTTTTTTATATATGTGTAAGAGGATACTTTTTTTTAAATGTTTTGAAAGATTGAATACAATTTTTAGCTTATTGGGAGTTAGACTGTTTTTTGAAGATTTTCAGGATGGGTCTCAAGTCAGGGCTCAATGATGTATCAGGTGGTTTTTTTTTCATGGCAAAAGTTTTATTTATTAAACAGGAAAAAAAATGAATAAGAATCAAATTGCCTTAACAAAACCTTCGACAAACGGAATGATTTTCAGGGAATCAGAATCTGGCTCAATGTTAACTTGGTAATTGTCACAGTTTACACACATTCAGTATAAAACTGTTTATGACCTTCCTTGGATACAAACCTATTGAACTCATTCAGATTGATTTATTACTACAGTCCTCTGAATATAGTTGAACAGGTTCATAGAATGTTTTATTTTGAAAATGCTCAGCTGACATGCAAGTACATGAAATTTGTTCTTAAAGATACCCTGTGTAAAAGTGACCACTCCAGACCAGATGGGGGCAGATGTGATATTCTGTCAGCATGTGATGATGTGATATTCTGTGGCCCTTGTACAAGATACAGTGAAATGCGCTGTAGTCCAGAATAAATAGCCAGATGTTTCCTTTCCATTTCTTTAGTTGCTGAATGCTGTTTCCATCAGGGACAAGCAATGTTTGTGTTGTGTTTAATTTGTTCACTCTCATTCTCCACAACTCTGGAGACATTTATTACATAGGAGCAGGTGGTGGTGGTGGGGCAACCTGTTTATGCTGAGGCATAGCACATGTGACTTAACCATCTTGCAACTTCATAATGACTTTATAATATTCTATCAGAATGGCAGTTTTATTTACATATGAGTAGAAAACATCCTCAGTCAGTGTATCTTCCTTTTCTTTAGGTAAATGTACGAAGATGGCAATACAATGATGTATATCACCTCTAGTGGGACAAAGGGGTTTTACTAGGCTTCATGGTCTGCCCTCATGTGACGGCACATTATGTTCAGCCTTAAGTCAACACAGAGGATAGATTTGTGTGTCCTTAACATAGTGTATAAACGGTTGGTTTTTTGACACAATTACATTTATTAGGTTTATATATAAATATGTGAAAGTGTAATTTCTACATATGGAACCTTTAACTAAAAGTGTGCAACTTCTGTATATATGTACATTTGGACAAACGTGAGTAAAACATAATAGATGTTCTGTGTTTGTTTGCTTTTTTTGTTTTTTAATCCCGTTTTAGACATTTATTTCTTTTCCTTTTTAAAAAATACAGCAAAGGAATCATGTTCAGTGTTTCTGTGATTCACAGCGCCACAGTGGCCAATTGGAAGCATGACTCGTTTAAATGTAGTTTTAAAGTGTATTTTAATGTATACGTTTGCAGCAACGTGTTATTGTTTGACCTATCTTGGTTGTCTTAACTGTTAGAAAACTAGCCGTCTCTTTGGGCTTGCCGAGGTTTCGCCATTAAAAAGTGAGTATTATTTTGAAAGCGTTATCCGGACGTCACGTGTTGTCCCGTTCGTCTTAACGGTGGCGGAGTCCGCTCGCCTGCATTCCTCTTCTGTCTCCAAAGCCTGGCCGATAGAGGCGGAAAGAAAGAGGGGGGAGAAAACACATTATTATTCACAACCGTGTTGGATTTTTATGAACCACGGAGTCGACTCACACCGGATACATCAGGCCACGAAAGCTACCCCCTTTCAGACGGTTCATTCGGACCTAAAATACATTTTAAAAAGACGTATTTTATTGTTTTTTCTTTTTAACGTCAGGACTTTGCGTCGACAGACGCGTGTTTAGGTCGGTTATCGAAAAGCAATTTCGGTGAAACCTTTCCACGGCGGATATCTCCTTCTTTTTTCTTTTCTTTTTTTTTTTTTTTTAAATGAGGATTTGCAAGATGGCTGATGACAGCTAACCCCAACAAGGACAGAAACGCGACGTCCCCTTTAAGATCGGGATGGTATATTTTTGTATTTTTATTAGTTTTAAATGTATAAATATGGCTGCCTGTTACAATGATGACCAGAGATTACATTACCAATGACCGTCCTGGCCTGATTGACGAACTCTATTCGGTGTTTATATGTACCTGTGCTGTGTTAGAAAATGGTGAGGTGACGTCTGAGGTAATTTACGCGATTTAATCGAGATGAGGAAGTAGATAAATATGATGTTGGCTAAAGGCTGCGGCTCCAATAGGCAAATAAAGAGGAGACCAAAGTAAAGATAGAGGGGAACACGTGAAAAAACTAATAATCTTTGTGTGAGTAGATATTTGATAGATGTGTCAGAGAGGGGGGAAGCAAACGGCTCTGCAACAGCAGCCAACATTCCTGCGGATCCTAAAACCCTTTGTTTTGTGCGCAGGAGCCGGACTGGACCATTAAAACGATTAACTATGCAGTAAACAGCCTCAAAATGATGGCCTGGGTATGGTTTTCAGTTTAATGAGATTATAAGGCCTTTGTTGTCGACAGAAGACTGGTGGAGACGCCGAGGCCTTGTGTACAGATATGCGAACTGTGCCACATAGCAGGCGTAATTTATCAAACAGAAACGTCGCTTTTATGTGTAATTGAAGGACTGGGGGGTACCTGTGTTGTTCCCTCCATCCCCCGTTTTTATCAGTACGACAGTATTTGTTGTGTACTGCCAAACCGGCTCGGATTGTACGTGTAATTAAAGTGCTGATTGAGGTTGCTCGGATACTTATTTATGATTCAACGGACAAAAGCATTGCGCTGCGTTGTGATTATTGAGCGGATCAGGCGTCCTTGAGGTCCGGATAAAACAGATTCAGGTTTTTAGAAAAATAAATAGAAATGAAAAAGCTTTGTACGCGTTTGTGAATAGTAATCAGGGTGTGGATTCCAGCAGTCCTTTCTCGTCCTTTTCATGCTTCGTTTGTTGGTCTGAATTGGTCCACAGTCAATCATAATCCGACGTTTAAGTGTGTGTGTGGGGGGGCTCTTAAGGTAAGGCCCTGAACAGGCAGCAGCACAGATCAGGAGGCGTTTCATGTGGCACACGGAGATGGGTCAATCGCGAATGTAATTGTATAGATACTTCATTCTCTGTGCCTTGTTTGCACTTAATGGTTTACCTGTAGCAAACTGGCTTTTTTTTTTCCTTTTTTTTGCTTCCTGTAGGCCTATAAACACACACAGAAGCCGTGAAGGCAGGCCCAGTGTGTTTGAGTTTGATTTAGAGGAAAGGAAAGCACCGTTTCCTGTAATCTCAATAACGTCAGCCCCTGTTTTCATTTGCTGAAAGCAGCACAGTGTTGTCATCTTTGCCTGAAGCCTCCTCTTGGTCAATTTTCTGGAATTTGCCTTCATGCTGCATTAATAAGCAATACTCATCAGCTGTCAGGGAGACTCGCTCGTTCGGCCACAGAGGTTAGCATATAAAGACTGATCTTTCAGGACGGTGTCGAGTCGTTTTATCTTTTTCTCACAACTCATTTTGAGAAAGAGTTGGGTTTCATTTGAGACAGAGGCCTAGAGGTCTGGAAGAAGTGGGGAAAGTCTTAGTGTATGGCTGCCTACACCATGATGGCCTCTGACATGGCTGAGACATGGAGGAACTGTTTCGAGGAGGAGCTCATCTGCCCCATCTGCCTGCATGTGTTCTCGGATCCCATCCAGCTGCCCTGCAAGCACAACTTCTGCCGTGGCTGCATCAGCGAGGCATGGGCCAAAGACTCCTCGCTGGCCCGCTGCCCTGAGTGCAATCATGCTTACACACAGAAGCCCAACCTGGAGAAGAACCACAAACTGTCCAACATAGTTGAGAAGTACAACGCCCTGAGCGTGGAGAAGACGACCTCGCCGGCATTACAGTGCATCCTCTGCCGCAGAGGGCCGCCGCTCCCGGCAGTGAAGGTCTGCCTTCGCTGCAACGCCCCGTGCTGCCAGTCCCACATCCAGACACACCTGCAGCAGCCGTGCTCAGCCCTCGGGCACCTGTTGGTGGAGGCGGAGGCAGTGAAGGCCTGGACCTGCCCGCAGCACGACGAGTACAGGCTGTACCACTGCGAGGCCGAGCAGACAGCGGTTTGTCAGTACTGCTGCTTCGCCCGCTGCCACCCCAGCAACGGCCACGCTGTCACTGATGTGGAGCTGCGACGCAACGAAATCAGAGTAAGATATACTCTGCACATACACTAAACTACCACATGGTTATCTTTAATCAGTTCTCATTCATGCACACATCATGAAAAAATAAAACAAACGCAGCACAGTGTCAGACATCTTGCAAGTGAAGGTAAAATCTATATTCATTATCTATTAAAGAAAACTTGTTCTGAGGATTTTAACATTTTCATTTTTTCCCATTCATATTTGTGTTTTAATGTTTGTTTTTTACTAATAAAACAACAGGTCTGGCTCTGCTCTAGGAAACTGTGACACTTATTTTTCTAAATGGCAGCCCTACTTGGAGGAATTTGTCTATTCATCAGTGATCAATAAGCATTCCTTTAAGTGCATTTATAATGGCAGCACACAAGCCGGCGAGGTCATTTTGGTTTTTTTTTTTTTCAACCACTCAGCCTGTCTTTGCTTTGTTGAAGAGCGGATTTTTGTGTATAAATCTGTTTTTAAAAAAGCCATTGTCAAATGTATGTACATTTTATAGAAATCAAAACCATAATTTTTTGACTTTTTTTATTTTTTTTTGTAAAGGGTGCATTTCAAGTGTTCAGCTCTATCTTGCATTTCTTCAGTTGTGATCTATTCCAGCCTCCGTTCTCATCTGTTGGAATGACAAACAATGCCGTCGAGGGTTGAACAATGAGGGGCCCTCAGAGGGCCTTATCTCCCCAGCACAGGTGCATCCGAGCTCAGGGATCGCCAGTTGTGAAGGGGGGGGGTGACTGGTTAGGAATGAAGTCAAGGGGAAGAGGGATTAAAGTGATTTGTCACTTGCTTCTGCGGTCTACTTGGGGTTTTTTTTATTAACCTCTTCTCTTCCTGGGGGTTTGGTGTTCACTGTCTCCACTTTGACGGAGGTTGTGCTACTTTTCCTTGCCCTTGTTTTGAGGGGTGTGTGGTGCAATATTTTAGTCAGGAGGAGGACCACAGAGGCGTTGCCACTAACTGATTAATTTAGTTCATGGAAAACCCTGTTTAGGTGTCAAACATGACATGGAAGGGTGTACTTCCTGTTGGTAATGCTATGACTCAGTTTTCTGTGTAGTTAGTCACCTGTGACTTTTTTTTTTTTTTTTTTTTTTTTTTTTTTAAAGCAAAATAATTAACTTTTTGTTATGAAAATCTTAGTTTTACAATCTAATATTTCTTTATTGGCACAAATATATCCAACAAACAATGTGTTCTTTTTTGGTGACTTAAATATTTGTTTAAAATAATTATGCACGCATGAGTCATTTTGAGTGCGTCTTGTTTTTTTGTTTAATATTGACTTGCCACATGTCTCTCTGGACTTTCGTGCTGACAACTCTCAGATGTCGTCAAACGACTGGGATGCGAGTTGGATCCTGCTACAGTTAGCTGTCAGTTTAAGGGTAGGGTCATTTATTGTAGAGAAAACAACGATTGCATAGGAAACACGGCACATTCTGCCTTCGTTGGGGTCAAACATTTGTACACACTGGTCTCCATTTTCTGTGGGTAAGAAACATGACAGGATGTGACTCCTGTCGTATGTACAAATATCATGCACACAGTTGAAATACGTTGAGCAAGGTAAAAGTCGGCCTGCTGACAAATGCTCATTGCAACATGTTACCACGTTTACAGCAAGTATCTCAACAAGCAGGAAGACATGAAATCTGTCACCTGTGTCATCTCTGAAGGTCTGCTCTCATGCAGCAGCGTTTACAAGGAAAGTTTACTACGTATTTTGCAGTCAATCATGCCATTGGGACTTTTGTTTTGTTTTTCCCCTCAAACTGAGGAAATGTATTTCTACCCTGTAAGAGGATACAACGGTAGAGGCTGAGTTAGTCTTCCTATAGTTTTAAGTGTCACTTCAGTAAAGTGTTGTATTTATCACTGGAGAGGGAAATGAAATTGGTAATTATGGCTAACTTTAAGGACTATCCACTGACTTGTGATGTATTTTGGATTTATTGAACTTTGACGTAAAAATTTCAGTCTACATAAAATTACTTGGGCCAATAGTGTAATTTCTGTTGAGCTACACAAATAGTCCCTTAGACGTTGGCCAGATACACCAGCCTGACCTTGATAATTATTTCTCAATTACATTGTTTGTGGTCATTGAGAATTGAAATTGCTTTTTTTTTTTTTTTTTTTTTTTTTTTTTTTTTTTTTTTTTAATAAATTCAATCAATTGCACTGCCCTACTTTTTATGGATTTAAGACTTGTTTCCTTAACGTGCTCTCTAAACCTGTGTAAAATGCGTAATATCTCCTGGCAAGGTTAGAAATCGTACGTGGGACAGTTTCAAAGGATGAAGATGGGAGATACAGGCTTTGAGTATAATTTTGACTGAGCATAAAGTATTTTTCCAATTAAATATGCGCACATTCTGTTTATAGTAACGTATCCTATCGTTTAGCTCCCAGCCCCAATACTGAAATTCAAAGTTAACATCGCCCACTTAAATTTAGGCTGTCTTTTTTGCTGCTGTTTTGGTTTTTTGGGGATTTTTTTTATTTTTTTATTTTTTTTAATGGTTTCCAAAAGATGCTTGTAGAGTCTCCTGTCTAAAAGCCTGTCCCCTAGCATTCAAAGCCAGGAATACATGATCTACACAGACAGTTTGATGCTCGAATGCATGTCCAGCTGTATCGTATGAGTGCACAGAAGCAAATGAAAATGAGGTTGTTTAGAACCTCAAAGTCAGAGTAAATTAAATACTAAGTTGTCAAAGAGTTTTCTCTTAGTGCCCCTTTTTAATATTTAAAACCACGCAAGAACATCCTCAACGTTTTATTGGACAGATCTGTTTGCTGCAAAAAATAAAAACTGTAAATGCAAGGAGGAAAAAAGATAAGATTGGACTTTATTGATCCCAGAAAGGGAACTTTGTGTGTTACCACGTCTCAAGTACAAAAACAGAATAGTAAGCATAAAATAATATAAGATAGAATAGTAATACTACTTTAAATCCTGTTTTGGAATATACTAGGGTCCAGCTGTTTGGACTTGTGATTCTTTTATATAGTTTTGTATTTATCAATATTTCCAAAGTTTCCTTTGAAAATGAGGTATAAACCATTGCGCTCTAGGCGAGTACACTCTCGTATACTCTCCCATATAGATAGTGTTCAGCAATTAAATGTATTATATGTCCAAATTTAAATTTGCATTGAAGCACAAAGCTATGAGTGCAGCACAAAACTATGAGACACACCCTGCAGAAGAGACGGCAGTGTCAACTGATTCACTTCACCCCTTAAAGGTGTTTGCTGTGAGCAGAGCTGCAAAGACAGAGCTGAGAGGAGAGCTGTGGTACGGCAATCCTGTGGTGTGTTTGACCAAAGCATGTCAGAAATGTCATCAAAACCTCAGGAAATTGTGTGAACTTCTGTAAAAAGGGGTGGAATATGTCTGCTTATAACTCCTTTCACACAGGACTGAAAACCTAAGTACAGTGGGGGAAAGTGTACAATCGATGTCCACTCACAAGCCGAACAAATCTGCAGTAGATGCAAGTATTTATTGGCTCTGAATGGCAGTCATGGCAACATGACACTCTTGTAGATGTTGTTGCTGTCATGGAGGAAATGTTTGCTGCTTAAGTCAGTAACTACTTTTGTCTTCTCAACAACAAATTTCTTCTGTCTGCAATTCTGTCTTTTTAAATGTAGATATGTTAAGTAGGCAAAAAAAAACCTTTATTAGTTTTACATAAATGGTGTTGACACTTCCATAACATGTTTTTTCCTCTATTTTGAGAGAGTTGAAACACCTTTGCAAAATAAGTTCACACGTAACAAACTTGTATGGCTCATGACTCATCAGCTGTTTCCGCATCGTGGTGGGGGCTGAAAGCATGACCAGGACTCGCAACACGAATGAATAATTACAAGAGGTCCAACTGGAAACTGGAAAAAAAGTCAAATTCAAAATTCTGACTGCAGCTTTGTTTTTTCCACACGGTCATTGGCTGTGCAGTGGCATAGTCGCAGCTATACCTAACGTAGATGTTTGTACAACTACCTTCATACAGCACTGATGTGGTTTATTCACTTGAGACTGGTTTTTAACAACAATCCTAACTGGAATGTTCTTGTTGGCATAATTTCAAAGGTTCGCTCCAGATCACGTTATACATTTTTCCAGTCATGCTAATTTGTTTACTAGCTGTTGGTTAGGAGTTTCCCCTCTTTTCCCTTTTGTGTGTTTAGAAAAACAAGGGGGGCATACATTTAATTACCAAAAGGTATTGACACAATTATTTTTGATAAATAGAGGAAAATGTGTTGACAATTTAGCTGTAAATATTACCGATTATCTACTCAGTTAAATCAGAAATCATCACTTACTGTTCATGTTATCGAACGAGCTGATAATAAATATAATCATTTCAATTGTAACAGTTGATGACTATACGTTTAAGGTTTCATATGATGTTGTAAAACCTAGCAGGGACATTTACACTTATGTTAATATGAATAGCTAATTTTTTAATTAAGATTTGTTTGTAGTTTTATACAGTAAAAGGCACCAGGCTTCAAATAATTCAGAAAAGGTGTGTTTATAATACCCTACTTGGTCTTGCTTGGTTTAAATGGTCAGTGCAAGGAAAAAAAAAACACAATACATTTAAAAGAATCATTTAATTTTGAATACAAAAATGTCCCATGTGGACAGCTTAATCATCTCATAACATATTTCACAGGATTATCGTATGCAAATTGCAGAAAAATGTTCTGCTGGGCTCAATTCAAAAATGCTTCTTTTAATTTTTTTTTATTTTGTTATATGGATTTGCCATCCTAGCAGCGATCTCCTACGCATCCTCCGTGATGAATGTTATTAAAGTGCACACAGGCAGCCAGCCCACAGACATCACCCCACTCTTCCCTCCTATCAGCCCCCAACCAAATTCGCTTCTCTCACACTATTCAGCAGCGACCCCCAGCAAGGACCGACCTTCCCCCTGCCCCTCCTCTCCTGCTCTGATGGAAAAGACACTGTGGGGAAATGACAGCTAAAGTGCACTCTCCTATTTTTTTTTTTTTTTTTTTTTTTTTCTTTTTTAACCCCTCTCTCCCCTCCATTTCCCTCCCCCAAAGGTATCCCATAAATTTAGTTGGAGCCCCCCCTGCAATGCTCAGGGGCTTCTAACCACACACACACACACACACACACACACACACACACACACACACCTCACTCCCCAGCTTCTGCTCAGAGCCTAGCTCAATCAGTCAGCACAACCAGGTCATCGCCCTGGATCTAACCATGCCAACTGTGTGTTTGTGTGTGTGTGAGGGATATCTAGGGCAGTGATTCCCAACCATGTGCTGCTGAGGCCCAAGAGTCTGCAGGTTTTCATTCCGATCAGGCTCTAAAGCAGCTGATCACTAATGATAAAATCAGCTGTTGTTGGTTGGAATGACTGGATGATGGTATGTTATCAAAGCTTCAGCCCGAGGAGAACAACCGATCCTTCACAAATGTCTTTTCACACAGTTGGTTGTTTGCCAATGCACTTAAGAACCAACATTTTATTTCTTTTTTTTCTTTTCCTCCTTGGTGTGGGAGTCTAGGCCCCATGCGTCTTTGGGTGGGGTGAGGAATTATTTTCTGAAGTGTTGATTGAATTGTAACGAAGATCGATGCAGATATATCGTCTTATCCTTGAAAGATTACTAGAACCTGAAAATCAACTAATGGTAATGTTTCAGTTCTGTTCAGTTCTCAGTAAAACGTAGTCAGTTGGCAAATTTGAAAGATTTAACAGATATTTCATTAACTTTGCTTTATGACTTTTATTTGCTTGTTCCAGTCTTGGCTTTGGAATTTTCCCTTGCTTAATGCAACAGTTTTTATTTATTTATTTATTTATTTATTGTTGTTTTTGATCATATCCCCTTTCATTTTTTGACAGTCGGGTACTCTGATTACATTTCAGTTGTGGCACGTTTGATAAAGAAATCTTTTTTTTTTTTTTTTTTTTTTCAGGCTTGTTTTGTTTACATTTAGGGAAAAAACAAATGAATTTTCAGTGGATGATACCGCCTGTTAAAACATGCGGTCTGATGTATAATGCTGAAGTGATCAGTGTTGTTGTCTCTTCATCACTGTTGAGGTTTATTAAGAAGTTCGACAAAGAGTTTGTCCACATTTATGCAGTTTGAACAGACTGATGTGGAATCATTTCACTTTTTTTTTTTTTGTATCCTGACAGAGCTGACTTGCCTTATGTGCTTTTGGGAGACTGTACTGTTGTAGAAACACCATGAGGGAAGTTGGATGCTGCTGAAGAGGGTCTTTGTGTTAACTTCCAGAGGAGTTGGTTGTAGATTCAATAATCATGAAACAAGAAATAAAATAATACAACCAGTTCTGTGTTCACTAAAGAATTTGAGTTTTTGACACAGACAGCTGAAGCTAAGGGTGGATAAAGTTACCACTTGGCTGCATTGGATGCATTTATAACATTCTGTGCATTGATTTTGAATATTTGATTTTGTTGCATGTAAGCGTTGCTTCTGTCAGAAGTTGAGAAAACATCAGTGGTTGTGCTTGGATCATTGTGTGGTTGATCGAGAGGTTAACTTGGGCTTTTTCTTTGCTTGGAAAAGAATTAAAAATTTAATCCAACCGATTTTTAATTGTTCAACCTCCAATATTTTGAGGTGGACGTCCATACCAGATTAATAAGAGGCTGCAGATATTTGAGGTAACTGACTTATCCTTTTAAGACACCATCCTCTTTAAATGTATATTTAATAATTTTCATTTAATTTGAAAAGTTTATCAATAAAATAAACTGCATTTGTGCAGATAAAACTTGTAACATGTTAACATTTTTAAACCTTTTTTTTAATAAACTATAAACGTAAATTAAAAATGCACTTAACCTTCGAGTTTGCTTTTATCGATCATATTGAACACATAAATAAGTACTTGTTACTGCACTAGTTGAGTCGAGAATTGGTTTTGAATTTGGTTTTAAGCCCTGAGTAAGTACATGTCCAGTATATTTATCTCTGGTTCTCAGTTAATCAGCTGCCTAATTCCTGTAAGTTTCAGTACAGCAGTGAAATGTGAGTTATAAATGTTAAACAGCTGTAAAGAGCTGTTCATTGTGTTTTCATACAATCTGTAAGTCACAAAGACGAGGCCCACGGAGAATAACGGCCCGAATAACCAGCACCTCATTCAAGTTGGGCACTGGACCCACTGCATGCCTGTAGACGCACACTGATGCTTTCTGCATCTCATCAGTGTGCCTATCGGCTGTTAAATATTTAACACAGACTATTCATTTTTCATGTTAAATTATAGCAGCATGAGCATTTACCAAAATCTGAATGGTTGAGCTCATGTGGATCAGTTTCTCATTTCTGGCCTGGATGAATGCCTCTTTTTAGCAGCGCACTCATTCGCTGTTGTTCACATGTCATCATCAACCCAGAAATAACAGGTGTTGTTGCCACAACATCGCCACGGCTCACAGAGCGGCCTCCACTCTGTGGATCTGAGTCTTTTTAGTGCTGGGCAGAGGAGAGGAGGTGCACCAAGGGGGGAACGCAGAGCTGCTGGAGCTTTTTCTGCCCATTCATCTATCTCTGCTTACTGCCCACGGCTCCCCCAACGCTGGTCCTCACTCACTTATGCAAACACAAAATATCTGTTGGTTGCTATGACAGCACCCAGCTCCCTCCTCCCCCGTTGGGATTGTGTGTCGGATGGAGACCAAATTAGCCAGCTCCCAGTTTGTAATATCTGTGGTACTGGGAGGGGATGTTTGTGGATTACTGAAATCACAACTTTTCTTTCCCGTCCTCAGCAAAACCTGCTAAGGCAGCAGGAGCGCGTGGAGGAGCGTGTGCAGGAGATCGAAGAGCAGCTTTGCAAACTGGATTCTGACAAATGTGTGGTGGAGGTATGTTTTAAAGGTCCTTGCTTTGTGAGCAGCTGCGCATTTTCCACAGAGAATGGACTTTTATTTTGAGTGGACTCGTGTCCGTGTTTGGCTTTTTCAGGACAGGGTATGTGAGCTGAAGGAGGAGGTGCGTATGCAGTACCAGCGGATGCACCAGCTCCTGGAGGAGGATCTCGGGCGTACGTTGGAGGCCCTCGATCGGGCTCAGGCTCGATTTTGTCAGGAGAATGCAGCCCAGGTTTTGGCTCTGGGAGAGCAGCGCCACGAAGCCCAGAAGCTGCTGAGCTCCATCCACACGGCCTTCAGTAAGGCAGAGGAGCTGAGCTTTATGAAAAACACCAAGCCTGTTAAAATCCTCACAGACAGGTCAGAGAACAGCTGGGTTTTTTTTTGTTTTGTTTTTTTTTTTTTTTAAAAGGACAATGCACTTTTGTGCCTCTGAGTTTGTCCTACTTGGGCAGAGCTGTGAAGCAGACTTGTTATCTTGAGCTTTTCTTGTCCCTTTTCACTTTGTTGCAGGTCTCAGGTTTGTGTGGGCAGCAGTCTCCCTCCTTACAAAGTCGGGAATTTAAACTCTAAGCTATTCCTTTCTGAGATCTCAAAAAGGGAGAAGAGCTTGAAAAGAACACTTGAAGGTAGAAACTAAAATTCACCTCCTGGGCGTTAATCTAACACATGACTGTCACTTATCAGCTCTTATTTCATGGCCTTTTATTTTTTCTCCTTTCACAGCTCCCCTCACCCCTCCGTCAACGTTCCTACAGTCTGTTCCTGCGTTTCCCAGTGGTCAGAGCTCCGGCTCTGGAGCTGAGAAGCGGAAACATTCCACTGCTTTCCCAGAGGGGAGCGGGAGCGCTGGAAAAAACACAGCTCCAGGTTTTAAAGACTCGTCCTCTTCTTCCTCGTCTTCTTCTTCATCAATAGCCAAGCAGCCCTACCTGGGCTCTGGTTCCGCCTCCGGAGAAGGCCAGTCCTCCAACCCACAGCCACTCGGCCCCTGTGCCCCACCTCACATCAGCGAGAGCGGCGGCACGGGAAGCGGAAGCGGCTCACTGACCAACCACCATTCAGGCTCTGTGTTCGGCTCCTCCCACTTCCCTCCCGGAGGCAGCACGTCCTCACACTCCTCCCAGCAGGCAGTGCTGCCTCAGTACGGCGGCCGTAAGATCCTGGTGTGTACTATGGATAACTGCTACTGCTCCGGGGTCCCCTCCGTTTCCGGCCACCGAAGCCACCCTCAGTACGCGCGTTCAGGCTCGTTTCCCTGGGTCAACCCCCCGGACTACCCGCCTCCTCCCGGCCTGACGTCTGGGGGTCCGTCCATGCAGGGTTTGTCAATGAGGGACTGGATAGACGCCTCACAAACACACAGACATGCAGATTTCTACGGGCTGTACGGGCAGCCGTCTACGAAGCACTATGTCACCAGTTAACAAAGCAGATACACACTTTATATAGAGACAGGCACAAATACGGCACACCTTTACCAACTTATTAACCGTAAAAAAAAAATTTAAAAAAACTTCAGTTACACTATACACACGTTAAAATGAGTGTTAATATCTGCACCCACAGATCTAGAATACATGTTCGGGGGCAGGGTTTATCTCTTTGTGTTTCTTTCTCTTTATTTTCAATCAGTGTTTTCATGTAGTGAATTATAGCTAAAACAGCAGCCACTACTCATCACTCTGGCACAACTTGTCTCAACATTTTACGCATAAATGAAAACTGATACAGCGGGGCTTATAGAAGGGAGGTTAAGATGCATCTTTTTATTTATAGAATAGGAAACCAATAGAAAATGAACTCTTATTAGAAAACCTTTCCACGCTTCTTCAAGTCTTCTCACTGAGTCTAAAGGGAAAAGCGAAGCCGTGCGGGGTTGAGCTTTCCAGTTGTAGCTCGCATTTCTCTGTTATAATCACCCTTCCAGTTATGCTGAGGCGTATGGCCTTGTGTTGTTAGCTTCGTTTTTACTCCTCATAGCTGACTTTGTTTCATAGATCCTTTTAAAGTGGGGCTTGCAGTCTCGTCGTGTCACTTGATTATTTTTTTTTTTTAATCATCTTGGCACTTCTTCCTTTGCTGAGTTCAGGGATGGATCATACAGCTTAAACACAAAACGCTCTTCCATGGAAAACCCACATGCACTTGTGGATGCCTTCCTATGCTGGGACTATAAACGCGGACCGTAGGGGGACAGTAGAGCCGTATCTGACGGGCCGGTCGACTCCAGTCCTCTGCATTTTTGCATTTTTGGCTCTTATTCCTGGCACTCCCCTCCTCCTGCCACAGACGGACAGATGATATTACAAAGACTGTTTCTGTTTAGTGATTACAATGGCTTTGTGTTATTTGGTACATCTGTAGGTATCATGCTTGTCTACGGAGACTCTTTGATTGTTAAGAAAAAGGAAAGACTGGACAGACCAAAACCAATCAAGTATCTAAATCTAGACGATCTGATGATGCTGTAATTGTACTTCCTGCAGGGCAAAGATGTCACTTCCTCTCAACAAGCACACAAGCTCTTGGCTTCCTGTTTGCAGCCGAAAGCATGCAAGGAAGAGGTTGTTTTTTTGTTTTTTTTAAGCACTATGGACAATAGGGGAAAAACTGTTAGCTGTTTTAAAATGAGTGGAATAACATGGTCGGAGGAACTTTTTTTCATGAACTTTTTCTAAAAGAACAAGACTGAGAGATGTAAGCAACGGTTCATCGTCCTAAAAAGGAGCTGTTACAACAGCCGACATTAGGAGGGGAAAATGAGTATCTTTTTTGTAAATATTTTGTGAAATGGAAAAAAAAAAATACAGTAAGATTTGGAGGAGAGTTCCAAATAAACAAATTTAATCTGGTCTCTGTTTTAATTGTCCATATGCAAATCCCATCATCTCATTCAAAGAAAGGTAGTGATATTCTATATTTTTGTTACTGTAAATAAATCCCATGATAAGGCCAAAACCAGCGGTGTGTCGGTACTTGAATACATCCCGTTTTTTACCTTTGTGCTGCAGAGGCTGAAGACTGTTCACGCTGACGATCCTCGAAACAACGAAACCCAAAACTGGGGTTCGAAGTGCTAATTATCACATGTCAGGATTGTTGCACACTAAATTATTTGTGTTCAGAACAATGCTCACACACCTCAATTACACGCTCATCTGTTATTTCCTTTTTTTAAGTTATTTCTTTTTAAGATGAAAACTTGTTCAAAAGAGTAGGTTTGGTTCCATAAGCTTTTAAGTATTAAGGGAGTAAAACAGCTGTGCTGTGATCTCAGACGTGCATAACTACTGTTGTCTCTTTTTTTTTTTTTTTTTACAGAAAACATTTCTATATGCCAGGAGTTAAAAAAAATATATAATAAATTGCCTAACTTGCTACATTGAAAGTCAAGCTGTAACTTTCCTGTTAAAACATTTTACAGCTACTATCAGAAACTGAACAAGTAGTTTTATGCTCATGGGTCTTTTTTTTTTTTTTATTATGTGCATTTTCATACACGTATCCATGCTAGATTTAGATTAATTAAAAATATATATTTATATAGTGTATGTAATTGAAATGCCCTTTTCATTTTGGCTGCAGAACGCTTCCTTTCACCCTTGAACGAGGGCGTTTTACTGTGGTGAGCAGTCCGTCTGTTTCATCTACGGTCTCCATACGAAGCGGTAAGAAAATGTAATCGTGCCTGATTTCCACACGTGTGTCGCCTTACCGGTATGAGGCGTACACCGCTGCCAATCCGCCTGACACTCGTTACTCCTCTAGCGGTCAACTCAAGGAAAAGGCCACTTGTACACCGGTGGCTCAGCGCTCACGTACCGATACTTTGCTGAGGAGAAAGTGTTTTCTGTCACTACACTTGTAACTTTTACAGTTTCAATCCTTACACAGCTGAAGGAGCGCTCCTCTTTTTTTTTTTTTTTTCACAAAGAAGTTGCCCGCTGCCTTTAATAACACGGCTGTTGTAGCTGTTCAGTTTTTTAGTAACGGCTACTTTCTCTCCAAAATCCACCACAAAACTCACTTTTTTTATTTTTTTATTTTTTTTATTAATGTGCAAATTTCGAGAAGTTTCACAATTGTTTCAAAGGTCATGGACGTGACCATGAACGAGGCAATATCTTTATTTTCAGTGGATTATTTAGGATTTTAAAGTGACAGTACACTGTGTCAGAAGTTTGGAAATACAAATAAGCCAACAAACAAACTGAATTGGCTCCTTGATTGTGAAACCAATTGCTGACTGATTAAAATATTTTCCACTAAAGTGTGATTAAAGCTAAATTAATGATGTAGTGATTTCACAAGGCTACCAGAGAACTTGGGAAGAAACCCACGGCAGCCGAGCCCAGACTTTTCTGCAGCTGTAGTTAACATATTTGCTTCACAGTGGACGGTTCTCTCCTGGAGGCGTTCCTTGTAGAACAGTGGGTTCCCTTCAGTCCTAAACCAGCCCTACGTTTTTATTTCATCATCTGTCCACAGACCTTTGTTGTTCTTTAATACAGCCCTCTGCTGGAAACGGCGCTGGTTCTGCTCAGCATTGATGTCACTTTGGACTTTGTGTTACAGAAAAGCAAAACTGCAGTGTTGTTCACAGCCCACATAGGTGGACCAGCAGGTTAAAAAAGCCCAACTTTACTCATTTTTACAGCTGAAATAAGTTACAGCCCGCTGTGGAAAAACAAAGGAACCGTTGGTCTCAATAGCTGAGATGTCTTTTTCTCTTTTTGTTACATACACTCCTATTTATTTATTTTAAATCAACAGTTCAGTTTGATTTAAGAAGCTTGGTTGCCAGATGGGCTTTCACGCCACGGAAATGACCTTCAAGACGTCCTCGAGTCCTCGCTCAGACCCGACCTTTGTCACTCCTGGCAGCTTAAATCAGAGATGCTGACTGATAAAAGCGGAACGACGGCCAAGAAATCAATACCTGATGTTAAAATGTCTGCATCCATCATGTGTGCACAATCTGTGCACAATAGATCCTCTGACATGTTGTCTGTTCAAAAAAGTATGTTTGGAGCTGAGGTACGTGCGTTAACCAGAACAACCGGCCTGGTAAAACGGGATATTTTTGTTCATGAGAGGGTGAGTCCAGGCTTTCACGGGTCACCTCTACAGACGCTGTTGCTTTTCAAGCAGAACTTTACACTGTTGGACCCTAAATGGCACATTTGCACACGTACAAGGAATAACAGTAGTTTTGGATATACAGTTTTTACCAATATTAACACTTTTCCTATGAAAAGAAGAAGAAGGAGGCCCTTTAAAAAGTTTTAATTGAAACAATCTAAAGCGAAAATAGAGCCACATAATGACTGGTTCCAGTGTTTAAACCGGCGCCTGATTGGAACTGAGCACATGGATGGTAACGTTTACAAGGTTCAAAGCCATGTTCTTTATGCCAATATGAAACAAAGTCCGTTGTTTTATACAAACAATGTAGTGATATATTATCAATGTTTTAATGCCTCATAATGCTGCACGCAAGGCTGAAAAGGCTTTCTGCCACACAGGAATCCGGCTTTTGTGATAAAGATTATTCATCTTAGTCAGATCTTTGTTGGCTTTGGCTTTTTTATTGGGATTTATGTACAATGTTTTTTCCAATTTTATTTACGTTGAATTCAGTTCCTCACTTCTCGCAGTAATCTTCACACTATCATCCTTTTACGCTTTATGTAACTTTTGGAAAAAAATAAAATCCCCTCGTCCTCCCACTCGTGCCCGGTAACACAACAAAATCTCAGCTGTGTTCTCTCAAACAACTAATCCGCCTGGCTGCACTTTTCAGTTTAAGCTGTTGGTATATTAATTTTCTCTCAAAAGACATGTTACAAGTGTGTGTGTGTGTGTGGGGGGAGGGGGGGCATTTAGACAAAGCTTTAAACATCTCTGTGTCCACTCAGTGCAAACAGGGCTCATGAGTATATGGGGGTGGAGGCCTGTGGAGAGAAAACAGGATGGAGAGACTGGAGATGACTGCTCAGAGTGAGTGTCTGAGTGTGCACGTGCTCCCCTCAGTCTGATTAAGCCGTTGCATTACTACTTTCCCCTACCCAGCACTTTTAAGCTTCAATCCCATTCACACAGCATGGATGATCCACTTGTGTGCATTTGAGCAGCGTGTGAACTACTATTTCCGAAACAGTTCCCTTAAAAAAAAGTCCTGTGGTGATCATTCCCGTTGCAGTTATCTCATCCACCAGTTGACTCTGGAGTGTCATGTAAAAGAACTATAAATGCCAAGAAGAATCAAAATATGCCTTTTCTCTGCCGTGGAAAGGCACGTGATGCAACGGAAACCTAACAAAAAGGGAACATCCTTTGTTTCCAAAGTGAAGTTTCACTGGGTTTCGTTTTTTTTTTTTCAAGACAGGGCCTTCATTAACATGCGAGCTTGACTTTCTGAATGCCGTGTCTGTCACTCTAACAGCAGGCAGTGGTTAACGTCCACGTAAAACTTAACCTCTCAGTCATACTGCTCCTCGCTCCCCCCTCATCCTCCTCCCACTTCTTTCCCCTCTCGAGCCGAAGCGCAGCGCCGATGTGCTGCCTTTTTCTCTCACGTCAGCAAACCTCAGCAGAGACACAGGCAGCCAAGAGCTGAGGGGTCGGAGGTGCGGCATAAATTACAGCTCTGCTTTTCTGCCTTTCTCTCTGACACACACACTGACAAACACTCCCCCACCCCCTTTATCTCCTGACACACATTTTCTCACACTTGTGCACACAGCTGCTGAACAGCTGCTTTCTCCTGGAGGAGGGAGAACGAGGCAATAATCTGATTGCTCATATCTCTGATATGTATCACACAAACACACACAGTCCTTTAAATTACCCACTTGGGGGGGGGGGGTGGGGGGGGTAATTTAATAACCACAGATCATTTTGTCCCTTCATTTTAAGGTTTCAGAAGACAGAAGATTTTTAAAAAGTTGAAGAAAACTAATCATTATAGTCTTATTGTAATTTTTTTTATCATTCCACTGAAAGTTTAACATTTAGGAAACTGTTTATCCATAATAAGGATGAGGAAAAGGGTAAATCATCTCAATATATACACTAAAGACTTAACTTTACCTAATTTAAGACCTTAAAGTGCACATATTATTAAAAGATATGCTTCAAAGCCTGTATTTAGGTGTCTGAAATTACTAAAATATTAAAAAAGAAAATCTTAAGGTAGTACCGCCTAGTCACGTTGTTTGGATCTCCTGCTTCATTTGCTGTACCTCTGAAATGGGCAAACGAGTGGGGGTTGAGTGTCATTTGGATGATAGCTCCACTCCCTTGAGGGGGATATATAAACAGAGATTAAAAGATGTGGCTGAAAAGGGCGCTTTTGTACTCTACTCCTGTGGTATGTTGACCAAAACATGTCAGGGACATTTCATGGACAACTCAGGGAAACAAAACAAAAACAAGCGTCTCCTTAGTCTGTCTACTCCATGAGGCAGACTGATGATGCTGAAGCTGGATGGCGTAAAGGTTGACAGGTTTGATGTCTGATGTCAGGGTGTGGGGTTTAAGCCATAAACATACAGGCAGTGTCAAATGACACCCAATTTACGTGGCGCCTCAAGCAACAACAGGGAGCATGGCGCTTATGCAGGCACCTGACATCACCTTTGGGCTGCGGTGACTTTAGCCACAGGTAAGTTCTTAATCTCATTTGTCCTTTTAACAATAATTTGAAAATGTTACACTTTGATCAGTGACATCGTCTTGAAAGCAGCACAACTATCCATGACCTATACCGTCTTATTCCTACTTAGGATCACAAGGATCTACCGGAGCTCTCTCCAGGCAAAAGGCAGGAGGATTTTCTAACTATGTAAAGCCTAAGTTTATTGTATTATATCGTGTTCTATTAGCACTTGGGACTCCAAGTTGCTCTCAAAGTTTCAAAGACAGAAGAAAAACGTTCTATGTTGGAATTACAATTCATCAACTCAGACTCAGACTCGGGCTGCCTGCAAAAGCTAGTCAATTTCCATTGACTCCCATGTTCAAGTGTCCAACTTTAAAGCAGAAATAAACACATTTAAACCCTGGTATATTAAAAAAAACAAAGGTTTGGGCACCACAGCTAGATCACACATCCATGGCAACTGTACGCATGTGTGTGGGTGGGGGACTTATTTTTTATTTATTTCTTTTGTTCTACGTCAGGTTAATTTACATAAAGCAGTAATTTATTTATAATATGGAGCATAGATTTTTGGTTGAAAGCCTGCTCAGCAAATGTCAAGCCATCGTCCCTTCCTCATCAGTCATCACCACGCTGCGAATCATCTACAAACTACCAATCGCTTTGCATTTGGCGTCGGCTACATGCCTTGCAGAGCAGCTCCTCCGAAGTGGATCGACTGACGGAGCTGATAGCCACAGCTAACTTTGACTGATAAAAGGTGGGTGTGTTTTAGTTGGCTTCCCGGTCCGTTTGTTCCTTATGTTAATCATTTATCTCATCTCAAATTATCTAAGAAAGGCAATGTGCATATTTTCCCAGTTGCTGAACATGTTAAAAGTTTCTGAAATGCATCTCTGGCACATCATACTTTCCACAGCCACTTTGTCGGTTGTACTTTATGTTCAAAGTTAAAGGAAACTAAAGGCCAGAAATGAGGAAACAAACTTGTACATTCTGTCTGTGTACGAGAGGAGAACGCCTGAACAACGGGAATCTTTGTCAGACTAAAAGAAGAGGCTGTTTGAGAGGCTCCGAGGCCGTCTGAGTCAGTCGCATAAAATTTTACACAAAGTAAAACACAGTGCACTGTTCCTCCAGCAGGAGTAGCCTGTTAGACATGCACCACCTCCAAATACCTTTCAGGCCGTTTCTTAGGATTGTGATGTGTTTCAGTGTCTGGTATTAAGCTTTATACACGACAAATGTTCTCCTGAAGGCTTCAAAAAGAGAGCAGGGTGAAAACGAATCATTTAAAACCGCTCTGATTACAGATGTCCATGTTTCTGAGTACATTCAAAGGTTAGTAATTCTGCCATAAGTTAAGACTGTGTCCTGCTCCTTAATATAATCTTTGGATTTTCACATAACCACAGTAAATGTAAAAACCGTTGCCAGCCATAATGCTTAAATACAGAGCTTCAGTTTACGGGGCTAGATTCCAGTTTTGGGTGGACTGTGATGTTGTGAAACAGATGCCGTCACCCGTCACACCCTTTAAACACACGGGCGGTCTTGAGTGAAACAGCAGCTCTTGCAGGTGGACAAGTTTTTGTTCCCAGATATTTGTTGCTGCAGCTGAGGGCGAGCTTCTCCTGCTCTGCGTCGGCCCCGAGGCGCTCGCACGGACAGGTGGACACAGCACCGCCTGCCTGAACAGCTCACATAGCAGCTCTTGCTCAACAACTGCACCCTTGCAAGGATGCAACATTTTTGTGCCAGACTTTGGTAACACAGGTAGTTGCTGATTTATTTTGGGAGATTATTGTATTATTAAAGTAGAGCGGGCCTGCATTTCCTGTTGTAATCAGGTCCTGAACGCATTTGTTGCTGCAACAACCCAGCCAACCTATCTAAAATGTACTGTAAACGGGCTGAACTGGATATTCCAAAGCCAGCTGCTCATCTGGGTTTGCATATGTGGTTGGCCCACGTGGGACCCTGAAAAGGCACCCATTTTGGGCCCATGCACCTGAGCATAACCATTGCAAGCAATTCTAATCGGTTCCCAAAAGGCCCTTTTCATAGATCAGATTTTCCCCGTGTACAAATGTTGGCAGGGGCGTGGCTTCAGCCTGGTTTGTGCTTGAATTGCCCTTGAGTGACACGCTGACACTTTGAGGGGCACTTTAAGTTACATAGACTGACGAGACATGAAAGGACATTTCTTTCAGCCACGAGCTCCAGTTGTAGAGCTGCCACTGGAACTGATGCTGCTGACGGAGCTGCCAGTGCGCTTCATCAAGCCATCGCTGCCAGTCATTTCCAGCTTGGATTGTGTGTGTGCGTAATGTAACAATCCAGGTGAATAAATAATGCTCTATAAATATGTATTGTCCTGTTAGTCTCTACTTCAGAAACATCTTCCTGCATGGGTTGAAATTTTCTTCATTCGGATTTTTCCCGAGGGGATGCCACAGTGGATCATCTATTTCCACCATACCACCTTCTGCATCTTCCTTTTACCAGCTGGTGAAAGAGGATTTGCTTTTGGCTACTGCATGGGGCGAAATGAAGTTAAACATAAAGAAAGCTGGTGTGAAGAGTGCGACACGAGGCTCAGATTGTTGAAGAAACTTGCAAAGCATTGACTGGATCAGCTTAAAGGAAACAAACAGGTGAAGAGACATCTAGTGGTTGATGTGATATTAATATTCAGAGGACAAGTTGCTGCAGATTAAACCACAGACACTAACAGTGCAACGGGTTGAAGACACAGTGTCATTTAACAACACAGATTGGGTTAAACTCTAACCCTCAGATAAGGTAATGACAGATCAATTTGTTCTTTCTGCTTAGGAGCTCTTTTGTTTTCTGTTCTGTTTTCTCTCATCCTGCGTTTTGCTCCTCAGGATCACTGAACCACAACTCAAACGTCTCTTAGGTTCAGGCCGATACGAGTTCAGTTTATTAAAGCGCCTTCGGGCATCTTCTCTGCACAACCGAGGTGTCTGGGTGTATTTGAATGATTCTGCTGACTTTCACAAAGGCTTCTCTTTCATTGGATTGGTTGCCCTCGTGGACACCTGATTGCATGTGGTCGTGCAGCCACAAAAGCCGGGAGACAAGAATATTTGTGTGCATTGTGGGACACAACTTATTTCTGCAAGTTTCTTCAAATACTTTAATTATGTTTTTATTCACATACATTAACCGGCATCTTAAATCCTGGACAGATTACATTCAAGAATATCAAAAGGAAATGCTGAAACAGTGAATTCCTCACTAACCCAAGGAGCACACAGAAATGCACTGGAACATACAGTACATGTACCTCTGTTAGAAAACTGCCAGCACATATTAGATATGCAAATGTTATAGACTATAAAGTACAGCAGGGTGACAAATACTCTATAATATGTGCATAACATAACATATAAACACAGGGGTACACTATTTACAGTTGGTCAAAATGTAGTCTTAACTTTTTAATTTAATCTTTTTTTTTTATACATAAAAACTTACAGTATTATTCTTAAGCGGGGAGAGTTGGACTGATTCTCACACACCACGTGAGCGGCTGTTTAAGAGCACTCTACTTCACCATAAATAAAGCAATTACAAAAATATACCTCACTTCAAACAGACTCTTAGCAAGATAAGCACTTACAGCCATCGTGGAATGATTTAAAAAAAAAAAAAGATAAAAAGAAAGCATCAACACATATGAGATGGGGGATGGGTGGGGGTGGAGTGAGGGATTCAGTTTCCAGGACAGCGTGTGAAAAAGCTTAAAGGACATGGAATTCCTGTGAAAGACAGCAGCTTACTGGGAATGTATGAGGCTGCGGGTTGTGGCGGCCGTGACAGTGACGTGGAGCAGCGGAGGGGATCGGATTCCTGGTATGGTTTCCCTTTCAAGGCAAAAGCCCCTCCTCTTCATAGAGGCCAACTTAGAAAGATGTGCTGAGATTAGAAAACATCAACGATGCAGGAATGCAGGTGTGGGGGTGGGGTGTAAAAAGCCCACGTTGGATTAGTAGTGTGTGTACATTCACAGGTAAATCCCATCGTACTAAGGCTCAGGAGGTGCGGTGTGTGTCAGTATGTGTGTGTGTTCGTATATGCTGCTGTTGCTGCTCCTCCTGAGCAGTAGAAGACTAGACACAAAGCTATTTTTTCTTGGAGTTGACGCTCTTGCAGACCCAATTCATGCCCTCCTGCAGAATAGAAAACAGTGCAGCAAGAAAAGGATGAAGCCAAGCAAAATTAAACGCAACAAAAAGAGGAGCTCGTCTCGTCTGCTCACCTGAATCCCCTCACCGGTGAGGGCGGAGCAGGACTGGATCTGCCACATGCGATCCCGGATGGTGTGCAGATTGAGCCCCTCTGCGATCTCGGAGGCTGGAGCTGCTGTCAGCAGATCCTGCTTGTTTGCAAAGATCAGCACAGGAACGCCGCTCAGTTTCTCCTCGTCCAGCAGCTCAGCCAGCTCCTGCAGTAAAGAAACGTGTTGATCAGACGCGCAGGTCCGCTGACACAGGCCAGGCTGATTCAATTGTCAGTTTTCACAAAAACCAGAACTTCAGGTGAAGAGCTGGATACTGGTAGACATGGCAGACTATTTCTTATACATTTGACTCAACTTGGATATGAAAACAGAAGCACTCCAACTTCCTGATTAAAATCCCTGATCCATATAAACACAAGGCAAATATTTAATTATTGATCCTGCGAGTTGACAAATGCCATAATGCAGCATCAAAAAAAATGTTTAAAAATCAAAATCAAACAAACCCACGTTTAAAATGACAGTTTTAGGTGTTCCCTTGAAAGTACTTGCATATTTATACATACCTGACCTGTTTCCTCAAACCTCTTTCTGTCAGCGCTGTCAATGACGTAAATCTGAAACAAGAAGTGTGACAGATTTAGTTGTACAAAATCAAATCTCTCAGCTAAGCTTTTTTTTTTTTTTTAAATTAAAAAACAAACAATATTCTCACCAGTACATCAGTGTTTTCAAAGTAATTCCTCCAGTATGGCCTGATCTTCCGCTGACCTCCAATGTCCCAAACATTCAGTTTAAACCCCTGAGACTGTACGCTCTTAATGTTGAATCCCTGAGGGAACCAGAAAACCTCCAACTGGTTATGCATGATCAACATACCATATATACAGTAATGTGCAAAAGTTACTTTTCCCTTTATTATTCCTGTTTTTATATAAAAACCCACAACAATCATCTGTTACTAGTATGCCTTAGTATTCAATGACTACAACTTGGACAACAACTAAATATAACTTCTCACTGTGCCATTATTTATTCAATAAAAATAAAACCAAAAAGAAGAAAATGGAAAAAAAAAAGGTGGACAATACAAAGTACCCCCTTACTGTTTTTATAGGATTTAAGAGTGTAAGTTGCAGCCAGTTACTGCTAATCATCAGTCCCTGATGAACTGGTGGTCAGGTGTGCAGACCTCTACAAAAACAGAAGATTTGGGTGTTTGCTGGTCTGCAGCTTTTGGGTATTTTTTTTATTTTTTAATAATGCCAAGAGGGAAATCTGGGATGGGTTATACAAGCATTATCAAAACATGTTTTGAATTCAGCAATTCACAATGAGAAAGATTATTCTGTAAAGCATTCAAGACAGTTTCTGATCTTCTGGGCTTCAACTATTGATCATTTTACTAATCAAATACTCTATCAACTATTTTACTGATTAATTCAATTATCAGATCATAAATAAATGTCCCTTATTAAAGAGTGTATGCATAAAAGAAAATGTATTAAAAGGATCATCTACTTGATAACATACATACTTCAGTTGCATTCATCTCTACTAGCAGAGTAGACTTTTAAAACCCCTCACGACCTGCTAGATGTTTTTATATACATGTTGCGAATTGTACGCCGACACAATGATCCTATAAACATGTACATATAAGGAACTACATTATGGCAAATCACTGCTTCCCGTACGCAGCGACTGACTTGCAGCACTGTTGAAGTATTGTATTAGTTTTCTAACACAGAGTATGATAAGATGGAAATTTAATGTCCTTGCTGCAAGCATAGGACCAGGTGCTTCCATCGATGGCAAGGCCTGACACATGTGGAGAAGTAGACTGAACACAAATGGTCTGTGTCACAACAGAAGAGAGCAGTATTCGCTCTCATCAAACTCTGGGACTCACACCAAATAAACTAAGTTGATTTTTTGTCTTGTCATCTAGCTCCTCCCCATTTCTTTTCATTTTCACCATTTTTCAATCCACACATACGAAAAACTTGTTTTGCTACTCCTTAAAACATCAGTGACCAACACAGTGACCACTGAGAGTATTTAATTTGTATTGATGATTTTCTTTTTGTAATCAGAAGAATCGTTTCATCTGAAGCATTTGAGCCAATCCACACCTACATGTCTGAACAGAAAAATAAGAGTGAAGGTCATTCATTCCACAATGATACGAGAGCCTGATAAATTCATACTGGACTTAACTACATCAGGTTATTTCTGCTAAAAGTGGCTCTACACGCTACTTAATCATGGAGGTACTTTGTACTGTCAAGAGGACTTCTTTGTCCCGTTTTTGTTAAATAATGGCATGGTAGAAAAACAAAAACTTGAAAAAAGGTTGTATTTGCATTATCGTAAGACCCAATATGAATAGATGATTTTCAATATGCTTTTGCACAAAAAATAATAATTAAAAGATTAAAAGATGGGGTGCTAACTTTTACACAACTGTAATATACATTTACACAAAAGCAAGGTCAACTGTCAGTGGAGTACAACATCAGTGTGACCTAACTGGTGATGTGTGTGAGAGTACCTGCTCCTTACCTGAGTAGGGGTGATGTGGCTGATGTCTTCAGATGCCAGCTGTTTGAGCAGAGTGGTTTTCCCACCATTGTCCAGTCCCAGCAGCAGTATCCTGACCTCCTGGTCCGGCGTGCTTTTAAGTTTACGAAGGATGGACAGCAATCCCTGCAAAAAGCAGTAAAATCATCCATATGAAGTCAGGTTGCCGTGGAAACCGGAAGATTACTCAACCAGGGACAAATTGTGGAGGGACAAAAGAGTTATGGGTCCCTTGGGCTTATCCCATAAATCTAATATGTAGCCCAGAAAGAAACACAATGAAAATAAAATAAGAGACAAATGCGGTGTAAAGAGTTTGAACACAACAACAACCGCAACAAATGCAAATTCTCATCAAATGAACAGAAAAGACACCCAAAAAAGATTTGAACAAGTGAGCAGATTAGCAAATGCATAAAAAAACAAACAGATGCAAAAAAGAATGAAAAAAAAAAACCATATAAACGTGAATGAATGAGTAAAGATAGAAAGACAAAAAAAATCTCACTCTGAAACAAAACAGGTACATAATTATTATTATATTATACAGAATAACCAAAATGTTATGCTATAAACCAAATACAACAGTTGACAGCCTTAAGGGGATGATAAAGATAAAGATACACAAGTATGGATGAAACACAACCAAAACTTATTTCTGCATGGTCTCGGTTAGAGCGTTGTTGTTTTCTTTGTTTTTTGTGTGTGTGGTTTGGGTTTCAGTAGGATCGCCTTTAACAGCCCTGTGCCCTGGAGCTGATGTTTTTCTCATCCGTGTGTAATCAGGAGGACCGGAGGACAGGGGGACCGGAGGACAGGGGGAAAAGGGGACAAGGGGACCGGAGGACAGTAGTACCGGAGGACAGGCGTACCGGAGGATGGGAGGCCCGTGGGATGGGAGGACAGGGGGACCGGACCGGAGGACAGTAGGACGGGGGGACCGGAGGACAGTAGGATCGGGGGACCGGAGGAGTGCTGCTGCAGATAAGCGCCGTTCAACAAGCTCTATCGTCCTTCTGTCCATCCGAACTCCTCGCCAACAGGCCGTAGACGAGCAGCCTTGACGAACAGCCGCTCTTCTTGTGCCACTGATCCACGAAGACAACATATCCCGTGAGTAGCGGTTCGCACCCCGTTTTTTGGGTTTCTTGAGCCTTTGCAATAACTTGTTTCCACGATTGTCAAGTCAACGGCACGCAGACGGGAGCTAACGGGCTAAGCTAATCTCCACTGATAACTGAACGGAGCAACAAGAAAGCTCTTCTTTAAAAAAAACACGCTGCAACAACAGGGCTCGTTGTGTTAGAAACGTAGCTAATTGTAAAGGGCAATAACTACACAGGTAACGCATGATGTCGACGCTTCGTGGATAAATAGATAAATTAAACTCACCATCTTGTTCCCTTCTCTCCTGGAGACGCTGCTAACGGTTACTAAGGGGGATGACGTCAGACGCACCAGACGTATAAAACACGGACTCGTGGTGCGTTCATGTTTACCGTACTTCATCTCAGCGGAGCTGGCCCAAACGTTATAAATAGATATATTCCACCATATTTCTATTAAACAGATAGATGGTGGAATGAAATTCTGATGTCATTTTTTAAATGTTCGTGGAAATTTTGTGAACATTTCATTTTATTTGTTTTGTTTAACATTCTATGGTTCTTTAGACTAGAAATTCACTTACCAATTGTTTAATTTGAAAATCTCTGTGAGGATTCTGGATATTTGTCTCTTGTCTAGTACTAGTGCTTTTGTTTTACAGCTGCTCTTCCTTTTTTTTTTACATGTTTTAATGAGTTTACTATGTGTTTACGTGCCTTCTTTTATGGAAACTCGTGTATTTGTTTTCAACGATTTCACATGAACGCAACATCAAGTCAAATATGGAGGCCGAGTTTAGTTAGCCACCTGGTAAATGTTGACTAAGTAGACAAAAATCTCCTTTTTCTCGACCCACTTGCTGTATGTTTTGAATTACAACACATAAACGTATCAGCGCCTCCGTCCTTCTTCTTCTTACATGAAACCGAGGAAACGGTCCCCGCAGAGGTAATTAGCTGCACTGCAGCGCTTTTCCTGAGACTACTTGTAAACTCTTTCATCAGTCACACGTTTCATAATAACCTATTATAACGTGACGGGTTTGGTTGTCGCCGGTCTCCACGCGGGGATCTGCCCCAGCCTTTGATTGGCGGACGGCTTGCCACGTGCGCACTCCTCCGCGGCCGCCGTCCCCCGCCGCCAGCTGCGGTTACCTGACGGGTCTCTCTGCGCGGTCGCGTCGCGGATCTCCTCTCAGGTATGTTTTCAGCTGGCGTTGGTGTCTTGTCGGCGCTGTGCTCGGTGGTGATTCCAGCTCCTCCGTAACTCAGACTCAGCTGGTAACTCGATCTCGAATTGCATCACCCCGAGCTCCGTCTGACAACGTTTCAACTGTTTTCAAAGTAGACTTCACCCCCTTGACTCCAATCCAGACGCTTTATACCTGTTTTACAAAGCGCGTGTCTCTAATTGAACTAATTTCCTGCGTGCAGGGGCATGAGATTGTTGAAAGTAAACTAGTCCAAGTGTACTGGATGTTCTAGATGCGCTCTGGCCTGCAGATCCAGTCTGTCAAGAGTCAGTTTAGTCTCTAAAAGCTCCAGCTCATTTTCTACACGACAATATTTTGCTTTAATACATTTCTATATGCACGTTATTGTCTACTTCTGTTCGTCTACAACAGGGTGCAACTGTAGTTACTGTAAAGGAAGACTTTTGCAATTAGAACTGGTACTTCTAAGATAAGCTCTCTAATGAACTACTAACAGTGTGAATGTTGTAATCATGGATGGAAGAATTAACCGAAAATGAATATAGGAGATGTGGTTTTCTGCCAATAATGGAATTGTCTTTTCTTTCCTTTTTGGCTTTTGTTCTTTAACCATTTAACATATTTCTACACAGATTGAATCACTGTTGGATAATCAATCAATCAATCAATACTGACGATTGTTATCTGCACCTGTTGGCATTAAAAGTAGTACATTGTTCAGTTATAACAGGTAAATACTACCAATATGTTAATACAGCATTCATTCATTCATTCATTCATTTTCTATACCTGTTCCATCCTGTACTGGGTCACGGGGGTCTGCTTGAGCAAATCCTAGATCGTCACAGGCGCGTTAATACAGCAATAATTAAAAAATAAGCTTATCCAGATTTTTTCGTCTTGTATTTTTTATTTTAATTATTTCTACAAAATATGTGACTTTTACCTGTAATAGGTTTTTTATATTGTGATAAATCGGATTTCTCTTTTCACTGACTGCCTGAACGTGTCATTTATGTTTTACCCGTTTATTTTATTTTTTATTTAATTTAAAAAAAAGACTAGATTAATTAGGCTCCTATAGACCTTTTATGATGGATATAAACGTGACTCTTTCTTCTGGCTCTGCTTGAACTGTTTAGGTCCAGACGGAGTTGACAAATTATCTATTTCTTGAATCACTTATTTTAAAAAGAGAATGCTGTTACTAATTGTAGTAAATTAAGCATCTGTGGTTTTTGTCTGACTGTCAGACTGAAGAAAAACTACAAATATCAGCAGTCTTTTCTGTTGTTTTATACTCAGAATAACCAACAGATTTATTAAAGAAGTTGGTTGGAGTTTTGCAGCTCTCTAGTTGATCAGATCAATAAAACACAAAATAAACAAAGTAAAGTAAAATTGACATATTTAGATCTTGAATTTTAAAATATATGCTTGATATTCCGCTTAATAGAAATGTAGTATTCCGTTATTGTGATTACGTTAGTAGTCCTTCTAAAGCCCTCCATTGCAACGTCCAGGAACTTGGACTATGACACAGAAAAACACTTCAATCTGAGCAAGCACTGGGCAACGGTGGGAAGAAAAACTGAGCTCTCCCAATAAAACCAGACTCAGAGAAAGGCCATCAGCCTCGAGGGGACAGGAAAATAGAGGGAGAGAGAAAAAAAAAGGCACATTACCATTCTTCATTACCATCATCATCATTCTTAAGTAATTTACAGCTTTAGGAAAATATCTTTGAACATTTAGTACTTTTTAGGGTGGTGACTGCTTGATATGTTAAACTACTCTGGCTTTTTTTTATTTAATTGTGGGATGAAAAATGACTTTCATTGAATCTCAGTAGTTACAGTGGTGTACTCAGATTACACATTTTGTCCAAACGAGAAAACTCATAAAAGACAGAAAAATCCATTAAATATACACATGCATCTATTCATTCAATAATTCCCCTTCAGGGAAATAAAGGTCTTTGGAATGAAGCAACATCTCAAGTATCCAACGACCTTCCAGTTAGAGGAGAGCTGACTACCGGCTACGCCACGGCTACTACTGGAAATGATTGGTTGAGATCGTTCTTTTCTTTTTTGATAGGTTAATTGTTGATTTTTATTAGATGTCAGCTTTTTAAATGAGGATTTGCTATTTTGTTTGTCTTTAAAGTCATTGTAAACTCAGAGTTTTGACAACGAAACAAGAGACTGCAGTAGGTTCAGACGATGTCCTTCAGTTGCAGTTATAAATGTCATCCTGTCTCTTTTGTTTAAGTTTATCTGTATGAATTTGTCCTAGTACGCAGAGCCCACATTGACTTTTGGCCTGTGCTCCATGTTCCTCACCAGTGTCTGCAGGCCTTTAACCTACTTTCTAAGCAAACAGCGCTGGAAACAATCCAGTTCTAGCCAGGCTGAGCCTTCAGAAAGCATCGTAAGCCTCTTTCCTAATGTGTCCTATATTTACATTTCACCTAAGAGGAACAGTGAATACTGAAATATCACAATGTAAAATGTGCAGAAGAGCGGGTTTTGATTTCTCCGGTTTCTTACTATGAAGGCAAAACGCTTCAGCCGCAGAAAACCCAAATGATCACCTGTAGAAGTATTTACCAGGAGGTACTCGGAGGAGTTTGTGTTTGTGGAGTGATGTGAGTGCATGCTGTAATCCAGCAGTGTCCAGAAGCCCGGTGGTCAGCTGTCGAGAGCCAGAGCTGTACAACTGAAGCTCAGTGTCCTACAACATATTCAGAGTGACGGGGTACTTTTCCTTTTTATAAATGTGCAACTAAAAGGAGTTGGTTTAACTGAAATTAAAGGGTTGCTTACAGACTCTTTTAGAGAAAAAGATCCTTTAGCAACATTTTATTAAGAATAAAGAAGCCATTGACATGTGCAGCATGTTAATGAAAACACTAAGTCTTCCACCTACAACACTAAAGCATCACATGCATGTTTATTGCTTAGTAATTTGATTTCTTTATTTATTTGACAAGAACGGAGCACTTTAAAAAAAAAAAAATTGCACCAGAGTTAACTATCAGCAAATTTGCATCTGAAGTCACCGGACAAACAAATCAAGGAAATGGTGATAACATAACATAATTAATAAAAAAAAAAAAAAAAAAGAAAAAAAAAGACAAAAGCAAACTGCAGTAAAAACAGACAGTGACTACTGGGACATAATGATTTAGTTTGCTTTAAATAGTGATAATCCAAAAGAAGGGTTTTGTGTGTATTTAAAAAAAAAAAAAGGGGTATACAGCATTTGAATATCTTAAAAAGTCAACATTTCATGTCTCATAATTTCAAAGAAAATCTTGATTAAAAAAAAAAAAAAAATTGCCAGTAAAATCATTTGTATGTGAGCAAATATTCAAAACCCATGAATCTGCAGAACGCTTCTCAGTTCAGTCAGACATCAGAAATAAAATCTCTCCAGAAGACCAGGTAGAGGTGCACCGCTTCAGTCAGATTTGCAGTCACGTTATGACACTGAAAAATGTGTGAACTTTTGAATTGAAGAAGCACAGACGGGAGGCAGTGGATCCACTTTTCTGTCCTCCGATTGCTTCATATTCACACACATACGCACACTTTTGTCTGTGGCAAGTTCAAAGGTTTAGTAGTCTGGCTCTTTCTGACCCAGAAAAAAAAAATCATTATACATCAGCTTAAACCAGAGCAGGACACAGCCTGCAGATCCCCCGTTAACTAGTAATGATTAACCTGGAACATCTGTCTTTGTGATGTCTGTATTATTCACAGGACATTCGGCGAGTTATAGCATTCATCCTTGTTTCTCCAGGTTTTGCCCGCAGCCGCTGAGTGACCTGCAGAGAAGTCACGGTGACCTTTAAAAGCATCACGCTACTTTTTAACCAACACAATGGCTTTGAGTTCATTTGACATCGATGCGCCACGATGGGATCAGTCTACCTTCATGGGCAGACTGAAACACTTCTTCAACATCACCGACTGCAGAACGGTGCTCTTACCTGACTCGCGGCTGGATGAAGCCAAAGCTTTAGTAGAAAGCTGCAGGTGAGAAAAGATGAGCACGATTACACCTGGAACTCTGTATCTGACGACTTCCTGCTTGTTTAATCACTTAAAATCAAAAACAGTTAATCTTGAAATTGAGTTTTCGTTGAAGAACTTCTATTTTAATTCCATCAAGTGCAATTGTCAACGCCGAACAGACAATGGAAGAATGTTTCTGAAGGCAGTTGACGGCCTGCATGTGTCCACCGGTGTATTTATCGTGTTTTTGGTCTTGGTGGTTTTCTGCAGGGCAGGATCTGTCCCTCCAGGAACCACAGTGGAGCAGCTCCACTACGCAAAGAAGCTGTACGACTCGGCCTTCCATCCAGACACAGGAGACCGCATGAACCTCATCGGCCGGATGTCGTTCCAGGTCCCAGGAGGCATGGCCATCACGGGCTTCATGCTCCAGTTCTACAGGTAGCGAGGGGCAGCCGTGACTATTTAATCACATCCTTCTGTTTAACAGAGGAAGTGTCCGAGGTTTTGTAACTGTCTGTTTCCAGGACAGTTCCTGCTGTGGTGTTCTGGCAGTGGGTAAATCAGTCGTTCAACGCTCTGGTCAACTATACCAACCGCAACGCTGCCTCCCCCATCACTCCAACGTAAGATTCTGGAAAAGTTTAAAAAGAAAAAATCTCAATAAACCTCACCCCAATAACACGACTAGCACACAGTTGGTCTGATTATGGATTCTGTATCATCATTGTCCCTGGAACCCTCTGAAACAGGGTAAATCTGGATTCATCAGACCACATGACCTTTCCTCATTGCTCCAGAGTCCAAACTTTGTGCTGCTAAGCATTTTTTAATTTATTTTTGTCTTCGATTATTACTCTCACTGAAGTGTTTTTCTTAAGGTTACACAACTTTTCCGTTCCAATATCTTGAGTTCTCTGTGTGTATATAGAAATATTATTACTCCCACTTATAAACGTTGCTATGACGTCTGCTGTTGACCTTTTGTCTCAATAAATCTCAACAAACTTTTAAATGAGAAAACTGCAATCATTCAACTTTGTTAAAAAAGATAAAATAAAGTTTCCTCACAGAGTAACATCTTTAGAAGTTAATCTGTTTCAGAGGATGCATCTTCGGATATAGGTGTTTAAGGAATGAGAAGCGCTCTCACGGGTATTAAGTTTGTTTTTTGTTGTTTTTTTTTCCAATGTAAGTTTCTTATCTTTTTTGCTTTGTTAAATCCAGGTGTTTATTTGATTTATTTAATAAAATCTCTTAGTTTAACTGTGGTAACCAAAACTTTGGACATGTACCAGAATCCTCCAGACGCATCACAACCACCCTCTAAACAAATAAACACGGTAAATGTTTGCATACATGTGTAAAAGCACCGTGACAGGTCCGGCTTTAGTGTAATTGTTCATATGCCCCGTTGAGGCTGTTGTAAAACCGTAAAGAGTCATCTTAAAAACTGCTTCTGTTCTGCATCTCTGGTGTGTTTCTCAGGCAGATTGGAGTCGCCTACGCTACGGCAACCAGCACAGCTCTAGCGACAGCCGTCGGACTCAACCTCTACACAAAGGTACAGTTGGAGACGCTTCAGACTGACCTTGTATCTGTAGCAATGGGCTTTTTAAGAACACCACATCAGCCAGATGTGAAAGCTTAATCATCATCTTATAAAAAAAGCACTTGGACAACAAAAGAATCTTAAATCATGATCCACTTACTAGGAGGATGAGTTAAGAGGGATTTATGTGATGACTGATGATTCTTCTCCTGTGCAGAAAGCTCCTCCTCTTGTGGCTCGCTGGGTCCCCTTTGCAGCCGTGGCTGCAGCCAACTGTGTTAACATTCCCATGATGAGGCAGCAGTGAGTCCCCCTTTTGTGTTACTCTCTCAGCTGCTCAAAATAAATGCAAAAACCACGTAGTGCAGATTGTATTGGAAATTGCGAGCTGAAATCGTAGCGACTTACTGAGTGCATATGTGATCAATGAGAGCCACATTTCCTGTGATAGTTCCCAGAAACTATTACAGGAAATGTGGCTCTCATTCACAAAAGGTTACTAAATGAAATGTCACACAAGATTACTGATAGTGCTGAGACATGTGGTGTTGTCGTAGACGTGTTTGGTTTCATAATAAATCTATTTCAGGCAGCACGGGTTGGAGGTTAGTAATTCAGGTTAGTTATTTGGGCCGGTCCCTTTTGTTGGAGTTGAAATGGAACTAATAGCACAACTCTTTATGGATTGCCGTTTAAATGTTGTACTTCAAATGAATGACTTCCGTGATTCCTTTACATCCCTCGTACTCCAGCATCAGGTGTGTGGCTACGAGTCCCTGAACACCTGGAGAGACCGTTATTAGATTTGGTAAACATCCTGGATATTCATGCGAGTCAGTGACTCACCTCAGACCTTTTTTTTTTTTTTTTTTTTTTGTAGGGCAAAAACAAAACAAAAAAAAAACCCTTGTGTGTGCTGTGATAAAATCAATGATTTTAGCCCACATCTTCAGTAAAATCTGCAGTTTATACCTTCGTCTCAGTCAAAAAGGATCATGGTTACGTTCTTTAGCCCCATATACACGCAAGTAATCCAGTATGACCACATATATCTGATGGACAAATTCATTATTGCTTTGCCTAGTACCTCTAAAGCCGCATGTAAAACGCCCAGCTGTTCCATCTAGTAGTGTGGGGAACAAAAGGGAAACAGTTTATCACAACTCATTAGGACTGCCAGTACTAGTTCCTTTAGTCCAGGGGAAAACAATCCAGGTCAGATTATTAGTTTAAGTCTGCACATCCCACATTTAGATCTGCACTGTTAAGGGGAAGAGCCACAAGGCAAAACCACACACTTTTAACTAGAGCGCTGCACAAAGATCAGGCACTGCAACTGGAATCTGCCCAGCAAGCTTAAACACTGCAAGGTAAATCTATGCACCCAATCCACACGTGACACCATACGGCAGGCAGGAGCCAGTCCTTTGTCCCAAACTCCTGATTAGAACCCATAACCACCAGGGTTCTACACTGATATTTAAAACCCCTTAGAAAGTCACACCAGTGCTCATTACGCACAGTTGAGTTAAAAAGTCACTTGATTTTCCCCAGGGGTCAAGAGCCCCCCTTGGGATCTGAGCTTTGGTGCAGGTCCAGCCCACTAGTCTGTGTTTCAGGGTAGATGCTGGCCCAGCGCCACAAGGCATCTCCACTGACGGCAGGAGACCCTCTTCTGCAGCGGGAGAGTGGATTTAGGCGCTCCTGGATGTCCCCCTCGGTCCAGCACTGTCCCTGCCTACACAGCGACCTGACCCTATAGCCTCCCCGTCTACACCGCCGACAGCCCTAACCAGCTGCGATCAGCACCCTCCCACTAGAACCTACTGAACACAGTTTGCTTGGCTGGGTCTTGGCCCTGTGACAACCACCAAGCTCCACTTTCCAGTCCCCTGACACACACTGACTGAGCTCTTTCTACCATTCCTGCTCCTCACTCTCACAGGTGCTGCCACTTGACTAATCGGGTCAGATCTGCTCCTGTGCTGCTGCTCCTCGGTCTCACATCAGCCTGAACCTCTCTCATTACAATATATCTAATACAAATGTCACATAACCACTATGAAATTTGGTTGGAGTTGTTTTTAAATTGTAAAACTTGCCAGTCATTCATTGTAGCTGCTAGTGCAGCTCCACATCATTGTGTGTATATATGCATGTATGTTTATGTGCCCATCACTTTTCCATCAATCCAATCGTCTGAAATACGGTAAAACTCCCTCTTGTGTTCAATTCAAGGCACTACAGTTCTCTAATGGCTGGGTGGGGATGCCAGCTCGTTGCTGCCGTGGAAAACAAACTCATTTTACAAGATTCCTTTTTGTAAACCAACCATTTTCTCTACATAGTCGAATAACAGGAAAAAGGTAAATTTTACAAAGCAGTGCTGGCACAATGCCTCTGTCTCCAAAATCCACCACAAGTTAAAGACAACTTATGCTCCAAAAAACACCAGAAGCAAGCAACATTTACATTTTTGATAAGGTGAAAACAGCAGAACTTTTTATTTTGATTGACTGAACATTGTGATCATTTTTGGCAACTAACATTGTGTTCGGCTCAGTCTGTTCCCGCCTTAGCGTGTGTGACGGCTGCCTGTGCAGCATTTGTACAACAGATGCACCTCATTTAACTTAAAAGTAACAAATGGAGCTCACCTTGACATGTGTGTACAAGTCGGGATGTTTGAGACGTTTCCTGTTTCCTGGAAAATGATCTTTGACACAGTTTGGGGGTGGGGGTTGAAGTTTTAACTCAAACATAAAAAAATTCGGTTTTCAAATGCTGGGTCTCCTGTTACTGCATCTGCGCTTTCCACCTTTTACACGTCCCAGTTATCTACAATACCACAGAGGGGGAAAAATGGAAAACGCAAGCACACTCACTCTTCTCAGAATTTCATTCTCAAATTATTAGTTCCTGCGAATTTTGACTCGTAAACATTTGGAAAGTGCATCACTGAGGTCACTAAGATCATGAAGCCTCTGTCCTTTTATAGTAAAGTAAAAACATCTGCTTCTTGCAAACGTTAAACATCCTGGAAAATTGGGGGATTTAAGAAAACTTTGCCTTTTCTCTTTAGCTTTACCCTTTGTGTTTTTCAGGGAAATTCTGAATGGTATCGCTGTCACAGACGAAGACGGCAACAAGCTGGGCCACTCCAAGGTCAGCAGGTCTATTATTATATTACATACTAGGTTTGTAAACTATACTCCACCTTTTCTTTTGTTTTATGAGAAATGTGCTTTAAATCTGCTTTATTCTCCAACAGAAAGCGGCAGCAAAAGGCATTACACAGGTGGCCATCTCAAGGATCACCATGGCAGCGCCGGGGATGAGTATGTAAAAGAGTTTTATGAGAAAAGAGTCACTAAACTGGGTTCATGATTTTATTCTCTTCCTCTTTTAATCTCTTTCTTTACTGTTGTAGTAATCCTCCCCATCATCATGCAGAGGCTGGAAAAATTCAATTTCATGAAGGTCAGACCTCAGTTGACCGTTCTCCTGATAAAGTCACGTACGTACATGGGTTCATTTGATCTCAATTTTTCTTTTGTCTATTCGCAGAGAATCACATTTCTCCACGGGCCAATTCAAGTCATGATGGTGGGAGGGTTGTAAGTACAAAAGGTTACAGATTCAGAGGAATTTTAACATGCTCTTTTATGGTTTTTATTGGTGATTTTTGCTCTTTTGTCCACTTCTTTTTTTTTTTTTAAGTTTGATCTTCATGGTGCCAGCAGCCTGCTCCCTGTTCCCTCAGACATGGTAATGAAACTGGTTGTCTGCTTTCACCTGCTGACACAAGATCAAATAGAGTTTCAGCTACATCGTATTTTCATACTGCAGTCTGCCATGTTGACTTAAAAAAGAAATTTGCGACGAGCTCGGTGTCGGTGCGTGTTTCTGCACAGCAAGCCGGTGACCTCAGTGTCTTTGATAAGATTGGTGTCTGCGTTCTCACCGGCTCACCACTGCACAGACGCTCGGTTCTGTAACACCCTCCACAGCTCAGAGGCGAATCAGCAACACGTCAGCTTTGACCTCCGTCCCACCTCTGTACTAAAAAAACAAAACGACCAGTGCACATCAGTGTACAACGAAGGGCGCCTTGAACGATCCGGATGGAAATGGGTTTTGATAAGATGCTGAGCCACCTCTGCTTGGTCTGTTTGGATTACTAATGTGATGGCATCTGTCTTTATTGAGCGTGTGTGGGCAGCCGCCGTGTGAAAAGGACTAATGACACTATCACGGATACAGATGGCTAAACTGAGTCTTCCGAAAGAATTTCTGTAAAAACTGAGACCCCGCAGGGGCTCAAGCTCGATCGAAAGATCATATTTACCGTGTGAAAGGAGGCGATGTTGCTTTCTTTTAGTTCATGAAAGCTAAATGGAACAGGTCATCAAATGGAGATCCCAATCATCCAAAACTGCGATTCGGTTGAAGTCATTTGAAATGATAAAAAGCAGCATGTCTAATTCTGACACTATTCAGTCACAGGTTCACACACTCAGTCACTGACGCTCTCTGGGTCCACCGCTCACTTTGCTCTGTGAGTCAGTCTACAACAATCTTGTCATAAGACCGAGGTTTACTGGTACTAGAACCAGGACGCTCCCACTCTGCATCTCCATCTGAAATAGTTTTCTCACCTCTAATTAATTTTTTTTTGAACAGCTAATGGTATGAGTGTCCCTTAAGCAGTCATTTAGGGAACAAAGCATATGATTTAGTCAGTGCCGCTCCCCTCATGAGACCCAGTGAGCACTTAAAGCTGTGCAGCAAGCTGGCATGTGATTGGCTGGGGCACTCTACCTGAACCGTGCACACCTATAGTGACCCAGAGCGGTTGAAAGTGACGTTCTGTCTGGACTCTGCAATGAACAAATAGAAGGAGATTGACTCAGTTGTCAATCATTCTCATTCCCTGGAAAGATTAGGTTATTCAGATCAGAGCTTTCGCACAACACAAGTTTTAATAGATTAAAATGTGTTCTCTGTGGCTCATCTTTTCATTAAATATTTAATGATGACCCGGTTTGACCATCCCATTTTTCTCCTGCAGCTCTATGGCTGTGTCGAAGCTGGAGCCCGAGCTGAGAGACTCCATCGTTTCTCAGTATGGAGAGAGTGTGAGGCGCGTCTACTTCAACAAAGGCCTCTGAGGCCAGGAGGGCTGCTCTGTTTGCTCTGTGACACAAAAAAACCAAACACGTGTCTTCATGTTACATGCCTCGTTTTCAGTTTGATAATCAGAATGAAATGTTTTTTTTTTTTCCTTTCATTTCCGTTCCACATTGGTGCTGTTCTTTTGGTCGTCAGTGTTTTATCGGATTGTGCGGTTTTTGTTTTTTCTTTTTTTCATGAATTGTTTCCATAAACATGACACATTTGTGGCACACTGTACTCCTGTTCAGAAACCAAATGATCCCATCTCAGGAGCAGGGTGTAGCTTTGCCAGATCAAATCTCTGTGATTGTAACTCATCTGCAGTTATTTTCTTTGGCTGTTTGTTGCAACAAAAAAAAACAATAC